>OX422208.1:286236401-286836401 GCA_949130495.1 Sambucus nigra
GCATATGTCGACGGACCGTCGTCTCTATGGGAGGACCCCACTGTTCGACTCGAACCCGCAAGAGGGAAAGGCAAGGCATTATATATGTTGGGCGCCATCAACCAGCTCGTCACAAAGTCCATATAGTCATACGGTGCAACCGTATCAGTGTACAATGAGTAGGACTCACCGATCGTCGCCGCGATCCTCTCATCCTCCAATAGCTGTCACTCCCGCCTCATAGACGTAAGGGGCTGCGCGGGTGGCACCACCACCTCCTCCTCAGCAATTTGGCAAACCACCCTTGTAATGATCCCATTTTCTTATGCCAATATATAATTGTCTTCTTTCAATTTCGTCACACTTACTATCTAATAATGATATATTATTACATATATGATATTCTGAGTTCTTAATATGACAAAGCCCATTTTTAAATTTGAAGAATCAATGGTAGAATGGGTCAAACTGAGATTTTATGGCACATCCTAAGCTAAGTGATAAGTTTTGGGGTAGAAAATGTAATTTTATGAAACTTTAGGGACTTGGTTTTAATAAAGAAAGTTTCAGGGACCAAAATGAAAAATAAAAAGGGGCCTTTTCATAAATAAAATATTTTCAGGGACCTATAAGAAATATTGAAAATATATGGTGTGAAATTACCAAAATGCCCTTCAGGTCCGAAATGACCCTTATACCCTTAGTACCTATCCACCTCGTGCACCTCGTGCTCGGTTTTGACACCTCCACCGTACACGTGTTGTCGTTAGAGGATAATCCAAAACACGTGTCGTCCTTAGAGGAGAAGCTAAAACACGTGTCGCCGTTTGGTAAACCAAGACTGCAAGGCTGATCCGTTGCACGACACGTGAACGACGACTCACCAAAGTGAAACCTTATCACCCAGACACGTGTCAACACCTAAATATCTTTGGAAAACTATAAATAGGGCCTTTGGGGATCATTTGAAACTGACACCAATTCCTTGAGAATTATAGAAAGAAGTAGTGAGAGAAAGTGTGAGAAAGTTTAAGAAGAAGTTCTTAGGGATATTCATCTTAAGGTAATCTTAATGTTATAATGCATCTTTATAGTTTTAATTTATTGTTAACTTTACTTAGTAGTTATGCTGGTAAAATACAATAAAGAATTCACTAACCAAAACTTACAATTTAGAACAAATCCAAGTTGATTTTATAAACTTGTTTAAAATTATACGCTTTTAAAAATGATTCTTTTTAAAGAAATTGCTCGTTATTATGGAATCCGATTTAAGTAATTCCAAAGTCAGGCCCGGTGAAGTTCTGTCTAGATGAGATGGTATTTAAGTGGTGCCCCTGTGACCCTCCATCTCTACTGGGAATGAATCCGGAAATCTTCTGTCTAGATGAGATGGTATTTAAGTGGTGCCCCTGTGACCCTCCATCTGTACTGGGAACCGACTGATGAGGAAAGACAATGAATTGAATTCTTCAATTATGATCAATGAGTTTTAAAAGTTGAAAAATGGGGATTCAGTAATCCTTTAAAAATAGGAAGTTATTATTAAGTATAGTATAAACTGGACCTTAGAACGTGTACTTAAATCTTTATCAGATTAACGTGTGATTGAAGACTCAATACCAGTAAATTTGACCTCAATTTTGGGTGAGTACTCTAACATTCCTTGTGCGTTTTGATTATATGATATTATGCAAACTATATATATTTTGTGAACTGCTTTTATTCTCAAAATTCATGTAATACCGATGATTGATTCATTTGTGATATGTTTATATTTGTCCATATAAACATACTGATTAAAATGAGTATTGAAAATGATATTGAATATTGAAAATATGATTCGGCCTAAGGGACCTCTTTACTGACTGACCTTCCCATCTGGATTATCGCTGGTGTCCCCTAAATAAGGCGTTGTGACGAACTAGTTCGATTGACCCTCAACTACCGGGGTATAATACGGTAGAAGAATACGGTATTAGAGTGTACTAGGCCATTAAAATGATATGATTGAAAGAAAAATATATCACATTTGATTTGTTGCATTCTTCTTATTCTGAGCTATCCAATTGTGATATACATAATTACATTTCAAAATTATATCTACTTACTGCAAGTTCCTCTCCATATATGTATATGCCTTCTCTTTTGACTTGAATAGGTATCTATTTTCTGAAAACCCTGGAATTTTTGGAGATTGAACCTCATTCGGATTTTAGCTGATGTTGTATAAATAACCATTTTTCAGGAAACGTTTAGGCTCACGGACGGAATGAAAATGGACTATATTGAAGATTTAGCTTTTAGAGCTCTTTTTGTAAAATGTTTATTTAGAGTATGTCTGGATCTCTTGTAATAAGGTTTAAATTTTCTCTTAAGTTGTAACCCGTTGTTACTTTTAATATATATGAAGTTTCCTTTGGAAAGCTCTGATGACGTAATTCCTTTACTTTCAGTATCTTACGATTCATAACCATGTGATAATATATCCGTTGCATTTATTTAAGGAAACAATTAAATCGGAATATTTATTGACTTGGTGGCATGTCAAGACACTTGTTCCCTAATACTATTTTGGGTCGGGGTCATGACAAAGGTGGTATCAGAGCATAGGTTATGAACCCGTAGACTACTGAACATAAGTTTCGAACGTTATCGATTTTAAGTCTCCATACATAGGTTATAGGATTAAATATCCGACTTATGTGATAACCCTCCATATTTCTTATAGTCTATATATAATTGTTTATGTATCATTGTTATTCTAAAAAGCAATCTTGGGCTAGTATAATACATCTTACGTTTGGCCATGACTGTAGAAAATGACCAAGGTAAGATCAACTCCAGGGACTAGTGGTTCGAGTATGGAAGGACTGGAAGGTGCATACAAGGCAATTGAAAGTCTAGCAAGAATTGTGGAGCATCAGGTGAATAATGGAGCACCAAGGAATCTTGAACTAAGTAGTTGTACTATTGAACAGTTCAAGAAGTTGAATCCTCCGTCTTTTAAAGGGACTCCTAACCCTACTGAAGCAGAAAATTGGGTGATGCAAATGGAAAAGATGTTCGATGTTCTTAAGTGTACAGATGAACAACGAGTTTTATTTGGAACATTCATGTTAGAAGGTGAAGCCGAACATTGGTGGAGAATGACTAAGAGAATGCATGGGGAAATGAATAATCCCATAGGTTGGAATGACTTCTTAATGATCTTCTATGAGAAATACTTTCCCGAAATGGTGCAAGACCAAAAAGCAGCTGACTTCATGGATCTGGTTCAAGGAAATATGACGGTTAGTCAATATGAGGCAAAGTTTACTGAGTTATCCCATTTTGCACCTCATGTTGTGATAACCGATGTTTTAAGAGCCAAGAAGTTTGAACATGGGTTAAGGTTGAATATTCGTAGCCGAATTTCCATCCTAAAGTTGGCATCATATAATGACGTGGTGGCTAGGGCAACAATAGCTGAGAAGGATAGTGAAGAGTATAATCAGGTTAGAGAGGGGAAGAGGAAGTTTGGAGAACAAAGAGGAAGGAACCCCAATAACAAACCCTTTAGGACTATACCTAATATAGGACAACCTTTAGTAAACAAACCCTCTAATGTTGATAAATGCCAAAGTTGTGGTAATATTCATAGAGGGAGACCGTGTTACCTGGAGACGGGGAGTTTCTTTGGGTGTGGCCAAAAGGGACATAAAATACGAGATTGTCCTAATAAAGGGAAGACGGCAACAAAGACTTATAATGAAAATAAGGACCAGGGCAGACAAGGTAGAGTCTTTAATCTTTCCGATGCAAAGGCTTCTAATGCAGTAGTGCCAGGTATACTTTCTATATGTGCACAAACTTTTCAAGTTTTAATTGATCCTGGTTCTACCCATTCATTTGTGTCTGTGCGTTTTGTTAATCGCTTTCCTAATATTCCTGAATCCTTGAATCATATCATACACGTTTCTACTCCTTCGGGTGAGTTATTGACGGGAACATTAGTATATAAGTCTTGCCCTATAAATGTCAGTAGTCATAAACTATTCATTGATTTGATAGTTTTAGACATAAGATATTTTGAAGTCATTTTGGGGATGGATTGGTTAGCATCATATCATGCTAGGGTGGATTGTTTTGAGAAGAGAGTTATTTTCCAAATTCCTAACCAACCAGAATTCAGTCTTGAAGGAACTAGCATCTTATCTCCCATGCGTGTTATCTCTGCAATGCAAGCTTGTAATTTTCTTAAGAAGGGATGTCTAGGACTCCTTGCCAGTGTTATTGATTTGCAAACAAAAGAGCATAGTTTAGAAGATATTCCTATAGCTAAGATTTTTCCAGATGTTTTTCCAGATGATTTGCCCAGTCTACCTCCTAGTAGAGAAGTAGAATTTACCATTGACCTTGTTCCTGGAACCACACCAATCTCAAAACCACCTTATCGCATGGCACCTTTAGAATTAAGGGAATTAAAAGTTCAATTACAAGATCTGTTAGACAAGGGTTTTATTAGACCTAGTATATCCCCTTGGGGTGCTCGAGTATTATTCGTTAAAAAGAAGGATGGAACGCTGAGGTTATGTATAGATTATCGTGAACTAAATAAGGTGACCATTAAGAATAAATACCCCTTACCTCGTATAGATGATTTGTTTGACCAACTGCAAGGTGCGCAAGTATTTTTGAAGATTGACCTTAGGTCAGGCAATCACCAATTGAAGATTAAGGAAGAGGATATTTCGAAATCAGCTTTTCGTACTAGATATGGTCACTATGAATTTCTTGTTATTCCATTTGGATTAACTAATGCACCAGCCGCTTTTATGGATATGATGAATAGAGTGTTTAGGAAATATCTGGATCAGTGTGTGGTTGTTTTCATTGATGACATCCTTATTTATTCCAAAGGTATTGAAGAACACGAGAAGCATTTGGAGATAGTATTACAAATCCTTAGGAAAGAGAAATTATATGAAAAATTAAAGAAGTGTGAATTTTGGTTGCCTAGTGTTTCTTTTCAAGGACATGTCATATCCAAGGAGGGAGTGTCGGTTGATCCTCAAAAGATCGAGGCTATACTAGATTGTCCAAGACCAACTAATGTGACGGAGATTCGTAGTTTCCTAGGGTTAGTAGGTTATTATCGAAGATTTGTTGAAGGATTTTCTAGTATTGCCGAACCTCTCTCTAGGTTAACACAAAAGACGGTGAAATATGAATGGTCTGAGGAAGTTGAGAATAGTTTTCGAGAACTTAAGAATCGGTTAGTAACTGCCCCAATTTTGACTATTCCTTCCGGTACAGGCGGATTTGTGATTTAAAGTGATGCTTCTAAAAATTGTTTGGGATGTGTGCTAATGCAAAATGGAAAAGTAGTAGCTTATGCCTCGAGACAGTTAAAATCCCATGAGCAAAATTATCCAACCCATGACTTAGAATTAGCAGCGGTAATTTTTGCTCTTAAGATTTGGAGACATTATTTGTATGGTGAGACTTGTGAGATTTATACCGATCATAAGAGTTTGAAATATATCTTTACTCAGAAGGAATTGAACAAGAGATAAAGGAGGTGGTTAGAATTGATGAAGGATTATGATGTAAATATTCACTATCACCCGGGGAAAGCTAATGTAGTTGCCGACGCTTTGAGTAGAAAGTCTACACCAAATTTAGCATGTATTATTACCATCCAGGAAGCTCTATTGAAAGATCTGAGAAGTATGGAAATAGATGTACGTATTTATGGCGAAGGAGGAATAATCGCAAACTTACAAATACAACCCACGTTGATGGAAAGAATTAAAGTTGCACAAGTAAATGACCCACAACTGAGGAAGATCAAAGAAGAGGTTATTGAAGGGAAGAGAATTGAATTTGCGATACGAGATGATATATTAAGGTTTGGAAATAGATTCTGTATACCTGGTGATGGCCAACTAAAGAGGCAGATTTTAGAGGAAGGTCATTACTCGAGATTCACAGTTCATCCCGGAAATACCAAGATGTACAAAGATCTCCGAGAAGTGTTTTGGTGGAATAACATGAAAAAGGAAATAGTAGAGTTTGTATCTCAGTTTTTGATCTATCAACAAGTAAAAGCTGAACATCAGAAACCATCAGGACTATTACAACCTTTACCAATCCCTGAGTGGAAGTGGGAACATATTACCATGGATTTTGTGAAAAGGCTACTAAGGAGTTCCAATGGTAATGATTCCATTTGGGTAATTATTGATAGGTTAACTAAATCTTCTCATTTTCTTGCCATTAAGATTACCCATTCCTTAGAAAAGTTAGCTAAATTGTATATACGGGAAATTATTAAGCTTCATGGAACCCCAGTTTCAATTGTTTCTGATCGTGACCCTAGATTCGTGTCTCGCTTTTGGAAAAGCCTACAAGTAGCCATGGGAACAAAATTGAATTTCAGCACTGCTTTTCATCCTCAAACAGATGGACAATTGGAGAGAACCATCCAAACCTTATAGGATATGCTTAGGGCATGTGTACTTCATTTGAAAGGGAATTGGGACGATCATTTATCGTTAGTAGAATTTGCATATAATAATATCTATCAAGCAAGTATTCAAATGGATCCGTATGAGGCACTCTATGGTAGAAGGTGTCGTTCTCCTGCATGTTGGTAAGAAGTTGGGGAAAGAAAATTATTGGGACCAGAATTGATTCAGGTCACAACAAAGAAAGTGAAATTGATACAAGACCGACTTCAAATCGCTCAAAGCCGTCAAAAGAGTTATGTTGACAATCGACGCTGACTGTTAGAATTCCAAATATGAGACTATGTTTTCTTACGAGTATCACCGACAAAGGGAGTAATTCGATTTGGGAAGAAAGGAAAGTTAAGTCCAAGATACATAGGGCCTTTTGAAATCCTTGAAAGGGTAGGTATTGTTGCGTATAGAATAGCCTTACCCCATGAACTCTCGAGTGTGCATAATGTGTTTCATGTTTCAATGATGAAGAAATACATCCCTGATCTAACACATATCTTAAGTCACGAGCCTCTTCAAGTTAGAGAAGATTTGACATACATTGAGCATCTAGTGGAAATCTTGGACCATAAAGATCAAATATTACGAACCAAGGTTATTCCACTAGTCAAAGTGTTATGGAAGAATCATTCTGTTGAAGAAGCAACATGGGAGCGGGAAGATGAAATGAAAGAGCGATATCCATACCTTTTTGGAAATTAATGTAAGTAAAGTATGGGGACCAAACTTTTTATAAGGAGGGTAGGATGTAATGATCCCATTTTCTTATGCCAATATATAATTGTCTTCTTTCAATTTCGTCACACTTACTATCTAATAATGATATATTATTACATATATGATATTCCGAGTTCTTAATATGACAAAGCCCATTTTTAAATTTGAAGAATCAATGGTAGAATGGGTCAAACTGAGATTTTATGGCACATCCTAAGCTAAGTGATAAGTTTTGGGGTAGAAAATGTAATTTTATGAAACTTTAGGGACTTGGTTTTAATAAAGAAAGTTTCAGGGACCAAAATGAAAAATAAAAAGGGGCCTTTTCATAAATAAAATATTTTCAGGGACCTATAAGAAATATTGAAAATATATGGTGTGAAATTACCAAAATGCCCTTCAGGTCCGAAATGACCCTTATACCCTTAGTACCTATCCACCTCGTGCTCGACACCTCGTGCTCGGTTTTGACACCTCCACCGTACACGTGTTGTCGTTAGAGGATAATCCAAAACACGTGTCGTCCTTAGAGGAGAAGCTAAAACACGTGTCGCCGTTTGGTAAACCAAGACTGCAAGGCTGATCCGTTACACGACACGTGAACGACGACTCACCAAAGTGAAACCTTATCACCCAGACACGTGTCAACACCTAAATATCTTTGGAAAACTATAAATAGGTCCTTTGGGGATCATTTGAAACTCACACCAATTCCTTGAGAATTATAGAAAGAAGTAGTGAGAGAAAGTGTGAGAAAGTTTAAGAAGAAGTTCTTAGGGATATTCATCTTAAGGTAATCTTAATGTTATAATGCATCTTTATAGTTTTAATTTATTGTTAGCTTTACTTAGTAGTTATGCTGGTAAAATACAATAAAGAATTCACTAACCAAAACTTATAATTTAGAACAAATCCAAGTTGATTTTATAAACTTGTTTAAAATTATACGCTTTTAAAAATGATTCTTTTTAAAGAAATTGCTCGTTATTATGGAATCCGATTTAAGTAATTCCAAAGTCAGGCCCGGTGAAGTTCTGTCCAGATGAGATGGTATTTAAGTGGTGCCCCTGTGACCCTCCATCTCTACTGGGAATGAATCCGGAAATCTTCTGTCTAGATGAGATGGTATTTAAGTGGTGCCCATGTGACCCTCCATCTCTACTGGGAACCGACTGATGAGGAAAGACAATGAATTGAATTCTTCAATTATGATCAATGAGTTTTAAAAGTTGAAAAATGGGGATTCAGTAATCCTTTAAAAATAGGAAGTTATTATTAAGTATAGTATAAACTGGACCTTAGAACGTGTACTTAAATCTTTATCAAATTAACATGTGATCGAACACTCAATATCAGTAAATTTGACCTCCATTTTGGGTGAGTACTCTAACATTCCTTGTGCGTTTTGATTATATGATATTATGCAAACTACATATATTTTGTGAACTGCTTTTATTCTCAAAATTCATGTGATACCGATGATTGATTCATTTGTGATATGTTTATATTTATCCATATAAACACACTGATTAAAATGAGTATTGAAAATGATATTGAATATTGAAAATATGATTCGGCCTAAGGGACGTCTTTACTGACTGACCTTCCCAGCTGGGTTATCGCTGGTGTGCCCTAAATAAGGCGTTGTGACGAACTAGTTCGATTGACCCTCAACTACCGGGGTATAATACGGTATTAGAGTGTACTAGGCCATTAAAACGACATGATTGAAAGAAAAATATATCACATTTGATTTGTTGCATTCTTCTTATTCTGAGCTATCCAAATGCGATATATATAATTACATTTCAAAATTATATCTATTTACTGCAAGTTCCTCTCCATATATGTATATGCCTTCTCTTTTTACTTGAATAGGTATCTATTTTCTGAAAACCCTGGAATGTTTGGAGATTGAACCTCATTCGTCTTTTAGCTGATGTTGTATAAATAACCATTTTTTAGGAAACGTTTAGGCTCACAGGCGGAATGAAAATGGACTATATTGAAGATTTAGCTTTTAGAGCTCTTTTTGTAAAATGTTTATTTAGAGCATGTCTGGCTCTCTTGTAATAAGGTTTAAATTTTCTCTTAAGTTGTAACCCGTTGTTACTTTTAATATATATGAAGTTTCCTTTAGAAAGCTCTGATGACGTAATTCCTTTACTTTCAGTATCTTACGATTCATAACCATGTGATATTATATCCGTTGCATTTATTTAAGGAAATAATTAAATCGGAATATTTGTTGCCTTGGTGGCATGTCAAGACACTCGTTCCCTAATACTATTTTGGGTCGGGGTCATGACAACCCTCTCCCCGAGATACTGACTGGGCGGAAAAAGTGTGTTCGTGTGAGGACACAATCGTTGTGTGTTTCGCCGCCGCGATACAAAAAACCTAAGCTACTACCACACTTGACAAGCAAGCACAGCGGTAAGTCGGGTATCATAAATCCACAGGGAGTGATTAAATTTTAGATGTTAATTGTTTTAAAACTTCAAGAATAAAAGTGTAAAATAAATAAATGAAAAGGTGATGGTTGGTTGTCGTGAATAAATAAAAAGAGAAGTTAACGCTAAATTAAAGGAAAGCGAGGGTCGGGATCGCATACACTCATTCACGGGCTAAACAACTACTAATTAGAATTTCGGTTCAAAAACATTTAATCGATCATTTTCAATTGAGCATAAACATCACGCAATAAGGAATTTAAGCCAAAGTTGCAAGATTAAACATTTAATCAAAAATGGTCACACGCGGATTAAGTTCGGATAATCGCTATAAACACTAACGTTGCATGACAAAGAAATTTAAACGCATAATAATCCGACTTTAATACACGAGGTTTCAATTAAATGCAATTTTACACGAAACCCTAACTTTCGAGGTCCAAACCCGAAAATGGCGGAAACGCAATCCCGACCCTATTTATCTAAGGGCAATACATGGAAATAAACTAAATTAAGATAATTAAACTAAGAAAGCAAGAATTAAAGCATGTAAACTAATTATGAAAGCATGTAAATCTATCTAGAAAGGAAGGAAATAATGAAATACAACTATATTAATGTAATTAAAGTTAAGGTACAACTTACAAAACAAAGAGTACAAGAGAGGAGTAGGATTTAGCTCCAAACTACAAACCCTAAAATCGAAGACAAAATGGAGAGAGACCTCTTCAAAATGAAGCGGAAGAGTATTTATACAAAACCAATCCCATGGAAAACTTGTAAATAAAAGGAGAGAAAAACAAATATCAGCAGGGCCGAATCGATTCGGAATTGGGCCGAATCGATTCGGTTGGAGAATATCTCGAGACTGCCAGAGGGGCGAATCGATTCGGGTGAAATCCGAATCAATTAGGAATGGTGGGCGAATTGATTCAGATGGAATCCGAATCGATTCGAAAATAGGGGAACTGGCATACTATCTCCAACCGAATCGATTCGCAAATGGGCAAATCGATTCAGACCTACAGGTCTTGAATTCTTCCCCTGTTTTTGGTTGGTTTGAAATTCTCATCCGCACAAAAGCCCGTAACTTCTTCGTTCGAACTCGGAATCGCGCACCGTTTGCAGCCACGCGAAGCTAGTGAGGAGGGATACAACTTCCGTGAGATGTCGGGCCAGGTACCCAAGCTGTGAAAAGACTAAAATGCCCTTGCGCGTGCGATTGTGTACGGAACTTCACCGGAATGCGTCCAACTTCATACTTAGCACCTGTAATCCCGACAAAAGCCCAAATATACCTCATATAGCATGTTATCATATAAAATGGAGATTGTCTGATTATCGAGCATAAATATAGGAATTAAGGTACCCGAGGGGGCTAATAACACGTACGTATCACACCCCCTAACTTACACATTGCTAGTCCCTAGCAATGAAATAGGAAACAACAAGAACTACAAGCAAACCAAAAGCAGGATACAAGTACAAAATGGGATAAAAAAGTAATACAAAGATAAGGCCACTTTCACGGGCGAACGATTGTATTTAGCGTATGCAATAAGCCGTTAAACCCCTAGGTTACCCTAGTGGACGAGTGTAGTCTCGTGAGGGTTTTCAGGGATGAAACCCACAAACATCATATGGTTTCCTCAAAATATGCCCAACCCAACATGCGACAAACTCAACAATGGCGAAAAAGATTTCAAACACATTATTAGCAAAATGAATGAATTCAAACAAAAGTCCAAATCATTAACATTATAGAATGCACCTCATAGAATTGAAACTTTAAAAGTGGGAGGGGGGAATGAGCACACGCAAAATATGATTTGGCGAAAAACTTAAATAACTCAAATACTAATCAAAGCAAGCATACATTCAATCCTCACGGGCATTACGCTCAACAAATGAAATCACTCGAAACAGGGAGGTAACACACGGGACATGCGGGCATAAAGAGTAAATGTAAATGGAAACTAGGCCGCACACATGTCACAAATGAAGAACGCTATATATAAAATAAAAAACTGTAATCTCAATGAAAGGATACCACACACTAAAAGAGGGGAAATGCATTTTCACAGATTATCAAAACTATTATGACTTTTAAATTAAATGCACCCTAAGATCACATAGGACTTGTAATAGGGTTGTAATGTAGGATAGGCTAGGGTACGAAATGAAGGAATGTATGTACGGATTCAAAGTGTTCGGGATGAAAACTCGGGATAATGGAAAAATGCGGGCAATATCAAAAATTGGAAAACAAGTTCCAAAACAAGCATTAGATATATCATCGGGGAGAGTAATCAAAGCTTATTGAACACTATACACAACATTTACAACTTTCTCTTTCTTTTCTTTTCTTCTTTTTCTCATTTTCTCTTTTGTTTTATTTTTGCTTTTTGCTTTCACTTTTTCTTCATTTTTTTCACATCACTTTTCTTTACTTTTCAAACTCTCATATGCTTAAAATTGCAACCGCAATACAACAACAACATTCAATCCCAAGTAACATTCCAAACAAAGGTATGTAAGGTGTATGTATGGCTTAAAACTCCAATTTGGAGTTGGTTATGGGATTTTGGGTAATGAAACGAAAGGCTAGTATTTAGGCACAAAGGGGTTGACTAGGAAAACATATAAAAGGTGAGGTCAAGGTCATATGGGCGATAAAACAAAGATTGCCTATGATCATTTCACAAAGTATACGCAATTCTCGAGTCAAAACAATATATGAAAATCATGATCAAGTAACACATTTCAAGCATGAACTCAATTAATGAACAGTCAAATGAAAGATTAGTGAGATTACCAACAAATTCAACGTTTTCAAAGAGGAAAGAATAGTGTATAACACTCAAAAACGACGAAAGGTACGAAGCTTACTCGGTGTAAGTATATACAATGCAACAAAAGATTACCGAGTTATAAAAATCTTAAACCAAATCAATATAACAAGGAAAGTGCATATGCTCATGGGATAAGGTTTAATTCATGAATTTATTCACAATATCAATGATTTGAGGACTAAAGTCTAATAACTTCTAAAATCGAGAACATGCATCATTGAGTTGCCTATTGGATCGGGCAATTATTGAAATTTATCACTGGAAACAAGGCAAAAAGCCCAACAAAGGAGAAAAAAGAATGAAAATATTTTTGAAAATTTTCAAATTTTTCACAAAAAGGCATACTTAGTAACTAAATGTGAGCAAATCCATGGACTACACATGAAATGGATAGAATATCCTACACCCCCTAACTTAAATGTTGCATTGTCCTCAATGCGCATTAAGAACACAACACAAAGAGAGGAAAAGAACGATATTACCCAAAATTGGAGAGATCTCCATAAGCACGAGTCCAAAGGAATCTACAAAAAAAGTTAGTACCGAGGATAGCAAAAACAAATAACAAAAAGTTAACTAATCTAAATTAAAAGGAAAGAAAAATAGGAAATAAAGAAAATTAAAAAGCTAACTATTTACAACCTACTATTTAGGCTTCACACTAACTATACACTAGAAGTCTAAATAGTTTAGGTTCCACCCAAAAAGGGATTTGACTTTGAAAGATCAACGGTGGACCCTCCAAAGCGAACATGCCTCCCGGAAGATATGAATTCCGTTTGAACAACGAAAGGCATGTGGGTGGTGAAAAAAGTGAACCATCGCCAATTTGAAATTTTGGGCGGACGATGGGGGATTTGGATACTACGGGGGACAAGACTAAATTAGTCTCAGAAAAATCAGAATCACATCCCCAAGATTCTTCAATTGGAATGGGAGGTGGGGCAAGTGCAAGTGAAAAACCCATGAGATGAAGTATCTCAAAATAACATTCTCGTTCAAGAATCGGGTCAAAGTCCTCAAGACTTTCAACCGATTATTGCGATAAATTTAATTGTTCGGGAATAGTAGGGAGTAAAGGAAAGGAAGAACCAACAACCTCAATACAATCGGGAGAATTAATAAGAGGTTGAAAATCGAAAGTTCTAAAGCTTGGCTCACTCTCAATTATTTCTTCAACAAAAAGGGGTGGAGATGAAACGCAAGTTTCAACCTCAACCCGATTTTGTGAAGAAATAATCTCATCGAGCAAGGCATCAGTTTCTAGAAACCAAGCTTGAGAACTTTCGGATCGGTCATTAATTTCCTTCATCATTAACTCATAATCAAACGAACAAGAAGACATTTCATCTTCTTGTGCGGGTTGCTCATAGCTAACGGATTCCCCGCATTCCAAATTACCCTCACAAGGCAATGAGGGATCACTTACATATGCTTGAATTTCACGCTCAATGCGCTCATCTTCAAGAATTTACAGGCATTCTCTCATTGTTTTGGGAATATAACTTGGAAAACAATTCTCATAACAATTAAGGTTATCTAAAGCGTAATAGCGAGACATTTCAAAATAAGCTATTCAACAAAAGCAACAAGCGCCAAAATTTCAATTTTTCGAAACAATCTAGCACAAGTCAAAAAGAAAGGAGAAAATAAAGAATACAAATATAAATGAAAGAAATATTACGAAATAATAAAACAATTACAATCTAAAACACACTCCCCAGCAACGGCGCCATTTTGTGACCGGGCGGAAAAAGTGTGTTCGTGTGAGGACACAATCGTTGTGTGTTTCGCCGCCGCGATACAAAAAACCTAAGCTACTACCACACTTGACAAGCAAGCACAGCGATAAGTCGGGTATCGTAAATCCATAGGGAGTGATTAAATTTTAGATGTTAATTGTTTTAAAACTTCAAGAATAAAAGTGTAAAATAAATAAATGAAAAGGTGATGGTTGGTTGTCGTGAATAAATAAAAAGAGAAGTTAACGCTAAATTAAAGGAAAGCGAGGGTCGGGATCGCATACACGCATTCACGGGCTAAACAACTACAAATTAAAATTTCGGTTCGAAAACATTTAATCGATCATTTTCAATTAAGCATAAACATCACGCAATAAGTAATTTAATCCAAAGTTGCGAGATTAAACATTTAATCAAAAATGGTCACACGCGGATTAAGTTCGGATAATCGCTATAAACACTAACGTTGCATGACAAAGAAAGTTAAACGCATAATAATCCGACTTTAATACGCGAGGTTTCAATTAAATGCAATTTTATATGAAACCCTAACTTTCGAGGTCCAAACCCGAAAATGGCGGAAACGCAATCCCGACCCTATTTATCTAAGGGCAATACATGGAAATAAACTAAATTAAGCTAATTAAACTAAGAAAGCAAGAATTAAAGCATGTAAACTAATTATGAAATCATGTAAATCTATCTAGAAAGCAAGGAAATAATGAAATACAACTATATTAATGTAATTAAAGTTAAGGTACAACTTACAAAACAAAGAGTACAAGAGAGGAGTAGGATTTAGCTCCCAACTACAAACCCTAAAATCGAAGACAAAATGGAGAGAGACCTCTTCAAAATAAAGAGGAAGAGTATTTATACAAAACCAATCCCATGGAAAACTTGTAAATAAAAGGGGCAAAAAACAAATATCAGCAGGGCCGAATCGATTCGGAATTGGGCCGAATCGATTCGGTTGGAGAATATCTCGAGACTGCTAGAGGGGCGAATCGATTCGGGTGAAATCTGAATCGATTCGGAATGGTGGGCGAATCGATTCGGATTCCATCCGAATCGATTTGGAAACAGGGGAACTAGCATACTGTCTCCAATCGAATCGATTCGCAAATGGGCGAATCGATTCGGACCTACAGGTCTTGAATTCTTCCCCTGTTTTTGGTTGGTTTGAAATTCTCATCCGCACAAAAGCTCGTAACTTCTTCGTTCGAACTCGGAATCGCGCACCGTTTGCGGCCACGCGAAGCTAGCGAGGAGGGATACAACTTCCGTGAGATGTCGGGCCAGGTACCCAAGCTGTGAAAAGATTAAAATGCCCTTGCGCGTGCGATTGTGTACAAAACTTCACCGGAATGCGTCCAACTTCATACTTAGCACCTGTAATCCCTACAAAAGCCCAAATATACCTCATATAACATGTTATCATATAAAATGGAGGTTGTATGATTATCGAGCATAAATATAGGAATTAAGGTACCCGAGGGGGCTAATAACGCGTACGTTAACGGGTGAAATACGCAATATTTGCGTCGTATCAGATACTAAGAATGACCGACCTCATGCGCTAACAAATGCCTCATCTACGCGTTCACCCCAGTCATCCCCGTATACTGAATGGCTATCCCCCAAGGATAAAAGGTCACCTGAAAATCCCCAAGCAGGCATGAGTCAATACAAGATCAGAAGGTGCAAAAACCCAGACTGAAAAGGAAAGGACCTTACCTTACCACTGGTCAGGTCATTCAAGACCTGACGCACTGCCTCCAGGGAGAGAGATCCCTTCGACTGCTGGTTGGCCTTACGCCATTGATAAAATCGGCAAAAGTCCCCAACAGTGTCATCCTTCAGAGCAATCAGTGGGGTGTTGCACCCAATCACCTCATAGAACCACGTTTGAATTCACAAGCAAAAAGAGACGCATAAGGAAAATGCGAATTCATAAAATTAAAATGCGCAAAGTAAAGAATACCTCAAGGAGATACGTGGCTCTAGTAAATCAAAAATGTCAACCAACATATTTGAGAAATGAAAATAATTTTATCTAAAACTTTATTTTTCCTCTTTATTTTGTAAATACCCCAAAAATTACGCGGGTTATTACACTTCCCCACTAACAATGGAGAGGAAAAATAAAGTAATAACCTGCGTAATTTTTGGGGTATTTTCAAAATAAAGAGGAAAAATAAAGTTTTAGATAAAATTATTTTTATTTCTCTAATATGTTGGTTATTATTTTTAAAGGCGAGAATTTCAAACGGTTTCGAAAACGGAGTTAAAACGGATTTTAAAATGATTTTTTAATGTTTTTAACTCTTGGAATTATAACTCTTCATTTAATTGCCTTATTTAAAGGAGTCTTTTGGATTCCAACTCTTCATTTCTTTGCACTATAAAAGTAAGTCATGGGCAAGTCTTTTAACATACTTCTGGCACAAATTTTTGCAGCAAATATATTTTATATTCCTCTTCTTTTTATATATACTTTGGCCCTTAAGATTTGTGAGTTCCAACCTTAGATTAGAGGTGTTCTAGGGCTATCTTGTTGGAGGTTCTTGGAGGAGATTTTGTTGATCTTTTGTGTTGATCTTGAGTATGTGATCATTGGCTTCTCATCATGGTTTGAGGTATGGGGTTTTACACAATATGCTCCTTAAATCTCGCGAGTGTCATTCTCTTTGAATTCTTGTTAATTGAACTCATATTTGAATTGATAAATTCATTGAAATCTGGAAAATAAGTGTTGAAATTATTTTGATTCATGTGGTATCATTATATTATTGATGAGCATGTTGTTATGAGATTTTAATATGGCACGGAGGTTGGGAACCCGCTAAAATTCCTGTTTCCCGGGCTATGGCTTGATAAAGCATATATGGATGTGGTGAGGCCTGGTGACCCGGTTAAAGTGTTGTTGAGAAATTATAATGATGAAATGCTATTGAGATTTGCATTTTGATTTGAATATTCGTACTCGTGTTGTTGCGCTTTATTCATCATTAATATATTTGTTGAGCATCTTTCTTGTCGTATTGTGTACTTCCCCATATTTTATTTTAGTGGCAGGTTAGCGCGGATTTTGGGGCGCTATGGAGATTGATTTTAGCGAGGATTGTTTGGGAAAGATTTGTATTATTTTGATGTATAGAGCTTTGGAGATTTGTATTTTTATTCGAGTTAGATAGTTGTATTTTTTATTCGAGAGAATTGTTGTAATTGAATAGATTGAGATTAGTGGATTTATATTATTGTGGGTTTATTTAGATGCTCTATACCTTGTTACTTGTGGATTTAGTTATTTTCACTACAGGAATATTGATTTTTCCTGGCATAACTTAAATGCCGAGAAAAGTACTAAAAATGTCGGTAACACTTTTTACGGAACTTTTTGCGGCATTTGAACAAGTGCGGTAATAGCCAATGTGGTAAAAGAATAATGGTATTTTTAAAAATGCCGGAAAAGTTAGCGGCACTTTTGGCGGCATTTGCACAAGTGCAATAGCCAATGTGGTAAAAGAACAACGACATTTTAAAAAATGCCGCAAAAAGTTAGCAGCATTTTTAAGCATTTATATTAATCCTGGTAATAACCTTTTAGCGGCATTAAAAAAATGTTGATAATAACCTTTTACAACACCTATTAAATGTTCAACACACTTTTGGCGGCACTAAAAAATGCCGAGAATAAATATAGCAGCATTAAACAAAACATTGATATTATTTTTTAATATTTGACTGGGAACAAGTGTTAAAAAAATCAATTATAAGAAGTACTGTATTTATGTGCAAATACATTAACATAACATTAAATTAAGAGGGCAGTAATCAAATTAAAACGTCATTAAATTAAAACCAATAATATTCATCGTAAATAAATGTAATTATGCTTGGAACAATTATTCATCCACAAAATAAAATCTATCAGTTGTCCAATTAGAAAAGGCAGGGAAACATGATGCAAAATGAAATTTTATATAATGTACGATCCTTCTTCATCAAATTCAAAAATCCTCTTTGACCTACAAATAAAAAAGTCAATCGTTAGTCATTGATACTTATTCTTTAGTATTTTAATTTAAAAAATAAAATTAAAAATTAGTACATTAGCAATATGCCACGCTACAGTTGAATGATGCACATCTCCAATTTTGGACTTGTTTCCATAAGGTCTAGGCAATGGCTCATTTGTTAAAAATATTTTCTCAATATATACTTCCCAAAAGTCTTCACCCAGTGGCATACCACTACTTTTGTTGAAATGTCCTTGCTCACAATGAATCCACGTGCCACAATCACTTTTGGAAGTCCGAAAGTAATAAGGTCTACAATTTTAGGAAGTGTACTATTTGAGACACTTTGTCTTGGTTGATGGTGCTTCTTCTTCTTCTTTGATGGTTCTTTCTACAAACAAGATGAATATGTCATCAATCATATATTTCTGGAAAAAAATCGGCAGAGTTTTATTTATTTTTAAGACATCCCAAAATTTTTAAGACTATATACAACCAAATAAACCAACAACTCAATTTCAAGTATACATAAACTCCCCAAGAAAGTGCATATATATTGTGCCTTTTAAAATACTTTAAATTAGTAACATACCTGAATTGAAGTAGCATTCGTTTGCTCACTAACACGAGCAGCAGTCTCGGGGGCAGCCAAGTGTTAAGAATTTACAATCTACAAAAAATGAATTATTTCAGTCATGAAAACATATAGTCTTAAATTATAATTTTAAAAAGTAGTTATCTAATTTCCTGTTGAGATGGAGCTAAATGGTGATTTGATTGTGGTAGCACTACAGGTTGAAATTGGTTGGTTTCTTCTAATTGTTGATTGGGTTGCAAAATAGACCTATATGATGGTATCTTTTCCTCGTTGGAGGATTGAGGAACCTGTTAATAGCATAATTTAATATTATAACATACATTTATATATATATACGATAATTAGGGGTGGTAAACGAATGGATACGGAGTGAATACCATACTATCCATATCCATATTTGCTATCTCGATGCACATTCTGTATCAGTATCCGTATCCGTATCTGTATCCGCCGAATAGTGAAAACAACTATCTATATCCGTATCCTCTCGAATTCCACGGATTCGGATAATATCCATATCTATTTACATTTCTTATCCATTTCAATTGACTTGCCTCTTTTAACATGTAATATCAATAATACTTTAAAAAAAATATCAAGCCTTAACTGTTTAGAATCAATAAATTGATCTACCATTTCATAATAAACAATTTAGAAATTAGGATCAACAATTTAGGCCTAAGAGTTGTTGTGTGCATATGTGTGCGTCTGCATTACTGTGTGCATTTGTTTGTGTGTGTTATTTTGTGTGTGTGTGTCTGTGTTGCTACGTACATCTGCGTGTATTGTTGTGTGAGTGTGTGTATATGTTATTGTGTGCATGTGTGTGTTATAGGTGCGTGTGTGTTTGTAGTGATGTGGTGTGTGAGAGAGAGGGGAAGAGCTTACCAAGTTACCAGTAGAGGGAAGCTTTTGTAGAAGAGGGTGTGCGCCAAAAATTAGGAAGAAGGGAAAATGGGTTAAATGAAAAAGAAAGGTTTTAGGTCAAATGTTTTGTTCGAGTTTATTTTGTCTGCTTTTTTTTTCTTTTCTATTGTTTTCTTTTTTTTCTTTTTATCTTTTTAAGCATTTATTATCTTTTGATTTTTTTTTCTAAGAAAGAAGGGAACGAATATGGATGATGTTTACATCAACCAACGAAACCTTTTTCCCTTGATCAGCCTCCATATGCATAAACCCAATGACTCGTAAGTCATTACATATATAAGTTTGATAACATAAAATAATATTCAAAATCAAAATCTTTTATAAAACACCTTATAAGTAACATTCGCATGACTCTTTCTTCCAGAAGTATGTGGTGTTCTTTGCTTCTTACGAGTTCGACAATTTCTTTGACTCGTTTTCTATTACAAAAATATATTTAAAATATATGTTTAACATGAATTATAAAAATTTACTAGTAGTAATACATCCATACCCTTTCCTCACGAGTTCCCCAATACATAACAAGTTGCGACCACTGCTCTAGTTTTACTCTAGGTGGGCAATATTTCAATCTCTCTTCATCGGTATCAAAGGCACGGTAATATTTCGTCACCTCTGCTTTCCAATTATTCCATATCTTTCCAACCTTCTTCAAATGTATGTGGAGATGTTAAGAGACGGGATAATTTCATAATGAATGTAGTTAAGGATGAGGCCTTCAAATGTAAAAAAATAACTTTACAATGTTATCGACTTGTTACGAGTCTAAGTTTTACCGATAAATGAGTTTTTAAATGTTTGATTGAAAATTAATATTTGATGTTTGTTTGTGGAATCTATTACCCAGTGGTGTCACTCTTTCTTTCTTATCATTGTATTGTTGTTGAATCATGTGATAATTTCAAATAGAAACTCCCCAGGGCATTTTTTTAACCAGAGGGCAACATTTGTACATGAATTTATTTATAACAGGAGTAATTGATTTCCCACCAAATCAAGTAACATTTCTTTCTCATCACTATTTCTAGCAATGGTGCAAACAACGCAAGCGAGTTGTGATTTCCCAATTTTCTAGTAATTGATTTGTTCATGATTTGTTTCTAATACCAACTTGGTTGTTCTCGATTATTTCTCCAATCATTGCTTTCGAAAATGTTAAGTCAATAATTTATAGGTGGTTAAGTAAATAATTTCCTTAGGAAAATTAATCAAAGATGTCAGGCCTAGCTACACTTTAGAATGTACTATTATTAGACTAATTGACTTACTTTAACCGTTAATTGATAATCAAAATCCAATATACTCAAGTGATCGACTGAAGGAAATATGATTGACCCACTTCTTATCTAGTACTTTCCAATATGTTACTTGATTCTTTGTTTAATGAATTCAAGTAGCTATACTGCTTCTCATTTTAGATTAATACACAAATCATATACCTAATGGACCCGTTCAAGATATAATCTGATTCTCATTCAAATGTTCACGGCTTACAAAGAATTCCAGTTTGTTTGACGACCCATGCAAACGCTGCAGAGAATGGAAAAAAATAGCTTTTATTAATAATAAAATGACAGTGTACTTTTCTTTTTAAATGAAACTATCACTGAGAGAAAATATTGATTATCATCTAAGTACGGATTGTGAGTTAGCCATGGCTCTATAGGAGTTCATTAACCATATAAATAAATCACAAACCTAGAGAACAATAAACACATAGAAGAAAATAAATTTACAGGGTAGGGTAATCCACATATTTTTTAGGTAAAGAAGCATAATTATGTGGAAATATAAGATGACCAATTTTTTTTAATAGAGTAAGTTTTAATCTGGGGGGAACTTTATAGTAATAAACCAATAATATATATAGGTAAACCTGGTTTATTGTTATTGTTTCATTGATAAGACTCATTAGGCAAATGATTTCAAGTCTTGTTAGAGATGCAAAAAGCAGACTCCTTGTGTCTAGAAAACATACCAGTTCCGAAAAATAGGCATTCATGGAGAATAAAACTAAAAGTTGTCAACCAAGAATGGGGGTGTCAAATGGGGTGTCAAATGGAAAACTCATCGTAAGTTTCCCATTAAACGGGGTCTCAAATTCACTCCTCAGACCGTCACATGCTACGCAGAATTCCTAAAAGAAAACCAAAACATTCATGTTCATTTTCTTCAGTTGAACCAGAAGTTATAATAAAAACAATAGCCTTGTCTTCCTCTTATAACAATGAAAATCAACGACATCCCATTTCCACCACCACACTAGAAGCTTATGTGTACAGTGTTAAATTCAGGACCCTGGGAGCTTGTGGTCTTGGTATTTCTAAATATCCTGATTTTAATACAACGTTGAAGGGGGTAAGGGTACTGGGACAGGTACAAACATTGTTAATAATGACTCTGATGATGAAATTTTTGTTGATTTTGATGTGAAAACGATATACATTACACCATTGACAACTGCAACAACTAAATTCTTGGGATTACCATTGCCACCTTTTCTAAAAATTGATATTATTCCAGAGATGTTTCGGGGAAAAATCAACCAATAATATGGAAAGGTTGATCTGGAGTTTAGGGCTAAGTCTTGGTTTTCGAGTGGGGGTATATATAAAGCTCCACCACTACTGGTGGAGACACTGTTGACATCAGAGGAATCAAAGGGAATAGTGAGAAGTGGAAAAGGGTAGTGGCTAGATCAAGGAGGGAGGTGCAGACCGGTTGGGGTGGCAACCGTCGAGCCCATTAATGATTTCCTTATGGATTCCTTTCTAAGTCTACCTACAGAATTCCTTGCAAACCTCAATGCTATAATAATCTTTCCCAGCACTAGAAATATTTCAAAAGTTTCAGTTACAATTCTGTATAATCATGCTTCATAACTCTCAGTTGTAAAAAAGTAAAAAAAAAAGGCATTAATGGAGAATGAAACAAGAGAGGTTGGAAGCCTTTGTATCCCCCACTCTAAGATGGGCTGCTTGACTTCCCTAATTCTAAGTTCTCTTAGGTTTGGAGGCCAGACCCCTCGAGGAAAGGAATAGAGACTTGGACGATCTCTTATTCTCAGTACTTCCAAAGATGTGAGGCTTTGCATATGAACATCAGGCAGTGACTTCAGCTTCTCACAATTACTGATTTCAAGTTCTCTCAGGCTCGGGGACAAACCTATTTTTGGAAAGGATTCTATCCTAGAACAGTTGTGTATGATAAATGTGGTGAGACGGTTGAAACGAAACAAACACTCAGGTAAGGATTTCAGATTCATCCAACTGTTGATATCAATATATTCAAGTGATGATATAGTTCTACTGTGTAGCCAAAAGTTCTCCAAATATGGCTCCAGATTCAAGCAACTCAAAATGAAAATTGGCTTTATGTAGAGATGGAATCCTTGGAAGTATAACCTTGGCCAATTTCGGGCAATTATGTAGAGTAATATCGCGAAGGCGAGGATACAATCCTCTAACTTCCATCAGCATCTGTTATACAAGAAGTAAGCCATTCCTCCCAGCACTTCATGTTCTCAAACCTGACAATCTTAAGTGACGAAAAATAAAGAACCTGCGCAGGACGAGCTCCATACAACTCAAAACTAATGTTTTTTACCCCGAACATATTTTTAATACACAACTCCCGAAGTGAGGGTAGCTGTCTAACTAGCAGTAATACATACATTGTTCACAGTGACCAAGTTTTAAGTGTGTTATATTAAAGAATGAAGGATCCCCGACCCAACTAGGAAACTCTAGGCCTCCATAGAATTCAATTTTGAGATTGGTCAAGCTTGTTTGTGGTTTCAGCGCTTCAAGTACTTCATTCTCAAGAAATTCGCATCGAGAATCATATATTATCATGATTGTTCGTATGTAGTATCATTCTGATAACCTTTAGATAAACGGAGGGAATTTGGGACGGGGGGAGTAGTCACCAAATTATACTTAACTACTACATATGGGACTTCTCTAAAAAGGCAAGGATTTCACACTCTGCATTAGAATTACATAATGCGCACACAGAGATAGAGCATAACTAGAAGAAGTAAATTGTAAGGAAATAGTATACTAGGTATACAATCCAATCATATATACTAATATTAATCACACCCCACTTTAATTACAGTTTTTTAGTTTATAGATTAGATGTAATTCCTTTTTTACTTTAGTAATCTGTGCTCTCTTCTTTAGAGATTTTTTTTTATTTTAATCAATTTAGTGTAGGAGAGGTTTCTTCATAACTTTCGGATGCCATTTTTTATAATAGAGCCACTTTGCCCTGTTGTAGGGTTAGGATACAGCGGTGGCTGATTGTTGGGAATGGCGGTAGAAAAATGTGATGAATGACGATGCATTGAGATCACACTGAGATTGAAGTTTGTGTTCTGATACCAAAATGATGTAGCACCAAGAACATAAAGGAAAATAAACTAAAACTACGTAATTTATTGAATCTGAAATAAATGTTTAACATTCAATCATCAATAATAAGTTGTTACATTTAGTTATAGGCTAACTAGTCCTAATTCTACTCGTACTAAAATTCTAAAGGATAATTACTAATATAACTACGAATATCTATTCTAAAAATTTCTAATTTTATCACTTACTAAACAGTTATCCACAAATAAAAATAATACATTCCTATTAGACGTTTAATAAATAATTTGGGCTGCAATAGGAAGCTCGGGAATGATAAAGTTGAGGTTAACTCTGCTAACACAATTTGGTTTTTATTCTCTCATGGAACTGAATTTGAAGTCTTATCTCAAATGGACCAATGTATAACTATAAGTGTAAAACATCAGGTCAGTCCCTCTAATCTAATATTAAAGCTTCTCTCTAGTGTATACTAGTGTATACTAATATTAAAGTGAGTCTAGTGTATACTAATATTAACGTGAGTCTATTATATACTAAATGCATCAAGTCAGTCACTCAATACCAGCATAGGGGATAGATACAATTTGTCATCACTTTTGAGAATTTGTGCAGAGTTTGTGGCACTGCATTCTAAACCTAACATTTTTTTCTAGGTTTAGAATAGTGGAAATTGAATTCAGTGAGTCGTCTTTGTATCAAGCTAATTTTTTACTTAAGCTGTTTTGTTGTGGGAATTCTTGTACTCTTGGTAACAATGGGAAGTCTCTGATTGTTAATTGGAAAGTAACCCCATCCATTCTCTTTCATCATGGAGGTTCAATTAACATGACTGTCTTGTAATTATTAGATAAATAAATTTTGTTCAATTGTATTTATGTCAACATACATGATTTTTGGAACATCAAAGCTGCTACCAAGGTAGTTGACTCCTTACAGGAGATAAAATTCAAGTTAGGCTAAAGCCGAGGAAGCCACCAGCAAGGCTATGAACACTACACGAAATGTGGAAATATTTGATTTTTTTAACCGTACAAACTAAAACTGACCATTTAATATTATCTGATTTCAATTTCAACCAAAGACAACAACAACAACAAAAATAGATAAGTTTATTTGTATCTTAGTCATTGTCAAACCTTACATGGTTGCATTTCTATTGAAGCCTAGATTATGTTTATGACATATTTTGCATAAAAGTTAACAAGCATCATTGCACAAATGGTCAATTGTCCTTATCTCAGTAATGAAATTATCACCATATGGATCCATGGTTTAAAGTTAAGGCCGATACCGCGACGATACGACCGAGTTGACTAAGTATCGGTACCCACCGATCTGATTCCGAATTACGAGTTGAGTTTTTAATTATTGGTGTGAATCGACCCTGTATCAGTAATTTCTCGGTAGTATCGACTCATATCAGTGATATCGCGGTAGAATCAGCCCATATCGGCGATATCATGATAGTGTCGACCTATATTGGTGATATATCGATCGAGATGATATAAATTACTAAGCATCGATCTCTCTATCTCAACTTCTAACTCACTCAATTGATCCTCAATTTTGCATCCATATCACGATCGAAACAATCGTTTTCATTTCGATACAAGGTATATGATGTTTTGTGATCCACAAATTGGATTTTTTGATTGAATCTCTCATTTCTTTTCTTGTAGTGTTACTAAAGGGGTTATCTCTCATTTAACCTTCTTTTTGTATTTACTTAATTTGTATTAAAACGTATCATTATTCCTCTATCCTTAAATTGTGTGATTATTTACATTATATATATCCTTATTAATATGTACTATAATAACATTCACAAAGAATATATTACTAAATATATATTTATTTAAACAATGGTATGCATACTAAATGATGATTCAGTATAAACAATTAGATAATGTTATGCATACTAAATGATGATTTTGTACTTGTCTAATTGAGCCATATTATTATTCTTATTTTTTAAAACCTTTTTGTATTTTTTTCCAATTTTGTTGAGTTCTCTAAATAGTGTATAGTTGCGTATCGCCTAATACCGATATCGATACCGAGTCAAAAATTGAGTGTTCGATTCATAGACCGATACCGCGACTTTGAGCAATGTATAAATCTCAGTGTCTCATGACACACTATAAGGGTACGTCAACTTGTCATTCCCTTAGAGTCATTTTCCTTTGGCTCTGATCAATGAAAAAACCTCACCATCATAGTTTTTCATTACCTTTTTGTCTGTAACATTTTTAATTAGTTTAATTGTATAATTGTAAGCACACAAAAGTGACATGAACTGAGTTCTCATAATCATTTGACTTAAAGATAAAACAGCCTGCTGATCGATTTCTTCATTGATATGGAGTATCCCCTGTTCCCTTCTTTCAAGTTCAATGAAATTCAAAGAGGGTATAATCTTCTTAAAGGGTATGAAAACGAGGAAATAATCGCTAAAAGCAATCAAGTACCAACATTTGAAATAGAATGTTATTGAGGGATAGATCCTTTGTCTTCAAAGAGCTGAATATGGACACAAAAGCAGTTCAAATTATTGGGCGCAAAACAATTTGAACCAAACTTATGAAGCTACAAAGAAGGGGAAATATCAAACACCAATTTCTGAACTTAGTGACATAATTACTAAAAGTCCATACGCCATTTCCACACCGTCTATGAAGCTCCTGAACAAATACGAAAGAGTAGAAAAGTCTACAGATGAAAATGTAAGTGATCTAGGAAACTACACTAATGTGGACACCAAAAAATATCGACTGATGAAATCATGAGGGTGGCAGGAGAGAGATATATCGAGTTATCCACCCGAATGGTTAATGGATTATTTTTTTATTATCCATCCTTACCGGTTCTTCTCTCCCTGGTCTGTTGATAAAAGAAACGAGAGACGTTGAACATGCTCATCTTCTTTAGAAGCAGCCGAAAAGTTAGGCTACAATCAATTCGATTTGGCAAGCAGAAGGATCGCTTGTTGTGGAGAGACACTTTGGATAAGGGTAATCCGGTCAAGCGGACTATTTTCTATTTTGTTGAAGCTCTACACTTCAAAATTGGGAGAGAATTAGGAACGATCAAAATTACAAGGGAAGATGAGCAAATAAGATACGCGAATTGTCTCTCTTCGTGTACTAATCTTGCATTTTTGGCATGCCACTAAGTACACTCGTTCACTCAAGTGGTGCAATTCGCAGGAATGCAAGTGATAATCGATAATGTTGCAACAACAACCAACATCCATCTGATTAATCTCAATATACGGAGCGGGATTCATTGGAAAACCCTGATGCAAGTTCTTTCACAAAGAGAAAACCATGCGATTAAGCTTCCCAGGAACACTAAATAGAGTTGGTATATGCCTAATCTCATGCACCACGAAATATTTTCCTAACAATTAAAATAGGCAGAATATGAGTCTTGCTATATGTTTTCTGGCAAAGCATCTCAAGGTGGATTAATATTTCTTGAGGCAGAAGGCTAATGAAAAATGGGAGAAGGAGGAAGATAAACTAACACTGTTAATCCTCAGAAACAAATGGTTCTTCAACTAAATTTATCCACTTAAAAATTCCTTGATGGAAATTAACAGTTCTTAATTGGCCTAAATAAGTAAAATAACAAATGAAGTAATCTCGTTCAGAATAACAATGATGAAGTTTCTTCGTTAATCACTATTATAGAAGTGGATGTAATTACTATTATGTACATATCAAGCAAAAAGGCTGATGTGACACATACATATCCGCACATGAATGCACACATACATAAATATGGGAAAATATGTATATAACCCCCTATTGTAAAAGAACGCATCGATTTAGATGATTAAAATAATACTAATCAATTAGAACAATGGTGTAAGAGTTACACAAAGATGATATCATAGGGAGTGATTTAAATTTACGTTGAACTGGACTTTTTTAATCAATTGAAACAAATGAAAGAGTGAAAAAAATTTGATAGTTACCAAAAATAGATTAGAAAATCCAACTAAATACGCTAGGTCGTGGATAAATCTCATTTTGTCTATACTTCATCTAATTATATAAATAGAACCAAAAAACAGCAACAACTAAGAAATTAAAAATATCTAGCACTTTTTTCTCCCGCGCATCAATTAAAATAAAAAAAAAATTATTACTTTTTTCTCTCACAAAAATACAAATTATAACAAAACAAAGATTACATAACAATAATTACCATAATAACACCCCCTATCAATTTTGTACTATTTTTTCTTTTTTAGCTTCTTACAACCCCAAAAAATATCTAGTTTTTCCTTATTTAAAGTGTATATCGTAACCATTATCTATATGCATAAATTTTGTATAACACAAATGTTATGAAAAAATAAAGATTACACTATTTCATATACATGATTATATAATGTCAAATCTGAAAAAATAACAAAGAGTTAAGTACTAAAGATGTCAAAATATTATTGATTCATGACAATACAGAACCAAAATAATGAGAGAAAAAAGAGAGAAAGAGTAATGAGACTAGTACGGTTTAAAAACTTACAGGTATATATAGTTGCACATATTAGAAAATATTTTGGTAATCAAGGGTTATTTGGAAACTCGTTGCCTCTATTGCCTGTATAACAGAGAAAAGCAAATCAAAACCCAATATATGCAACATAAAAAAATACACCGAAATAAAACAAAAAAAAACGTAACTTACCTTAAAACTTCAAAGATCAAAACTCGGAGCTCTGGTTTTGAAAACACGTTCCTGTATAACAGATATAAGCCAATCAAAACCCAATTTCTGCAAAACATAAAAAAAATACACCGAAATAAAAGAAAAACGTAACTTACCTTAAAGCTTCAAAGATCAAAACTCTAAGTCGGTCTGGATTTCCAACGTCACCAAAAATTGAACGATGATGGATGAGAGCACCCTCTTCCTTTTATAACAGGGAAACATAAAAAATCGTTCCAAGAAAGTGATGGGTGAGATTGAGGCAGATATTTGTTGATGATTAGGTTTGTGAGATTGGGATAGAAACGGGATAGAGGAGAACGTGATGGGAGATAGATTCTCGATGGGAGAAAGATTGAAGCAGATATGACTTTGCCAGCCAAAAATTGGAACAAAAGTAAGTGTTTTTTTTAAAGAAAAAAAGACCCGCCATATTTATTTTACGTGGAAGGAGCTTTTTTTTTCTAATTTAGTGGCATTAGTTATAAAATACCTAAAAAATACAACATTTATTTCAGTATTAATTAAAAAATGTTATATTTATGTGGCACATCAATATAAATGTTGTGAATTTTCAATACTTATAAATAAAGGCTGGTAAAAAGAAAATTCTCGGCATTTTTAAATAATACTGAGAAAAAAGTGCCGAAAAAAATTAGTTTTCTTGTAGTGTTTATCGAAGTGGCGCTCCGTTCGCTCTCCCCGGGCGGGCGGGGTGTTACATTTTTCCCAGCGGAATTTAGAAGAATCACTCGCCCCAGGCGATCTCTCCCAAAGGACGATCCAAATCTTCCTCAGCTCATTCATCGTTCCCCAGAGAAACCTCAAATCCAAGTCTTACCCCCATTGGAACTCTTTTCTTTTCCCAAGGAAATGCAATCACTCTTGGGTCAGAATTGACCCCGGTCTTGGATCGTCACCTGAGTTAGGTCAGAATTGACCTTGGTCCTCAGTCGTCAACACTCTTGGGTCAGAATTGACCTCGGTCTTGGATTCCCACTCTAGTTAGGTCAGAATTGACCTCGGTCATTGGTCGTCACCACTCTTAGGTCAGAATTGGCCCCGGTCTTGGATCCTCACCTGAGTTAGGTCAAAATTGACCTCGGTCCTCGTTCATCACCATTCTTGGGTCATAATTGAACCCGATCTTGGATCGTCACCTAAGTTAGGTCAGAATTGACCTCGGTCCTCGGTCGTCACCACTCTTGGGTTAGAATTGACCCCGGTATTAGATCATCACCTGAGTTAGGTCAGAATTGACCTCGATCCTTGGTCGTCACCACTCTTGGGTCAGAATTGACCCCAGTCTTGGATCGTCACCTGAGTTAGGTCAAAATTAACCTCGGTCCTCGGTCGTCACCACTCTTGGGTCAGAATTGACCCCGGTCTTGGGTCGTTACCTAAGTTAGGTCAGAATTGACCTCGGTCCTTGGTCGTCACCACTATTGGGTCAGAATTGACCCCGGTCTTGGATCGTCACCTGAATTAGGTTGGAATTGACCTCGGTCCTCGATCATCACCACTCTTAGGTCAGAATTGACCTCAATCTTGGATCGTCACCTGAGATAGGTCAGAATTGACCTCGGTCCTCGATTGTCACCACTCTTGGGTCAAAATTGACCCCGGTCTTGGATCGTCACTTGAGTTAGGTCAGAATTGACCTCGGTCCTCGATCGTCACCGCTCTTGGGTTAGAATTGACCCCGATCTTGGATCGTAACCTGAGTTAGGTCAGAATTGACCTCGGTCCTCGGTCGTCACCACTCTTGGGTCAGAATTGACCCCAATCTTGGATTGTCACCTGAGTTAGGTCACAATTGACCTCAGTCCTCTGTCATCACCACTCTTGGGTCAGAATTGACCCTAGTCTTGTATCGTCACCTGAGCTAGGTCATAATTGACCTCGATCCTCGCTCGTCACCACTCTTGGGTCAGAATTGACCCCGGTCTTGGATCGTCATCTGAGTTAGGTCAGAATTGACCTCAGTCCTCGGTCGTCACCACTCTTAGGTCCTCAGAACAGACCTCGACCCTCTAAATTGTTCACCCTCACTCCTTAGGTCCTAAGAATTGATCTCGACCCTCTGAATTGGTCACCCTCGCTCCTTAGGTCCTCGAAATCGACCTCGACCCTCTGATTCGGTCATCCTCAGCATGCTCCTTAGGTCCTCTGAATCGACCTCGACCCTTTGAATCGATTATCCTCGCTTCCTTAGGACCTCAAAATCGGCCTCGATCCTCTAAATTGGTCATACTTTCTCGAAAGCATCTTGCGGTGTCTAATCGATGGCTATCATTTGTTCCAAACTCACCCGTAGAGGGGCTCTGTGGAAACCTCATTCTGTTACCCCCTAACTCTCTTTAGGTCCCTAGTACCTCCACTCATCATCGAAAACTCAGGTCATGTCCCGAGCACTCCCCGGCTCGGTTTGACCAAAATTCAAACTCTTCGTCTTAACCGAGACTCAATGAATCTTCGAAGGGAACTGAATACCCTTTCCAACGGTCCATCCCGTGCATTATTTGGACTTACCATGCGGACGAACGATCCGTTTGCATTCGAAACCCGACCCAGAGGCCACCGGGGGCTCCCAGGCTCTGTTTGACCTAATTCAACGCTTCAGCTCGATCGAGGCTGAATGAATCTTTAAAGGGAACTGAAAACCCTTTCCAACGGTCCATCCCATGCGTGATTCCAACTTTCCATGCGGACGAACGATCCGTTTGACTCCGAGAGGTGACCGAATGCTTCTTGGGACCGGTTGACCAAATTCAACTCCCCGAAATGGGTCAAACTCTTTGGAATGCCGAAGTACATCTCCTAACCTTTCTAACGGTCCTCCTCATGTGCGATTCGGACTTACCATGCGGACGAACGATCCATTTGTGTCCGAATGATTCTCCGTCCAACAGACTAACAAACGCTTCTGAGCCACATTTGACCCAAAGTCAACTCCCAAACTTAGGAGCAGTCTAAAGGACTTTCGAAGGTCTCTGAACTACCTTTCCAACGGTATGCCCCGTACACGATTCTGACTAATGGTTTGCCCTCGGTGACCAATTTTCCAAAAAAGCCTGAAGCGCACTGCCAAATGGAAGGTCCCAGACCCTGCCTATCGGCACCTGCCGATAGGTAGTTCCATGGCAATGCCGATCGGTAGTCCCCTGGGCCAATAAAACTAGGCCTTGGCCTCATTTTCAAGAGGATCTCATATCAGAAGCAGATCACTCTCAGCAAACCCTAGAAACCTCTCTCGAAGGCGCGTGATTTCAAATTCCAAATCCCTATTTTACTTCCACTTTTCATCATCCCTTTCATCTAACTTGATGAATTAAACACTCTCCATCATCATCCAAGTGCAAGGTCTGCTTTTCAACATTCAATATCAAGCTCAAAGTCTCCAAGAAGGTCCCTCTTTCTCACCTTTCTCTTCAAATCTTCTTAAATTTACAATAACTTGTTTTATTACTTAAGCACTTTTATTATCTTATTTCACATATCCTAACATACTTTTTATCTAGTATTATTGCACATCTCCTACTTTCATATAAATAAAACCCAAAAAAAACTAGAAAAAGAGGGTTTGCTCATAAGTTCCAAATAGGGATTCTCACATTTTTTCTGCACTTTTCTCACAACTAAAACACTTTTTCTACACACACACACTTACAAATAAGAGATTTCTCCATTTGGATTTATGGGATAAACCCCACCCCTCATTTTGTATGCGAACTCCTTGGACTTTGATGCCTTTATAGGCTACGTAGGCGTCTTGGGGTAAAACTCGAGACTCGAGTCCTTTTCTCACTTTTTCTCTTATTTTCTATCTTCTCTTTATCTCATTTTCTATTATATTCTATATATTTGTTCTTAGTGGTGTATTATTCCTATGCGTTATCATTCACTTATAACGATCAACGCAAGGGTAATCGCGCAAATCCTATTTTCTACATTAATCTCATATTCCTACGGATGACTCGCTTTATCTTTTCCATGATACAGGTCGAGGATTCCTACCTCCATTCTATATATACACATGCACACATATCACGGGGGGAAATATAAAGGAAAATAGCAAATATTCATGAGGGACCGAAATGGCAGAATGGTGGCCTAACACCTTGCCATTTCGAAACTAAGCCTCTGAACCCTTCTCGAATCATTTTGGTTTTGCATGCACCAGTATCTCTTTGGATGCCATCCTTCGGGATGGCTTCCCCTTTTTCTTTTGTCTGTTTTGAGTAAAATAGACTTGCGACTCTGAATCTCTCTACATTTTCACACCTCACAAATTGACGCCGACCGAAGCGCTCCTGAGAGGGATGCACGGGACCTAGGATCCTCCTTCGATGCGCGTGTGATCTCTCACCGCACCGCCACGAGGATCAGGGATGGCCACAACAGCCATTTCACATAGTCCCCAAAAACATGCCAAACTCTACCAATATATTGGGAAGGAAGAGTCAATGGGCGACGAGTCTCCCACAAAGAGCCTAATCGCATGTGCATGCCTTCCTTCGAATCCTTCACTTGAAAAAAGTCCAGGGAATAGGAGGGCACAATGTGCTCCCATCCAACATGATGCAAGAGCCGTCGGGGAAAATATAAGGAGGTCTGTTGGAGACCAGCTAACCAAAGATATCGGTATTACCCTAATTCCAGAATAGGCTGGAGCTCCCCTCACTAGGGTACTGGCCAGTGTAGATAATGAGCTTAGTGCACCACAAACCAGTGCCACTGCTCTCAATGTTTAGTACAAAGATAATGAAATAGTGGGTGAATAAATTTGGCACAGTTGCCAAGGGATATTCAGGGGGACTGCCAAACGAAATCTCTCAGACAGCCACATGAATAGCATGACGGGTCTTCCTCTCGAAAAATCAGAACGGCCTTTCGTCCCAGCATATAGACCATTCAGGGTCTCTACCAGTATCATCACCGTAGGATTATGATGATATGACATCCACACTGTAATGGAAGCAATTTGAGGGTCCACCATCAGGTCCCCTATCACAACCAAGAGCCTCAAAGATAGGACCAAGGCACCAGCTCCAACATCATTACAGTCTCTTCAACACACCAGATTCAACACAATCCTCATCCATATATGGACTAAGCCTTTAAGGCCTTCCTATACTCAAAAATTCTAAATCAATCCTTTTTATCTACTCAAAATAAATCCCTTCAAAAAGGAAGCGCTTTTTCAAACAAGTCTCCAAGGCCATCTTTCACGCAAACATATTTAAAAATTTCCAAAAAACACACATTCTCTTACTTTTTTTAAAATAAAAACTCAGTTAAAAATTAAAGTGCATGTAGAGTATGCCACAAAATCCAGATAATCAAACAAAATATGAATAATTTTTTGCCTTTTCAAGTCTCCTTTCAGGTGCAATGTCGCTACATCAAGCATGCAATATGGTCAGCGCCAAGTTCCCATAGTCAACGAGGAATCTACAAGTAAATTTCGAAAGGAAAAAAACAAAATTGAATGTCACCTACATCGCCAAGAGAGATTCAGCAATCCTACCCAAAGTTGCCTGCACTACCTCCTGCATCACCTTTGGCATACGATCCACCTTTATCCAAAAATCCTCGCAGTCTATCCTCAGTAGCTATTGAATCCCTAACACCCATCGACCGGCACACTCCTTTCCCCTTCCCTAAGGAATCCCAAAGATTGTGCCACTGCGATTTGGCAACCCCTATAACCTATTGGTTGGGGCTCCTCTGAAATTTCGTACAAAAATCCCAGAAAATGCCAGAAAATTCTAAAAATTCCCCAAAAAATTCCTAAAATTACCAAATGAATATTATAACAGTATTTAATAGGAAAAATAACTTTTCAAGTTCCCCAAATCTCCATCTGAATTAACACCACATTTTACCTCTAGCTTAAAACCCAAAAAATCAGTGCATCTACTACCACTCCCCAGCGAAATCCCGAAACTTCATCTGTAGTAGAAATCAAGTGCCTCCTCAATAGATCTACATGTTTCTAGAGAAAAAATTCCTGAATTAAACTTTTCTAGAGAGAAATTCCAAATATCCCCATGCAAAGTTAGAAGCCTTAACAGGGCATCTATCCCCAGCAACACATCCCCCAAGAGGAATCCCAAAACCTCAAGTCATCAACTTTTTCCCTAGCGGAAATTCTAGAATAAGAATTTATCCTCTCAAATGGACATAATCCCCAGAAAAATGTCTCCTTCCTAGTGGAGCCTCGAATAGAAATTCACTAGGATAGCTACTCCTTACCCACTTAGAGTCCTCAGAATTGACCTCAAACCCTAAAATTGGTCACCCATAATTAAGATCCTCAAAATTGACCTCGACCCTCAGAATTAGTCGCTCCTACCTTAAAGTCCTCAGAATTGACCTCGACCCTCAAAATTGGTCACTCCCACTTAAGGTCCTAAGAATTAACCACGACCCTTGAAATTGATCACTCCTAACTTAAGGTCATCGGAATTGACCTCGACCCTTAGAATTGGTCGCTCAATCTTAAGGTCCTCAAAATTGATTTTGATCCTCAGAATTGGTCACTCCTATCTTAAGGTCCTCATAATTGACCTCGGCCGTCATAATTGGTCACTCCCACTTAAGGTTCTCATAATTAACCTTGACCCTCAGAATTGGTCACTCCGAACTTAATGTCCTTAGAATTGACCTCGACCCTCAGAATTGGTCGCTCCATCTTAAGGTCCTCAGCATTGATCTCGATGCTTGGTTTTTGGTCTTTCTATCTTAAGGTCCTTAGAATTCACCTCGACCCTCAGAATTGGTCGTTCCATCTTAAGGTCCTTTAAATTCACCTAGACCTTCAATTTTAGTCTCCCCATCTTAAGGTCCTCAGAATTGACCTCGACCCTCAGAATTGGTCGCTCCATATTAAGGTCCTCATAATTAAGCTCGACCCTCTTAATTGGTCCCTCCATTATAAGGTCCTTGAAATTGACCTCGACCCTTAGAATTGGTCGCTCCCAGCTTAAGAAGGTCCTCAGAAGTGACCTCGACCCTTATAATTGATCGATCCCATCCTAAGGTCCTCATAATTGATCTTAGCCATCAAAATTGGTCGCTCTTACTTAAGGTCCTCATAATTAACATCGACCCCCAAAATTGATCTCTCCCAATTAAGGTCCTCAGAATTGACATCGAACCTTAAATTAGTCGCTCCATCTTAAGGTCCTTAGAATTAACCTCGGTCCTCAGAATTGGTTCCTTCACCTTAAAGTCCTCAGAATTGACCTCGACCCTCAGAATTGGTCGCTCCCACTCAAGGTTCTAAGAATTGACCTCGACATTCAGAATTGGTCACTCCCAACTTAAGGTCCCCAGAATTAAAATCGGTCCTCAGAAATGATCGCACCATATTAATGTCATTAGAATTAACCTCGAACTTGATAATTGGTCTCTCCAATTTAAGTTCCTCAAAATTAACCTCGACTCGCAGAATTGGTCTCTCCCGTTTTTAGTTCCTCATAATTTACCTCAACTTGCATAATTGGCCATCCCTAGAATTTCCTTAGGTCCTCAGCATAGACCTTGACCCTCTGAATTAGTCATCCTCATCACTTTAGGTCCACATAATTGACTTCCTTCCCAAAAGATAATGTAGTGTCTATTCGATAGCTTTCACTTATTCCAAGCTCACCTGTCGAGGGGCTATGCAGACACCATAATCTAGGACCCCAACCCAAGTCTCTCCTTAGGTTCCTAGAACCTCCCCATTTCACCACAAACCCTAGGTTATACTTCGAGTCCCGATCTAGAGGTCATCGGGCACTCCCGGGACCTGTTTAATCCCGTCAACTCTATCGTCAAAGATAAATCTCAATGAATCATTTAAAAGCTCTGAAACACCTTCAGACGGGTCCACCCCATGCATGAAAAGGTATAACCTTTCAAATAAATGATCTATTTTGCACCAAAATTTAATCTAAAGTCCACCAGGCGCTCCCGGGCTCCGTTTGACCAAGGTAAACTCTTCAGCTTGAATGAGACTGAATGAATCTTCGAAGGGAATTGAATACCCTTTCCAATGGTGTGCCTTGTGTATGAATCAACCTTAGGGTGTACAACTTATTTTACTCTAAAAGGTCACTAGGAAATTTCGGGCCCCGATTGACCAAAGTCAGCTCTCCCAATCGAGAAAAAAACTTTAGAACATCGAAGTACCTCACATAACCTTTCCAACAATCTTCACCGTGCACGATTCTGACCTAAGGTTTGTATGGACGAACCATTACCGTTCGATAATCTCCTGTCCAAAGTACCAACGAGCGCTTTCGAGTCCTGTTTGATCCAAAGTCAACTCGTGGACCCAGGAGAGACCTTAAGGACTATTGAAGGTCTCTAAAATATCTTTTTAATGGTATGCCCCTTTCATGATTTGGATGTACGAATTGTGATCTACAACTACTTTTTTGAAAAAAATCTGTACAAGACTGTCGATTGGTAGGTTCTTTTCCCTTCCAATCGACAATGTGTCACGGTCACCTACCGATTAGCAGGGCTAGGGGTATGTCGATCGACAGTCCCCCTACTCAATAAAAGGAGGGCATGAGATCACTTTCAGATACACCTCAGATCCATCAATGTTAGTGATCTTAGCAACATTCTCTTGCAATCAGAGAAGTTTCCTTGCATGAAATTCCTTCATTCCCATCATTTTCATACCCAAATTAGCACAATCTTATTCTCTCTCTCGCAACATTCAAGGCAGCTCATCAAGGATCAAGACCAAGCCTCTATTCTCCAAACAAGGTCCAAATATCCTTATCACTCTCGAAATTATTTGTTTTTGCATTAGTCACATAAATTCTTAATCTAGTTTTTACTTTAGTTCATACACATTAACACCGCATCCTTTGTTAGTTATATTTCATATACTTTATTTTCTATAAAAAAAAAAGAGGGTTACACCTATAAATTCCAATGGGATTATCCACCATGATTTCTCAAAACTAAAAATACATTTTCTACACGCACACATATAATAAACTCTCATTTGAATTTATGGGATAAACCCCACCCTTATGACGCATGAAAACTACGTGGGCTTTGATGCCTTTATAGGATACGTAGGTGTTTCGAGCTAAAACTCGAGATTTGAGTCCAATTTTTTTATTTTCTAATTTTTCCATTCTATCATTTTCATCCTTTTTATCTATACATTACTCATACATACCATACTTGTGATTCATACGTGGTGTTTTATTTAACATATTTTATCGCTTTATCATAATAATCAATATCTCGATAAATGCATACATCATATTTTTTAGATATTATTTTGGGAACATTCCTATGCATAACCTCACTCTATCCTTTCCATGATATGAGTCGGGCGATTTCAATATCCTTTTATATATACACGCGCACACACTTCACGAAGAAATTAAGGAAAATAGTAACATAAACACATGACAGACTGAAATGGAGAGATGGGTGCTTAACACCTTCCCATTCTATAAATTAACCTCTAACCTTTGAACTATTGGTTTCGTAAGCTTCAGTTTATTTTTGGTGCCGCTCTCTCGAGGCGGCAACATGTTCTTTTGCTTATTTTGTCCAGAATAGATTGGTGACTCCATATATTTATATTCACCCCACATCGACGATGGTTAAATCTCTCCTAGAAGAAAGGAAACAAGACCTTCACTCCCCTCCCCTAGAGACAGGAGGAAAGGGGAGACCCCCGAAAAGGGAAGGGACAGCCACATGCGAGATTAAGATAAGGTCCACCCCCAATGATCATGAGCGAGGACAATTTGAAGAATTGTTAAAAGAGTTCATGACATCTTCTCATGGTCCTACGATGACATGCCCAATATTGGCACAGAGATATCTCATCACGAGATCCCCATATTACCAAAATCCAAATCGGTGAAGAAGAAATTGAGGAAGCTCTTAACCGAATGGTCCCTCAAAATCAAAGAAGAGGTAGACGAATAGATGAATGTGGGTTTTATTTGTGTGGTTGAATACCCTATATGTCTCGCAAACAACGTCCTCATGTCGAAATCAAGAGAAAGGGTCCGCAAGTGTGTCGACTATCACTACACCAAAAATAACAAATTGTCACACCTTGATATTAAAAATCTGGCACAGTTTAATGACAATGTGGCACACTTTTAAATAGTGTCAAAATTTGGCAGTGTTTTTAAGTGTGCCAAAATTGGGAACACTTGGCTAAAATATAAAATGGCCTAAAACAAATTACACTCATTCACTTCGGTGTCTCCCGCTCACTTAGCCCTCTCATGTTTTAACCTTCCCTCTTGGCTCTTTCACGTTTTGGTCACATCTATTTGATCTCTCTAACCATCCCATTGTCTAATCGTCTATCACCTCTCTCTATCATATCCGTTCATTTATCTCTATTATCTCTAGTCGTCTAATCGTCGATCGTCTCTCTCTATCATCTTTAGTCATTTACACTTACACATCATTATCTCTCAGCCAAAGGTATTCTTCAAATTTTTACTTAAGGGATTCCTCATTTTTGTATTTTTAGGGTTTTATATATACATTTATAAATATTTATTGTTTTTTATTAATGTGTGATTTTTTGGTACAAATTGAATGTGGATAATGTAGAAAGACAAATCATTGGTTTCTGTATGGAGCTTGGATCTTTTAGTGGTAATCTATGTTTTTATGTTCATACCCTTCTATTTAAAAGGAATATTTTTTTTGATTCGTGTATATTATGGATTTTTAAGAAACTTTAAGTGCTAAACATTCAATAATAATGTAAGAAAAAATTATTTAAATAGTAAGTAGACACCCCACCAATTAAATGCTAGAGAAATGAGATATTGTGTTGAAAATTTAAGAAAAAGTAAAAAAAAAACTATTAAAATTGTAAATAGACGTTAATGCTAAACATTCAAGAATAATCTTATACAACTGCGGTGAGCACTTTTGAATTGTCCCATTTTTGCACAGTTTGGAAATGCAAAAGTGTGTATTGTACATAATATTTATGCATGTCCTATTTTGAAAAATTCGATACTATCTCTTTATGTTCTTTAGGTGAATACTAAATTGATGTAGTGTCTTCTATTTTATTGGTTGAAAAACTTAAGTAACACATAAGCGCTCCCAATTTAAGTTATATACTCGAACAATTATAGGGAGATGCTAGAGAATTTTTCCTGATTTAGCCATGGCATGAGACATTATGAAGGATACAAAATATGCATTTTCGAATAGGATACAAACCTTACTCAATAGAGTAGATGGGAGATTTTGGAAAGAGCATTAACAACTATATGTTATTATCATATTCTTTATTTTTTGCATCAAATGTTTTTGTCATGGATGATGATGATAGTTTCAGTAAAATGAACATTTGGGGACTCGATTATGGATCACTTAATGAAAGGTTTGTTTAATTTATGTTGTATTCTAACATCTGTATTTTCCAATTTTACATTCAGTTATTAATTCTTCATTTCATTTCTTGTGAGGTACACATATACGATTAGGACGGATACAGACATGAGGATTCTCCACAAGCTCCTCTTCCACCTATGCCACCTCGCTTTGAAGTACTTCCCCATAAGGTATATACCTGCAAATATATACACACATATACATATGTGCGCATATTCTTAGTTGGTTGCCTTAATGTGAATTAGGTTTCATTAACCGTGAAACATACTGTGGAGCTTAAGAATTTGGATGGGCCAATATTGCTCAGGGTAATCATTGTTCGGTTGTTGATAAAATCAGAGGGCACTAGTGCATTATCGAAAATTATGGTGCCATTTTTCTTTGTATCATCTCATATCAGTGTCCTTGTCTCTACTCAGGTATACATTCATACTAACATCTTATTAAAAGCCTCTTCAGCACCAACACTCACCATCTTATACATTCAAACTACCATCTCATAAATTTTACCACCTGATGTTCATTACAATAAAATTTTACTGGACTGAATTACAGTGAACCTTTCTGACCACTCTACATCCTATCAAATGTTTATGTATACCTAATATTTATGCTTTGGTTGATTGGTTTAAATGAATTGGGGTTTGGTTGATTGTATATGTTATTGTTTTGGTCCATTGAAATACTAAATTGATTGTTGTATCATTTTTTATTACATTAACATTTGTTGTTACAAATGGGTGCTCCATCAAACGAGTATGATAACTATTTCAATTTCACTTATTGTTATACTTTAGTATGAGCACTCTCTTTTGAAGACCGGCTTGGAATCCAGTGGGCTACCACGTACTCTAGGAGGCATATTTTGATTGTATTTAAATTTATGTTATTTTCTTTTATTTTCTTATTTAGGACCTTGTGTTTTCTATGCAATTATGGACCTTTGAGGTCTTTGGTCTTGATCGAGGCATATTGAGGGAGGCTAAGGAGCATATATGGCCTCATTAGAGATGGTGGAGTAAGGCTAGCCCCTCGTTGGGTGCTCGTTTATATTTTCAAAGTTAGATGCGGACTTTGTTAAGTGATTGGATTAATGAGGTGTTATATTTTCTTCTCTTGCCTATTTCTTTTGTTACTAATTATGTAGGTAGTCTTAACTTCGTTGTTTGGTTGCCATGTTACATTATTTTCGTGGGACATGTTCTGTAAGCATTGGTCCAAGGATATGACGATCTCTCAAACAACTTCTCATTTTATACTTTACACAAATGGAACTACAATCCTCTATCTAAGGGAGACACTCGTGAGACAGTGGGCCTAGGTTATGTAGTTGGCAGCTTCAGTGGAATTTCCCGTGGGTACGAGAGAGTTGCACATGCTTTCTTCGAATTATTTAGTGGCCCATACTGGGGGTGTTCCAGTAATTAATTACCACTTCAATTATTAGATTTCGTACTCTATGTTCATTGCAAAGAAGTTGATGATTGGTACTTTGATGGTGGATGAGGGTCAAGGTTCAAGGGAGGTACCTCTTGTTATTGCTTCAGTACTATATTCTAAGAGGACTTCCATTAGTGTTGAGTTGGCATCGATTCATTCTTTATCTCCCCCTTTAGTCATCAGTCTTGTACTGCAGGGCTTTTTTGTGCCATATGCTATTTTGGAGCAGCTGTCCCAGTCCTGACCTTTATTCATAAGACAATATGTTGTTTTGATGATGTTGACTATTTTTAATTATTTTCTTTTAATGATTTTTTATTGAATTAAGAGTGAGTTTGTTTTCTCCAAACCTCTCTTTGTTATCCCTTGGATTTAAGACCAGTTTCTTAGTGACCTAAAGTGGTATAAAGTCAAATAAAAGATTACCCCTTGAAGGGGTGTTAGACCATTGGCCCGAACCCTAAGAGTCATTTATCCTAGCTATTTATTCCAATGATTACTGATAAGCATCTCGTTTCTTTTCATTTGTACAAAATTATTTTTTCTTACTTTATTTGTCAAGCACCACAAGAAATCAACTCAACTTATTATCTATGAGTGTTGATTTTTTGGTTGTCAAACTAAAATTTCTGGATAGACTATTAGTATTATTGTATTTTGATATTATTTTTGCATATTTAGATTAAATAGAGACTTATGTAATGATATATGGTTTTAATTCTAGCCTAATATTTTTGTTGCTACACTTTATTAAATAGGTTTTGACCATGTCCCTTTATTAGGAATATTCAAGATAGAGTCTCCAATGCCATCAAAAATATGGATATAAATGGTTCTTGGATGGTAAGCTACGCTCCTTTATGCGAACGTTAGTATTATATATGTGTTATCTTACAACTCATATTGACTTATGGCATATGAATGTTTAATGTATAGTTTTTCATGGATAGATGATTTTGAGTTCTAGAAACACACTCACATGTCTGTTATATGTCATTTATGTCATGGTATCCTCTACTCTACCTGCCTCTGTGTTACTACAACTGACCCAACTACTATTACCTCTGTGTTTTTATTATTGTTGTTGTGTTTGTGCTATTGCCTCAGTATACCTACTACTATCTTTGTGTTATTATTGTGACAATACACACCTGCTACACCATTTCAATTTCCATCACCACCTGCTATTCCATTTTGAATAAACATTTGACTACTATGGACCCTATTGATGATATTTGTCCTAATGAATATGCTCCTTTTTATGGATTGATCATTGTCACTACAATTGATGTCATAAATTAGGATATCATTTGGATGCTTAGCTTGCATATGATGAAGTCCCACTCGATTCATCCTTGTAAGATATACTCTATTTGGTATCATATATGGAGTCGTGAGTTGGATGTAGTAGATCCTATTGAGATGGAAAGATTCTACGGAGATCATCACTTGGGCAAACACTTGGTCCAACAACTGGATAATGTGGATACAAATGAGTCTTATACTTCTCGTTATTATACTAACACGAGTCTTATACTTCTCGCTATTGTACTCCCACCTCGATAAACCTGAAATTTAGCACATAACTATTCAGATCAGATCGGAAGATTTTGATTTCTAAATTCTTTCAGTTTCCTTGCAGTCCCTCGAAATTTCATATTATTGGAGGACCTTAAACGTGGAAAAAAGGGTATTGGGGATGGCACTACGAGCAATGGAAAGGATGACGGTGATGACATTTACATGCAATCTTGGATAAGAACCATCATGTGTCCTCATAACGCAATGCCCCCCTCTTTTTAATTACATTTTTAGATATTTCATTAACCCCTATTTTTATATATATTTTAAAGGTAGAATAATAATTTTTTAGGTTTTAGTCCGTACATGAAGGTCGTATTTATTAGTTGAAGCTTTTGTGCTACAAAGACTACCCTGAGAAGCCAACGATTCTGTAAGATCATCTTGTCAAGTACTTTTAATTTGTACATGAGACTGTTGATATACGTTAACTTTATGTTTTGGTGGTTTACATATTTTACAACGTTTCACAAGAAGTTTTCTTTGGCACAAGAAGCCTTCTTATTTTTCTTTATTGTTCTCCCATAGTCAATGTGACACCCTGCGTAATTAATTATCCGGTGATCAGTCCTTAATTAATTAATTTTAGAATATCAAGTTGGTTCAGATAATGCATCACTGTCGAAGGACTCAAATTATAATTTAATAAAAACTAACCACCTAATATTTAAAAAGGTTGGTGTCAAAATTTTATCTTGTCATTAAACATTATCATTAAAGGAAATAATTAATCATCACCATGCATCACAATAGCATAAGTAAAGAACTATCTAAATTAATAATTGAACAATAAAACAAAGCCATGGAATAAAATTCTACTAATAGAATAAAATATCTAAATCTCTAAATGTAAAATAGGAAGGGATGACACGTCCAGCTGAAGTAAATAATTGATAGAGAAAGAAGGACAGAATATGAAGCATCTACTAGCAATGTCATGTAGCTTCCACAGCAGCTACAACTCATCAAATGAGTGGGACCTCCTAAGCCTAGTGTCCATTTGGCTGAGAACCTAAAACAAAGGAACAAGAAAAGAGGTTTGCAGAAAAATGGGTCAGAGCCTCAGTAGAAAATAGTTTAAATATAGCAAGTGCTTAAATTGGTTAATTAGCACAAATATTATTCATGTTCACTTAGCGTACTCACTTAGGATTCTCACCTCTCATCTAATGTTTATGCCTAACGAGCCTAATTACCCATACTAGTCATGATACACTTCCTGACTATATGTAGTATAACCATTATGTCGGATAAAGTATATAAATAACCCGAAGACAATATATCGCTATTATTTAGCAATAGGATTAAATATGCTTTAACTCATTCTCATAACATTCTTAATTCTCAACTGGTGACCCAATAAATATATAATATAATAAATTGGCCAATATAAAACACGGAATAGGAACTCAGTATGCATATATAAAATCTTAATATGCATACATATAAATATATATATCAATATTGCGCCCATGGTTAAGAAACCCCTCGTGCTAGGCATACTCGGGAATCTAGTCCCATTGCAATGCTCAAGCATGAAGGACAACAGGTTCAATCTTTCAGGAACTAATAAAACATATACACATATTGGAGGCGAACATAGTTCCAAGTCGATGGGCTACGCACATACTTATGCACCAATATGATGGTCAATACTATTGTTCTCACAGATAGTCGTACCTAGGTTCCATGCTTTAGTGGTATGACTCAAAATCCCCCGAATGGACACAAGATATGGTCGTCCACAACGTGCTAACCTTCGTTCGATAGCCAGTAGCTAGGTATATCATTACCATAATATTACAAGAAATAAGCATCCAAACAACTTATATAATTTAATAGGCATTCACGCAACCCGATTTCCATAATACGTAAGTAGTAATACTATTTCGACCACTCACCATAATTCTTTCATATATTACCTCTCTCGAACCTACCCACCTCCCTAGGTTCTATAAACTTTCTATATCCCAAGAAAAATCACACTCCCAACTAGATAATAACTCAGAATTTATGTTGCCTTATACTCACATGGGTTATTACCCTCACTTGGATAAAACTAGGATGAGTTTTAACTCGACCGGACCCTAAAATGGCATTCTGAAATCTCGTTAGAAGTCCCAGAATTCTCGTTCGAATGAGGTCGTTCGAACGAAGATATCACTTCGAACGAACTCAACATCTCGTGAGGAGGGTTGGAATTCTCATTGGAAGTCTCGGTTGAACGAGGTCGTTCAAACTTCCTGGGCAGGTCTTCAAACGAGAAATCCGAACAGACCCAGTTCTTCCTCGAATTTGATTTTTCTAACATTTTAACCTTAAATCCAACCCTAATCACGTCTATCCTCAAATAAGATGATATTAAATTATTTTTAATCATTGTGGGGCGTTCTCTAACACAATTTAGGGCTTAGATTCTCATACTTTTAAAGGAAAAACCCACAATTACTCAAATCTCTAAAATTTCCTTTATAATGAACCCAGAATTTTTAATTGTCCAAAACTCTTATTATAATTCATGATTAAGACATAAAATTCCCAAATATTGACAGTCTAACAAAGGGAAAAACCTCTATATTAATACCCGTCTCCAATTCATAAAGTTTCTTTATAATTCGGTTTAATTACACCTAAGTTTTCATTGCAATAAGTTTATATCATCAAACCTATATTAACATGAACAATATATGCTAAAAGAGGAGAAAGATAAACACTTGCCTTTTATGGGTTTTCGATTCTCTGGTTGAATTTGGTATGTGGTTGATCCTCTCGTCGCGATCTACACTTTGGTGTAACTATTTGTGAGAAATCTCAAGTGTTTGGCCTTTTTCTCTAATGGTTCTTCTTCCTCTTTGGTTCTCCCTCTCTTTCTCTCTCTTTCTCATGTAGGTTGCAACTTACAGACCATTAACCCTCGATGCTCCTATTTTAATCCTATTTTCGTCCATTTAATTACTCAAAAATCCCAAAAGATTAAAATACCCCTCTGAAGTGTCATTTTGGGCTGAAATGCCCCGGACACCAATTAAAGCACCTGAGTAGTGTTTTCTGACTACTCTGACCCTTTCGATCACACTGGAGCACTCAAAATAATCATTTGGGTTATATAAAAACAATTTACCTTTTTAACCCCCAAAATATATAACAGTGACGCGACCCATACGCGCATCCCAAATAATTATATCTTAATTGTCGTGTATCTCATTCTCGACAATATTATTATTTTCAAAACAATATTACGTCACTCACTACATAATGTTCAACATAATTATAATTTCACATAATTATTTTCGATAACTACCAACTCTCGTCACGCTAGTAATTATTACGCTTAGAATCAGATTAATTATAAATTAAATTTTCTCCCTTTAAATTAATTAATCCCAAATTTCCATAATTTGATAATAAAACAAATATGCGTAAAAATACAAGGTGTTACATACTTCCCCCCTAATTACAGAATTTCGTCCCGAAATGCGGAAGTGAAAATATAACTGGCAAGAATAACTCTGGATAATGTTCACACATGACATTCTCGCGCTCCCAGGTAGATTCCTCAACATTATGGTGCTTCCACTACACACGGACTAGTGGTACTATCTTTGACCTCAACTTCCTCTCTTTATGGTCTAGGATAGCAATCGGACCCTCCTCGTAGGAGCTATTAGGCTATAAGTCGATCACCTCCAATGCGATGTGAGTATGGGCAAAATCATCCCGAAGATATATCCTCAGTGAAGAGATATGAAACACATCATGGACCCTATGCAAGTGCTCCGATAACCCAAGTCTATAAGAAACTGGCCCAATTCTCTCGATAATAAGGAATGGCCCTACATACCTAAGCGTCAACTTTCCCTTCTTCCCAAGACGCATAACTCCCTTCATATGAGACACTGGAAGTAACAACTGGTCCCCCACATTAAACTCCCAAAAATACCGCTTGGCGTCGCCGTAGTTCTTTTGTAGATCCTGAGCAACCCAAATACATCTCCGTATCAACTCTATCCCTGCCGAAGTATCCTGAATCACCTCTGGTCTAAGTAACTTGCTGTCCCCCACCTCCATCCATTATGCTGGGGAATGATAATGATTGTCGTATAGTGCCTCAAATGGATCCATGCCAATAGTAAACTGGTAGGAGTTTCTATAGGCAAACTCCACCAGCGAAAGATACTTCTATCAACCTCCACCAAAATTAATGATGCACATATGCAACATGTCCTCTAACATCTGATTTGTTCGCTCAATCTTTCCATCCATATGCGGGTGATAGGCTATACTTAATCATAACTCCGTAGCCATTGCCTCCTGAAAACTCTCCCAAAACTGAGACACAAATACCTTGTCTCTGTCAGACATGATATTGAGAGGTACCATGCGAAGTCTCACTATTTTTGCTATGAATATATGGGCGTACAGTCCTGTGGTGTAATCCATCCGGGCTGGTAAAAATTGGGCTACCTTGGTCAACCAATCTATAATCACCCATATATAATCATAACCCCTCTGCAATGTAGGTAATCCCGTGATGAGGTCTATGGAAATGCGCTCCCATTTCCACATAGGAACCTCTAATGGCTGCAGAATTGCCACAGGTCTCTGATGGTCCACCTTTACCAGTTGACAAATGGCACATTTTGAGATGAACTTGTCAATATCCTTCTTCATCCTGGTACATCTTATCCCCACCGGGATGTACTGCAAATTGTGAACTGTGCAACTCTGTTATCACCTCGTGCCGCAAGTCTTCTCCCTCAGGAACAACCAATGTTTCATTGAAATGTAAACCGCCATCTGAACCCACGGTACAAGACTCAGCCCCTTTGCTAGAAGGTGCACTATCTAGCTCTGGCAGAATGAGTCAATGCCCTAAGATTGTATTACTCTCATGATAATTTGGGACGTAACCATAATCACAGACATAACGATCAACCCACCGCATGCTGGTATCCTAAATCTTTCCACTTTGCTCTCTACACTTCGTCCACCTACCCTAACGATCTACGGCTCAACGCATCTGCTAACACGTTGTCCTTCCTCAGGTGGTATTGGATATCAAAATGATAATCCTTCATAAATTCAAGCGACCATCGTTAACGCATATTTAGCTCCTTCTGTGTGAAGAGGTACTGTAGTGACTTGTGATCTGTGAACAAGAGAAATTTCTCCCCTAGGAGATAATGTCTCCAATCCGAAGTGCAAACACGATCGCTGCTAACTCCAAGTCATTAGTAGGGTAATTCTTCTCGTGAGGCTTAAGCTTACGAGCAACATAAGTTATAGCCTGATTCTCCAACTGAAGTACACCCCCAAGTCCTAATAAGGATGCATCAGTGTAGACTAGATACTCCACTCCCGGTAGGGGAAATTCTAACACTGGTGCTGAGGTTAACTTGTCTTTCAACTCATCAAAGGCCAACATATAGGCATCACTCCAGATAAATGGCACCCCTGCGAGTCAGGTGTGTCAACGGACCTGCTATCTTTGAAAACCCTTGAATGAACCTCCGGTAGTATCCATCTAGTCCCAAGAAACTATGTATCTCGGTCGGTGTCACGGGTTGTACCCACTCCCTCACCACTGAAACTTTCCCCGGATCCACGGATATCCCTCTGTCAAAGATGATATGCCCAAAAACTGGACCTCCTTCAGCTAAATCCCACATTTCTTGTATTTTGCGTATAACTCATGCTAACACAGTGTCTACAACACCTACCTCAAGTGCTCGTCATGATACTTCTTGGTCTGCGGGTAAACTAGAATGTCATATATGAAGACGATGATGAACTGGTCCAGAAACTCTCTAAACACCCTATTCATCAAGTCCATAAATATGGTTGGGGAGTTGGTTAGCCTAAAAGGAATAACCCTGAACTCATAGGAACCATATCTTGTCAAGAAGGTCATATTTGATACATCCTACTCCCTGATACGCAAATGATGGTATCCCGATCTCAAGTCAATCTATAAGAAAAAGGCAACTCCTCTCAATTGGTTGAATAACTCATCGATTCGAGGCAACGGATATTTGTTAGGTATCGCGACCTTATTAAACTCTTGGTAATTGACACATAACCTTAACGATCCATCCCTCTTCTTAATGAATAGTACAGGAGCACCCCACGGTGAAGTACTCCTACGGATTAACCCCTGCCCCAATAACGGCTCAATCTGGTCATGTAACTCCCCTCATCTCAGCTGGATTCATACGATAAGGTGCGCGGGCTATCGACCGAGTGCCCAGTGTTAAATCAATGGTGAAGTCTATCTCTCTAGTCGGTGGTAACCTCAAAATCTCTTGAAACACATCGGTGAACTCTCGAACAATGGGAATCGAGTCAAGTCGTACCACCACCTCCCTAGAGGTATCCTCCTCTATGTAGTATAAATGTGTGGACGATCCTCCCTCAGGGCGAGGCATCGCCCCCAGGAACATCTCCTGACGGGGTATGGAAAAAACTGTACTCCTACTAAAACAATCGATCATGGCTCTATACCTAACAAGCCAATCCATACCTATAATCGCATCAAACTCATACATATCCAACACAAGCATGTCAGTGGGTAAGATAAACCTCCCAATCTCTATACCCACTCCCCAACATATAAACGAAATTTTTACTCAATGGCAAGTCCACACAAGTGACGGTACGCTAAGCAGTATCTAATAATCTCGTAGTACTTGCAAACCCCATAGAAATAAAATAGTGTGTGGACCCCGTATCAAATAAAATGCGCCCTAAAGCCCCCTGGGTAGAAAACATACCCTCAACTGAGGGTGGGTTCGTAGGAACTACAACTTTGTGAAGATTATAGACTCGTTCGTACTAAAGTTGCCCCCGCTAAACTGGGATGGCTAGAATGGGTGGCAGTTCTTGTATCTGTGGGGGTGTTGGGAGATCTACAGGAAATAATAGTCTTTGGGGCTACTGATGAGAACCCTGTTGCTCCTACTGTTGGCCTTTACCCTTCTGAAGGCAGTCCTCAGGCTAGTGGCTAGCGTTGACACAAGTGAAACTTTTCCCTCGGAAGGGTCCTCCCCTCTGTCCTTGTTGTCCCTGACCTTGAAGGTCATGTGCACCCCTCCCTTGGTCATGTCATCCACGCTGCTAGACCTGATGGTCATGTATAAACCTTCCCTACCCATGTCTAAAACCTCCTGACTCGAACCTCTTAGGACCCCCTGCTGGGAACCCTGATCACTGTGTTTATGCTGACCGTAAACTGCCTGTGCCCCATTGGCACCATTTCCTCCTGTCTTGCCCTATTGGATGGACTTACCTACTCACTTAACCTCTGTCAGATAAAAACGGTGGTCCTAAAAATGGAGTAGTGATGCATTAACCACATCTAAATAGGTGGCCAAAGAATGATTTCCTATCAAATGTTGGCGGATCCTCCATGTCAACCCATCCATAAAATGTTGAATCTTCCTCTCTTCAGTCGGGATCTCATACGGTACAATATTCAGAAGGTCTTTGCCTCATATTCTTCCACAGTCTTTCCCTCGTGCTTCAGGTTCACCAACTTTTGTCTAATCTCTATCTGGACGGCCGAGGGGAAATATTTATGATCAAAATGCACCCAAAAGTTTCATATCGTGAGTGTGTATCTATCCTCAGTGGTAGTAATAGACTCCCACCACTGCAGTTCTACTCCCACTAACTTGAACGTGGAGAGTATCTAAATTTGCACCTCCCTGCACTAATGCATCCTCAAATGCCTCTGGATGTCCTTATTCCATTGGCTTGCAACCACCACTTTGGAGCTCCCTATAAATTTCAGAGGATGTGCCTTCTGAAAGGCATCCCTAACACATTACCAAGCAGATGGGAAGGCCTGGGTCTAAACTAGATCAACCACTAGTGCCTGAGGTGGTGACTGCTGCACAACTTCCAATGCGGCATTTACTGCCTGAGCTATAATGGTGAAAACTTCAGGGGAATTCATCATACCCTGAGCTAGTGTAGTCTGAGGCTCGGGTTGAGCATCCCTGGGAACTCTCTGTGAACGTCGAGGAGGCATCTGAAATAAGAGAAAAGTTTTATAAGTCTACAGTCATTATCTCCAAATAGTATAAGAACGTAAAAAGCATAAAGAGTACAACATTACTAAAATATAGGGCTCTATATCAAAGGAAGCTACGGGGAAACATAATAAGTTGTACAGATCCTAAGGGCACTAGACCCTGATGCTTTGATACCACCTGTGACACCTCGCCTAATTAATTACCGGGTGATGAGTCCTTAATTAATTAATTTCAGAATATCAAGTTGGTTCAGATAATGCATCACCGTCGAAGGACTCAAATTTTAATTTAATAAAAATAACCACCGAATATTTAAAAAGATTGGTATCAAAAATTTATCTTATCATTGACCATTATCATTAAAGGAAATAATTAATCATCACCATAAATCACAATAGCATAAGGAAAGAACTAACTGAATTAATAAATGAAGTTGTTGGAGTAAACACTTCCAGTCAAAACCCCATACAATAATCCAAAGTCGTGGAATAAAAGTCTACTAATAGAATAAAACATCTAAATCTCTGAACATAAAATAGGAAGGGACGACATGTCCAACTGAAGTAAATAACTGATAAATAAATAAGGATAGCATATGAAGCGTCTACTAGCAATGTCCTGTAGCTTCCACAGCAGCTACAGCTCGTCAAATGAGTGATATCTCCTAATCCTGGTGTCCCTGTGGCTGAGCACTTAAAACAAAGGAACAAGAAAAGAGGTTTGCATAAAAATGGGTCAGAGCCGAGTAGAAAATAGTTTAAATATAGCAAGTTCTTAAATTGGTTAATTAGAACAAATATTATTCATGTTAACTTAGCGTACTCACTTGGGATGATCACCTCTCATCTAATGTGCACACCTAACGAGCCTAATTACCCAAACTAGTCACGATACTCTGCCTGACTATACGTAGTATAATCATTATGCCAGATAAAATATCTAAATAACCCAAAGACAATATATTGCTATTATTCAGGAATAGGTTTAAAGATGCGTTAACTCATTCTCATAACATTCTTAATTCTCAACTGGTGACCCAACAAATATATAATATAATAAAGCGGCCAATATAAAACATAGAATAGGAACTCAGTATGCATAAATAAAATCTCAATATACATACTAAACCCATGGTTAAGAAACCCTTGGTGCTAGGCATACTCGGTTATCTAGTCCCATTGCAATGGTCACGCATGAAGGACAACAGGTTCAAGCTCACAGGAACCAATAAAACATATACACATATTGGAGGCGAACATAGTTCCAAGATGATGGGCTACGCACATACCTACACACCCATACAACCGTCAAAATTATCGTTCTCACAAATAGCAGGTACCTAGGTTCCATGCTCGAGTGGTATGACTCAAAATCTCCCGAAGGAACATAAGATATGGTCATCCACAATGCGCTAACCTCCGTTCGATAGCCAGTAGCTAGGTATGTCATACACATAATATTCCAAGTAATAAGAATGCACACAACTTATATAACTTAATAGGCGTTCACGCAACCCGATTTCCACAATACGTAAGTAGTATTACTATTTCAACCACTCACCATAATTCTTTCATATATTACCTCTCTCAAACCTCCCTCCCTCCCTAGGTTCTATAAACTTACTATATCCCGAGAATAATCACACTCCCAACTAGATAAAAACTCAGAATTTACGTTGCCTTATAATCACATGGGTTATTACTCTCACTTGGATAAACCTAGGATTATTTTTAACTCAACCAGACCTTAAAAAGGCATTCTGAAATATCATTAGAAGTCCCACAATTCTCGTTCGAATGAAGTTACCACTTCGAATGAACTCATCATCTCGTTATAAGGGTCGTTGGAATTCTCATTGGAAGTCTCATTCCAATGAGGTCGTTCGAACAACCTGGATAGGTCTTCGAACGAGAAATACGAACAGACCCAGTTCTTCCCCAAATTTGATTTTTCTAACATTTAAAACATCAAATCCGACCCTAATCACGTCTACCCTCAAATAGGATAATATTAAACTATTTTATATCATTGTGGGGCATTCTCTAACACAATTTAGGGCTTAGATTCTCATACATTCAAAGCAAAAATCAACAATCACTCAAATCTCTAAAATTTCCTTTAAAATGAACCGAGAATTTTAAATTTTCCAAAACTCTTATTATAATTCATGATTAAGACATAAAATTCCCAAATCTTCATATTCTAACAAAGGGCAAAATCTTTACATGCACACTCATCTCCAATTTAAAAAGTTTATTTACAATTCGGTCTAATTACACCTAATTTTCATTGCACCAAGTTTATATCATCGACTCTAAATTAATAGGAAAAATATATTCTAAAAGAGGAGCAAGATAAACACTTGCCTTTTATGGGTTTCTGATTCTCTGGTTGAACTTGGTATGTGGTTGGTCCTCTCGTCGCGATCTACACTTTGGTGTAACTATTTCTGAGAAATCTCTAGCATTTGGCTTTTTTCTCTAATGGTTCTTCTTCGTCCTTCGTTCTCCCTATCTTTCTCTCTCTTTCTCACATAGGTTGCAACTGACAGACCACTAACCCTCGATGCTCTTATTTTTTACCATTTAATTACTCAAAAATCCCAAAAGATTAAAATACCCCTCTGAGGTTTCAATTTGGGCTGAAATGCCCCGGACTTTAATTAAAACACCCGAGTAATGTTTTCTGACTATTTTGATCCTTCCGGACACACTGGCACAACCAAATTAGTCATTTGAGTTATATGAAAAAAAATTACATTTTTAACCCCCAGATATATAATAGTGACGCGACTCATAGGGGCGTCCCAAATAATTATATCTTAATTGTCGTGTATCTCGTCCTCGAACATATTATTATTTCTGAAATAATATTACCCTACTCACTACGTAATGTTCAACATAATTATAATTTGACATAATTACTTTCGATAACTACCAACTCTCGTCAATCTAGTAGTTATTACCCTTAAAATCAGATTAATTATAAATTAAATTTTCTCCCTTTAAATTAATTGATCCCAAATTTCCATGATTTTATAATAAAATAAATATGCGTAAAAATACGGGGTATTATAGTCAAGTTTAAAAGCTTGACAGTGTGTGTGAATCCAACCAGCAATAAGATGCTTTAGTTGCATCTTTGCATACATAATAGCCTTTATTGTTGCATATGCAAACTTTGCAATAGTATGGATTTGCATATCATAATGAGTACATATAGAATAAATAGAATCCAATTTTTTTGGTAAACTAGGTACGATAAAAAGTGAAAAATACATCTTGACATTATTTGGTAAACTAGAAATTTGAAAATATGGCGATAATTTGAAATTATGACAATAATTTGAAACTGGTCACAGTCACCTGCTTTTAGAATATGATGATAATTTGAAAATATCTAGATTGTGCTAAAAAATCCGTTAAAGGGTGAAAACCTAAACTAGCCCTTAAATGGCCCTATAAGGGGCATGAACACCTTACACGAGACCAATGTAACTTGTAAGACCTAATCACGTAGTCACGGGTCTCTCGATTTGAGAATATGATGATAATTGAAAAATATCTAGATTGTTCTTAAAAACAAGTCGTTAAAGGGTGAAAACCTAAACTAGCCCCCAAACGGCCCCGGAAGAGGCATGAACACCTTGCACTGGACTAATGTAACTTTCAGGAACTGATCGTGTAGTCATGGGTCTCCAGGTTTGAGAATTTGAAGATAATTTCAAAATATCTATATTATCCTTAATAACAAGCCATTAAAGAAAACTCAAACTACCCCCTAAACGGTCCTGTAAGAGGCATGGACACCTCGCACAGGACCAACGTCACTTTTAGGAATTGGTCGCGTAGTGATGAGTCCCTCGATTTGATAATGTGACGATAATTTGAAAACATCTAGATTAAGCTTAAATAAGTTGTTAAAAGGGTGAGAACCCAAACCAACCCCCAAACGACCCCGTAATAGGCTTGAACACCTCGCACGGGACCAATATAACTTGTAGGAATTGACCACATAGTCACGGGGCTCTCGATTTGAGACTATGATGACAATTTGAAAATATCTAGATTATCCTTAAAATAAGTCGTTAAAGGGTGAAAACTCAAAAATAGCCCCTAAACGCTCCCGTAAGCGACATGGACACCCTGCACTGGATCAATATAACTTGTAGGAATTGACCGCGTAGTCACGGGTCTCCTAATTTAATAATAAGATGATAAGTAGAAAATATCTATATTAAGATTAAAAACTTGCCATTAGAGGATAAAAACCCAAACCAACGCCCAAACGGCCCCGTAAGAGGCACTAACACCTCGTACGGGACCAATGTAACTCGTAAGAACTAACTGTGTAGTCGTGGAACTCCCAATAAGATAATATGATGTTAATTTAAAAATATCTTGATTACAATTAAAAACAAGTCGTTAAAGGGTGAAAACCCAAACTAGCCACCAAACGGACCCGTAAGAGGCATGGTCACCTCGTATGGGACTAATGTAGCTTGTAGGAACTGACCACATAATCATGGGTTACCCAATTTGAGAATATGATGATAATTTAAAAATATCTAGATTATTCTTAAAAAATAAGTCATTAGAGGGTGAAAACCCAAACTAGCCCCTAAATGGCCTCAAAAGATGCATGAACACCTTATACGGGACCAATGTAACTTATAGGAACTGATCGTGTAGTCACGGGTCTCCCGATTTGAGAATATGATAATAATTTGAAAATATCTAGATGAAGCTTAAAAATAAGCCGTTAAAGGGTGAAAACCTCAACTTGGCCCCAAACAGCCCTGTAAGAGGCATGAACACCATGTACAGGACCAATGTAACTTGTAGGAACTAACCGCATAGTCACAGGTCTCTCAATTTGAGAATACGATGATAATTTTAAAATATCTAGATTATGCTTAAAAATAAGTTGTTAAAGGGAGAAAACCCAATCTATCACCCAAACGGCCCCATAAGAGGCATGAACACCTTGAACGGGACCAATGTTACTTGCAGGAATTGACCACATAGTCATGGGTCTCCCGATTTGGGAATATGATGATAATTTGAAAATATTTAGATTATGCTTAAAAACATGTCGTTTGAGGGTAAAAACTCAAATCAGTCCTCAAACGGTCCCATAATAGACACTAAAACCTTGCATGGGACTAATGTAACTCGTAGAAGCAGACCACATAGTCACAGAAATCTCGGTTTGACAATATGACGATAATGTGAAATTATCTAGATTATGCTTAAAAATAAGTCGTTAAATGGTGAAAACTCAAACAATCCCCCAAACGGTCCCGTAAGAGGCATGGACACTTCGCACGAGACCAATATAATTTGTAGGAACTGACCAGGTAGTCACGGGTCTCCTGATTTGAGAATATGATGATAATTTGAAAATATTTACATTATGCTTAAAAGCATGCCATTTGGGGGTGAAAACTCAAAATAGGGCTCAAAATGCCTCGTAAGATGCCCTAACACCTCGCATGAGACTAATGTAACTCGTAGGAGCTTACCATGTAGTCATAATACTTTTGGTTTGAGAATATAATATAATTGTAAATCTTATATGCAATTTTTCAGTTTGAATAAGATTTTTTTAAAATTACTTGGTTACTAATATCATCTCTTTTTTGTATCCTATTTTTTTTTGCAGGATAACATTTTATCATAATTAGCTTTTATCCACGTGAAACACGCGAAGAAGTCGTTGATTTACAACAAGGGGATTATTTATTTAATGTCGTTAATATTCAGGATTTTATTTTTTTGTTTTGGTCGTGCGGACTTTACATTACACGGGTTTTATATTAGCAGGTTTTAGAATATCCAAAAAATAGGGGAAATGTTGTCGAGTTATTTTTGGTTGTGAACTATTAAGACATGTAATATTCTGAAGTTTGTATATACATTAGTTTATCAACAAGTGCGAGATTCGCAATTTGTGAATTTTCTTGTTTTCAAATAATTAATTTTTTTTATTTGATCTAAAAATTTGGCACATTTCAAAATCATGCCAAAAGTGTATCAAAATTTGGCACGGTTTTGAACTGTGTCAAAAGTTTAACAAAATGTACTCAATCTGGCACTATTATAAACTGCGCCAAAAGTGTGCCAAAAATATCAAATTTTGGCACGGTTAAAAGTGTGCCCATAAGTGTTCATGTTTGGCCAAATCTGGCACTTTTTAACTGTGCCTGAAAAAAATGGTCATTTAAGAACACCTGATTCTGGCACAGTTGAAAACCGTGTTAGATTTGATCTGCCACGATTTTAAACCGTGCCATATTACTATTTTTGGTGTAGTGTATGGGGATCTTAACAAACCATCCCAAAAAGATGATCATCCATTGCCTAACAGTTACATGATAGTGGATAATATGGCTAGCCACGACCTCAAGTCATTTATCAACGTATTTTTTGGGTACAACCAGATTAAAATGCACCCTGATCACTAGGAGAAAACTTCCTTCATCACCCCCTGAGGAACTTTCTGGTACACCGTCATGCCATTTGGACTCAAAAATGTCGGGGCTACCTACCAAAGTGCCTCCACAACCATCTTTCATGGCCTTATCCACAATGAAGTCGAGGTCTATGTCAACGACATGATCATCAAGTCTAAGACTCGAGAAAATTATATCCCCACTCGAGAAAATTCTTCAAATGACTACGACAGTTGCAGATGCAGCTTAACCCACAGAAGTGCATTTCCAATTTCACTAAAGGGAGACTTCTTAGGTTCATGGTCAGTGAGAAAGGAATTAAAGTAGACCCTGACAAACTAAAATCCATACTCGAGATGCCAACACCCTAGACAGAAAAAGAAGTATGAGGACTCCTAGGTAAACTATAACACATCCATCGGTTCATTGGCCAACTGACCTCTATCTATGAACCCATTTTCAAACTTCTCCAGAAGGATTCAACCAAAGTTTGGAACGAGATATGCCAATAAGACTTTGATTAAATCAAGTGATACCTCACCCGACCTCTGGTGCTCATGCCTCTGCAGTCAGATCTCTCCCTCCTCTTAGACATGATCGTCACTAATACCACAACGATGGCATTAATAACCCAATAGATTGAAGAGTTCTGCAAGGTAAGATTAATTTACTATGCTAGTCGAAAGCTAGTCAGGTACAAAATCAACTACACTGCCTTGGAGAAGGCATGTGTCGCCGTTGTCTGGGTCATGCAGAAACTACGACACTATATGCTTTCATTTCCCATTAGACTAGTATCGTTAATGTATCCCATAAAATACTTGCTAGAGAAACCTAATATGTCAAGTCGAATGGCTCGCTAGTTAATGTTGCTAGTCGAGTTGGAAATTGCATATATCATACAGAATTGCATGAAAGGGAGGGCCATCTTCGACTACATTTCCTATTATCCTATAGAAGGAACTAAGGTTTGGGTGTACAAATTTCCATACGAAGACATCCTACTCACCTCTCAAGAGGACCACAGATGACAGATGCTCTTCGATGGGGTTGCCAATAAGAAAGGATATGGTCTTAGGATACTCCTAATCGCTCCTGATGACTTCCACACTCACATTTCCATCAATATGGATTTCCCTTTCACTAACAACATGACTAAATACAAGGCATGCACCATAGGGCTCAAGATTTCCCTAAAGAAAGTTATGAAGCTCATAGATGTCTATGGACTCTGCCCTTATTTTTGGATAAATCCTTAGAAAATGGAAAGTCAAAGATGAGAAGATCCTACTCTTCCACGCCCACCAAGGAAAGCTCGCCTCTCAATTCAAAAATGTCACCTTCCATTACATCCCCCATTCAAAGAATAGACATGTCGATGCCCTAGAAAACTTGGCCTACATAGTCAACATGCCTGAGGGAATAATAATGGTCGCTTTCCTTATTTAGAAATAAGTTGCATCCACTCGCTGTTAGTACCTTGAGATCATCACCGAAGAATACTCTGATATGGTGGGACTATGGTACTATGACACTTTGTGCCTTCTCAAACATGGTAGGTATCCCCAAGATGCAGTTAATAAAGATCATGCGACCCTTCACAAATTGATTGCTCAGTACATCATTTGTGATAAAGAACTTTTCAAGATATAATTCGATGGAACCCATTTACATTGCATAGAAGGGGATGATATTGAAGGAATGATGTAAAAAATCAACAAAGGAAATGAAGACCCCATATGAACACTCACATGCTTTCTAAGAAAATCATCCATCAAAGGTACTATTGGACCACAATGATCCAATACCACACTACCTATGTTTTGAGATGCCTTAAATGCCAACACTCTGGCAATATTCAACACTTGCCTCCTCGAGAATTATACAACATGGCCTCTCCTTGGTCCTTTTCTACTTGAGGCATAAACATCACATGGAAGGTCACTCCCAAAGGTTCGAACAGGCACGAGTTCATCTTGTCGACATTGACTACTTCACAAAATGGTTTGAAGCCGAGTTATAGGCAATATTGAATGCAAAGAAAGTGGCCAAGTTTATCATAAAAATATTATATGTCGCTACAGGGTTCCCCATGAGTTGGTTTCAGACAATGGACTCCACTTCAAAGATGAAGTAACAAAATTAGTCAATGAGTATGGAATACAGATACACAAGTCTAATCCCTATCGACCCCAAACAAACGGTGTTGTCAAAGTCCCGAACAAAAGCCTCAAAACCATCATCATCAAGATGATCGAATGATGGGAGAGTGGGCCCATTGGATGCCATATGCCCTCTGGGGTTATTGCACCTCTTTCAGGACACTCATTGGGGCTACCCCTTACTCTCTGGTATATGGCATGTAGGAAGTTCTCCCTATCGATTTAGAAGTGCCTTCTCTGTATGTCATGCTCGAAATCAAAGTCAGTGAGGAAGATCGGCATCAGAGCCGCTATGATGAACTCTCACTCCTCGATGAAAGGAGATTCAAACCTCTATACCACATACTAGGGTATCATCGCCAGATGTCACGATGATTCAATAAAAAAAGTCAAAGGCCGTAGCATTAAAGAAGGAAACATTTTCCTTAAAGCAATCGTAGAACCTATCTGGGACCCCAGAGGGAAATTCAAACCAAATTGGAGTGGCCCTTACATCGTGAAGAGAATCCTGTCAGGCGACACCACAATGCTCACAAATCTCGATGGAGAAGAAAGGTACGATCAGTCAATCTAGATTATCTCAAGAAGTTTTACCCTTAATCCAAACTCTCAGCAAGATATAATTCTTCTCACCCCCTTCTATTCTTAAAAACAAAAAAAAAAATCTTTATTTCCCCTACCCAGAACTACGTGGGACCTGATCCTCTCAAAAAAACTTTTCAAAATGAAGCTCATAAATTTTTAAAAACCCACAAAGTACGTAGGCAGCCCATACAACATTCTGGGTGAAGACCTTTCTTTTTCACAAAATGCTACTTCCCCAAAGAATGTCGGTCCCCTGAAGCACCCTATATATTTGACTCACTTGAGTTTTAATTATATAGGTGCTCATCTAGTTTGGAAATAGTGACAAAATTGAGTCATATCCTAGTCTACCAAAAGGCCTTCAGACTACATTTGAATTCCTCTAAAGTTCCTAAAGGTAGAACACCAACACTGATTAGGCATAAATTCTTCCTAATTTATCCCTTAATTTGGGTACTTTTAGCACCTCGAACAAAGTAATCGATTTGACTTTATCTCATAATCTTGCTACTGACTAATCCTAACGAGTACACCGAGTTTCTGGTATTTCTTAGTGATTTTACAAGTATTTGATGTCAAGAAACGAAAGAACGAAACTAGAAGAATCAAGAAAGACAAGAAGGAAAGTCAAAAGGGCAAAAGTGGAATTTCCACCCAAAATTCAGATGAGGTACCTAAAGAGAAGTTGAAGATATCACATTCATGAGCACGCAAGAAGAAACGGCACCTAAATCGGAGTCCCGAAACAAAAGATATAAGCAGTCAAAGTTGAGCAAAAAGTCAAACAGGCAGACCATCCCGCACCTGCCTCTGACCGGTCCGCGTTGCAAAACTCCAGTAGACCTCGGATCGAAAGCAAACCGAAGAAGGGTGCAAAATAAAAGAACCGGTCCACCCCCAAATCGGTCCGCCTGGAAATAAAAAGAACCAATTCGCATGGGAGGCAGACCGGTCCGCCTAAGGCCCGGACCGGTCCGGCTATCGAGATTTCCAAATCTTATCTGATTCAAAAAAGGATCCTAGTGCAGCTGAAACTCTTGAATTGTTGTAGGGTATAAAAACCCATTTTATTATTATTATTTGGACGGAGAATTTTTGTTAATTTTCCATTATTTTTCGGAAACCCTAGTTTAGATATAATTTCCAGTTTAATTCCAAAGATTGAAGGTTATTTTCAGAATTCTGTGTTCTTCATTGCTGTTGTTACTGCTTTGGTAAAAATTAGTAAGTGATTTCGTCTGTTTAATTCCTTTTCACATCAATTCACAAGTTTTCCTTAGATTAATCATGAATTCCTGCATATCAAACACTGATTTCATTACTTTCAGCATGCTAGGCTGGATTTTCAAAGGCCGAGATACATGAACCCAGCCTGATGTGTTAATTGCGTGTGTATAACATTAATCCTCTGAATTTAGTGATTGATTACGATCGTATTGCGTAGGAACACAACAATTGTAGATTTTTATATCTCGTTTGCCTCTGGGTAACCGGGATGATTTAGAATGCAATTCGAGTGTCTCTATCGCGATACCGATTTACTCGTCCTCAGATTAAGTATGACGCGGGCTTAAACCTCGTATACGTAATGCTTGGGAGTACTAAATTCCGGGTCAAATTAATCAGTTAAATTCATGATTAGTATTATAGATGCAATACACTAGGGTTGGGGGATTGTATTTTTGTCCTGTTTTTCTCATCACTTAGTTCAATTATTCTTTATCAATATTTTAGGTAAATCGGTATAATTGCATCTTTTCATAATTTCATAATTGCATTTAGTTTAACCATTCCCAAGACCAAATCATTTTCCTTTCTTTTTACAGTCAAAGTTAGGATTCCTCCATCTTTTCCCATCGTTACAACTCCGTCGTCCTTTTTCCGTGAGGATCGATACCCGACTTGTCGGATTATTACTTGAGCGACAGGCTTGCACTTGAGCCTAGAGAATACGCACTTGTGAGACACATTATGAGTCGCGTCAAGTTTTTTAAGTACAAAAAGATTCACCATCATCTCTCATAAGCCATTAATGCAAAATTCTGAACTCACTCCCACACCCCATAATACTCCAACCAGCATTCACGAAAATCCAATCGTTGAGTACAACCCCGATAGTCCCCACACTCCTAACTCCCCACAGTTCTGGACCCCACCTCCCACACCGTCACACTCAATCTCTAATAACACTCCGTTTTCCTTCTTAGGACACACCTCCGAGCACACTTCGAGAACACCAAGTGAGAGCACCGAGTCGTTAAGTGAGAGAGAGATGTCGCAGCACGGTAGTGCAGCTGTCGGTGAGGAAGAGCCCCCGTACCGCCTGCTGAGAGAATTCTTATATCCCGAGCGCACTGTCACTCCGGGATGCATTATACTCCCGTATAATGCCAGGCAATTCTATTTCAAAAATGGGATGATCCAGATGTTACCACATTACCATGGTATGGATTCTGAAAAGCCATACCTTTACATTAGGGAATTTGAGGATGTGTGTGATACTCTCAATGATCAAACTTGCACCCAAGAGGTGATTCGCCTCAAACTCTTCCCTTTCTCGCTAAATGATAAAGCTAAGACCTGGCTATGGTCTTTACCTTCGAGCTCGATTCCATCTTGGAACGATTTGCAATCGAGATTTCTCAAGAAATTCTTCCCAACACATCGAACAATCTCCATAAAGGATCAAATTCAAGCTTTCAGACAATCTGAAATGATCCATTTCATCGATGTTATGAACGTTTCAACGAGTTAATTAATTCATGCCCCCATCATGGATTTGATTCAATGCAACTCATCTCTTTTCTCTATAATGGGCTGAATCTTAACTCCAAGCAACTTGTTGAAACCATGGGGAGTGGTCCGTTTATCGATTTAGATGTCCACGATCCTGAGATTCACTTGAGGTATGTCGTCAAGACTACCCAATCCTGGGATACTTCTGATCCTAACGCTCAAAATAGAAATCTTCAAGTGACCACCACTCCGTCGGCGTCCGGTCTATTTCACGTAGATAAGAATTCTATGACTGACAGTCGATTGGATACCCTTGAGAAAGGATTTCGAGACCTATGCGAGATATATGGAAAAGGACCAGCTGGATCCGTACCAAACCCCATCGAAAAGGTGTGTGCGATTTGTGAGGCGGGTCATTCAACTGAAGAATGCTCGACTATACCCGCCTATAAAGTAATGCTTCAGGATCAAGTCAGTGGTATAGGAGGATTTAAGGGTAATTTCAGTGCACCGCACAGGAATTCATACAACCCTTCATGGAAAAACCATCCCGATTTTAGCTATGGGCAATAACATGCCGTAATGAACCCTACTTCACATTTTGCCCCTCCTCCACCACAACACTTTCAAAAAGCTCCACACATGCAAGGACATGTGCAAGCACCACCACCTCAAGGATCTTATATCCCGCCACCGCGGAGAACTCTCGAGGATACCATGAATCAATTCATTGCAAGCCAGACCGTAACCAATGCCAAATATGATCGTCTGATTGGCGACATAAATGCAAGTCTGTCAAAGATTCAATCCTCATTGAGTGTCCAAGAGAAGGGAAAGTTTCCTGACCAAGGCCAAAGACCTCCCCAAGGTCAAACTAGTGTTAGCACCACCTCTACTGAACATCAGGAGCAATGTCAAGCTGTGACCACTCTTCGTAGTGGGAGAGTCGTTGATTTATCACCTCCCCCACACTACACAATGAAAGACAAAGATATTTCGCCCGGCACGAAAGAGGCTGAAGATGTCCCCTTGAGTGAGAGTGACAAAGAAGATGCTAGTGAGCCATAGGTGGTAGTGAAACCACCCTCCGCGGTATTGTTTCCTAAAAGGTTAATTCCCTACCATAAAGGAAACCCACGCGAGGACGTTCTAGAAGTGCTAAAGCAAGTAAAGTTGAATTTACCTTTCCTCGATGCCATTAAGAAAATTTCAGCTTGGTCATCAAAGATTTATTGACAGTAAAGAGAAAAATGAAGGTAAAGAAGAATGTCTTTCTATCCCAGAAATTGAGCTCCATTCTACTAAATGATCTCCCGCCTAAATTCAAAGATCCCGGTGCACCCACCATTTCCTGCATCATTGGAGAAAATAAAATCGAAAAAGCCTTACTTGACTTGGGAGCGAGCGTAAATATCCTCCCTTACTCCGTCTATAGGCAACTTGACTTGGGCGACCTCAAGCCCACAAAGGTCACTCTCCAATTAGCGGATCGAACCGTGAAGATCCCAAGAGGTATAGTCGAGGACGTGATCGTCCAAGTTGACATTTTCTACTTCCCGGTAGATTTTGTCATTTGGGACACGGAGCCCTCCTTCAAATCGATCAAACATGTTCCCATCATCCTTGGGCGTCCATTCTTAGCTACGGCTAATGCAATCATCAATACTCGGAATGGACGAATGTAACTTACCTTTGGGAACATGACCTTGGAAACCAACATCTTCCACAAAGCCCAACATACGGGGGAGGAAGATGATCTTCACGCGGTGAGCCTCATAGATGAGATAGTACCGGAGTACTTTGAGGAGAATTATTGTGGCAATGCCTTAGATTCCTGTTTAGTGACGATCCATGAGAGTGAGGGGACGTACATTGACTTTGAGAGGGAGGTTAGGGAGTTGATAGAGTTACTCGATGAGAGAGCCTCGAACGAGGACGCGAGAGATGTTAATTGGGTTTTGAGATTCGAGGAGTTACCACCGAGGGATACACACATGGTTCCCTCCAGCGAAAAATTTCCAACCCTCGAGTTGAAGAAACTCCCCTCCCATATTAAATATGCATACCTAGGAGAGGATGAGACATTTCCTGTTGTTGTCTCCTCTAGCCTAGACGAAGGGCAGGAGGGTAAATTATTAAAAATTCTGAGGAAGCACCAAAGTGCTTTTGGTTGGTGCATTGCCAATTTGAAGGATATAAGTCCTTTGATTTTCACTCACAAGATCCATCTCGAAGAGGATGTCAAACCCTCTAGAGAAATGCAAAGAAGACTAAATCCCAATATGAAAGAAGTAGTGAGAACCGAGATTATCAAACTAATGGATGCCAGGATTATCTACCCAATCTCGGATAGCAAGTGGGTGAGGCCTACTCAAGTCGTCCCGAAGAAGTCGGGTATGACAGTGATTGAGAATGCTAAGGGAGAGCTAGTTCCCCAACGTACCACCACCGGGTGGCGCATTTGCATTGGTTATCGGAAACTCAATGCGGGAACTAGGAAAGACCATTTCCCCTTGCCATTTATTAATCAAATGCTTGAGAGAGTAGCGAGCTACCCTTACTATTGAGGTGGATGTACTTGACCAGGAGAATTGAGGTGGATGTACTTGACCAGGAGAAGATGACCTTCACTTGCCCTTTTGGTACATTTTCCTACAAACGTATGCCATTTGGCTTGTGTAATGCACCCGCGACCTTTCAAAGGTGCATGTTGAGCTTATTTAGCGACATGGTCGAGAGAGTACTCGAAGTGTTCATGGACGATTTTAGCATTTTTGGCACCTCTTTCGATCATTGTTTAGAAAAGCTGGAAAAAGTACTTGCCTGGTGTGTGGAAAAGAACTTAGTGCTGAATTGGGAGAAATGCCATTTCATGGTCATCGAGGGAATAGTTCTTGGCCACATAGTATCATCCAAGGGAATAGAAGTTGATAGGGCAAAGATAGATGTCATAGCTGATCTTCCCCCACCAAAATCACTTAAGGACGTGCGCTCATTCTTAGGCCATGCGGGGTTTTATCGAAGGTTCATTAAGGACTTTAGCTCCATCGCTAGACCCTTAAGCAACCTACTCATGAAGGATATCCCATTACAGTGGACGGAAGCATGTCAAAGCTCTTTTGAAAAAATGAAAACCATGCTTGTGTCCGCTCCCATCATGAAAGTTCCGGATTGGTCCTTACCATTCGAACTTACGTGTGATGCTAGCGATTATTCAATTGGGGTTGTTTTGGGCCAAAGAAAAGATAAGCAAGCTCATGTCATCTACTACGCTAGCCGGACCCTTACCGGACCTCAACTCAACTACTCTACCATAGAGAAGGAGTTGCTAGCGGTAGTCTTTGCCCTTGATAAATTCCGATCATATCTCATCAGTTCTCCCATTACTTGCTTCATCGACCACGCGGCTTTGACATTCCTACTTGCAAAGAAAGATGCCAAGTCGTGCCTCATAAGGTGGATCCTACTCCTACAAGAGTTCAATCTCTCCATTAAAGATAAGAAAGGAGTAGAAAACGTCGTTGCTGACCATTTATCACGGCTTTCGTCCAATGTACCTAGTGATCCCATACCCATAGACGAATGCTTTCTGGATGAGCAACTTTTTACTACCTCTTCTTTGCCCTGGTTTGCGGATATAGTGAATTACCTTGTCACGGGAGTCATCCCTCCCGATTGGACACCGCAAGATAAGAAGATGTTTATTACTTGGTCGTGCATGTTCTTTTACGATGATCCCTTCCTTTTTAAATATTTCACGGACTAAATCATCTAATGATGTATACCGGATGACAAGATCCCAAAAGTCATCTAGTTTTATATTTCGGAAGCTTATGGAGGCCACTTTTCGATGAAAAAGACGACCGTAAAAATTTTGCAATGCGGCCTCTTTTGGCCCACAATATTCCTGGATGTGAATGCTGCTTGAAAATCTTGCAATAGGTGCCAACGGATGGGGGCTATTACCCGATGAGACATGATGCCTCTTACCCCTATACTCATTATTGAGATCTTCGACTGTTGGGATATTGACTTCATGGGCCCTTTCCCCCCGTCCTTTGGTTTCCTATACATCCTTGTCGCGTTAGACTACGTTTCTAAATGGGTGGAAGCTATAGATACCAAGACAAATGATAACAAAATGGTGATAAAATTCCTGCAGGAACACATACTTTCCCTCTTCGGTGCACCGAAAGCGATAATCAGCGATAATAGCACGCACTTTTGCAATAGGCCATTCGTGAAGCTCATGAGAAAGTATGGTGTCATTCACAAGGTAGGAATGACTTATCACCCGCAAATGAATCGACATGACAAACTAGCAAATCGGGAAATCAAGAACACTCTTGAAAAGACCGTCAATCCTACCCTAAAAGATTGGTCACTTAGATTGAACGATTCTCTATGGGCCTATCATACCGCATATAAGAATCAACTCAGCATGTCCCCTTTTCGCTTTGTGTATGGAAAACCTTTCCATATTCCCGTTGAGCTAGAACACAAGGCCTATTGGGCGATTAAGGAACTATATTATGCCATGGATAAGGTCGGTGAAGCCCTCAAGCTTCAATTGAATGAGTTAGAAGAACTACGTAATGACGCGTATGAGAATGCCAAAATTTCTAAAGAAAGGATGAAACTCGCTCACGATGACATCATTCGACGCAAAGAGTTTCTTCCTGAGAAAAAAGTTCTTCTCTACAACTCTCGGCTTCATCTCTTTTCGGGCAGTTGCGGTCACGATTGTCTGGCCCGTTCGTTGTGAAGAATGCTTTTCCCTACGGAGCTGTTGAATTAGACGATTTAAAAGGGGGAAATACATTCAAAGTGAATGGATAACTCCTAAAGCCATATCTAGAGGCGTGTGCGGAAGAATTCAACACCGTCTGGTTGTCGGACCCCGTTTATGGGGTAGAGTGAGTTGTTACAGTGAGGTTATGACACCCCCGATGCGTATGGGGTGAGATTCGTGTGTGTAGAGAGAGTCGTGTGTGTAGAGAGTGTCGTGTGTGTTGTGAGAGTCGTGTGTGTAGTGAGCGTCGATAGGACCAGGGTTCAATCGAGAAAAGCATTCTCATGTTTTGGGAAAATTGAGTTAAAATGCGTTGACCAATGGTATCGAGAGGTTTTGAACCAAATTTGATAGGAAGTATGTGGTGAAAGTGAAAATTTTTGGAAAAGAGAGATCGAAACGAAGTTAGGGAAAAAATCCAGCCCAAAAACCCGGGGCCAGACCAGCTCCTTTATTTTAAGGCCGGACCGATCCGCCCCCGGACCGGTTCCTTTAATTTTAAGGCGGATCGGTTCGCTAGTCAGATTTTTCTGAATTTTAAAAGGCCGGACCAGTCCGCCCCTACCCCGGACCGGTCTTCCTTCTGTAGATCTATTTTTAACCCTTCCCAAGGTTCAGCCCCCTCTCCGCAATCCACTTCCTTCCCTCTAATTCATCTTCCCAACTCCCTTTCCTTCCCAAATTCACCCCCTTTTCCCTCCAAATCCTTCCCCTCCAATTCCAACACCTCCACTCACCCCTTCCCCTATAAATACACACTAATACCCTCCCTTTCTCTTCACACCTTCAAACAAACTCCTCTCTTCTCCCTCCCTAAATTTTGAAGCACAAATCCCTCTTGTTTCCATGGCTCCAAAAGCTGCCCCAACCAAGTATGACTCCATCGACATCCACCCCTCCGGTCATGGCGAGTTTCGCTCCCACCAAGAGGAACGATGGTGCCATCAGTTTTTAGTTTGGATAGCAAACTCCATATGGAGTGCGTTATCCAATGGACCGGGCTGCCTAACTCCATCATCACCCTATTCATGGCTAGGGGCTGGTGTCGATTCCTCAACGAACCCTATAAAGCGGTTTGGGCAACCGAAGTTCGATCCTTTTATGGAACCCTAGTTCGAACGGGCCAATTCGAGGCCCAAGCTTACGTGGATGGGAATGTCATCCCATTTTCTTTAGCTCTTCTCACGGCCAAGTTGGCCGAGTATGATGTTCCGGACATTCAAGAATTCACCTATCCACGAAGCGTCCCCCCGGTCGCAAAAGACGTGATCATGGAACGTATTGCACCGGATGTGGCTTGGACGGGGCAAACCGTCTCCGTTGGACGCCTTAACGAGAAGGCGCGCCTCACTTTTCAAATTATGTGCGCCAACATATTGCAAACGTCCAACGATTCCGCCATGCGGCCCCGGCAAGCTACTTTAACCTATCACCTCTTTGACCCCCTCACTTCCATCCACTTGGCCCGCACTTTATACGTCGATATCATCAATGCGTCCTTGGATGAGAAGGGTACTGCCCCACTTCCCTATGCCCGTTTGATCACTTCTATCCTTAAGGATGCTGGCATAGCGGCGTCGCTCGATCATACTCGCATTCTCGGTCCTTTTGGACAAGGGACCCGCACCAAGAGCGTCGAATAACTAGCTGTCCTGCGGGCTAGTCGGGGAGGTGATAGTGAAGAAGAGGCTGCCTCGAGCGAGAACGAAGAAGAGGAAGATGAGGCAGCAGGGGCGGATGTTGAAATGGGGGATGTCGGTCCGGATGAGGAATCGGTGGATGAGGAGGACGATCCAGATTTTGAGTGTGCGGGAAGCGACCTCTCAAACCGAATGGCGGCACTTGAAACGAACTTCGACAACTTTTTGATCGATTACCGCCGCGACACGAACTTAATACTACGCTTCCAAGTGGACATCTATCGATGCCAAGGGGAGCCCAATGAGCCACTACCAACCTATTACCATGACCCCTATGGCCCCGACGCGACTGGTTCTTCCCATCCCCTCCCCGGTGAAGCTTGATGTGGTTCTGGCAGCTTTTTATTCATTTTTCATGTTCACATTTTGTATGTTTTTCCTTGTAATTGTACCACAGTCTTGTTTGTTATAAAAATTGCATTTTCTCCATTTGTTTGTTTTATTTATCGCACTTATTATTTTGCCTTATTTATATTTTAGTCCTTTTTGCTTGAGGACAATGCAAAAGTCTAAGTTAGGGGGGGTCACAAGTTTGTATTTCTAAAACTTCACAAATTTTCGAAAATGCCCAGAAATTTCCAAAAAAATAATAAAATTCTGAAAAATCCAAAAATATTTTTGTTCAAAATAAATAAAAATTGGAATTCAAATTTTTCAAAAATATCATTAAAAGTCGGATTTAAGTCTCAAGTTGTAAAAAATTCAACATACACAAAGCCGAAATTGACCAAAGATGGAAATTGAGCGAAAATTGACGACTTAACGAATAAGTGTGGAGATTAACAAACCCGGTGAGATTAGAACCTATCACTTTTTGTGATTTTGTAAATCAATCCGAGTTAATTGTTAACTCAAAGTTATTTTCGGTGCCTAAAAAGTTATCGAGGATCTCAATCCTTTCATTTTGATCGGTTATGAAAAACGTGTGTGATATTGCTTTGAAAAACGTGCCAAAATTGATCTCTAAACTTAAATTCATCTCGAAATGCATATGGTAATGCAATTGGTATTTTGGACAATAAAGTAGGCCCTCATTTGTCATCCAAAAATATTGGCCAAAAAAAGTAGCAAAAAGTTACCCCTTTTTGCAACCCAATTTGAGCCAAACAAATTGTCCCTTTCGTTTGACAACCCGAAAAACTCAAATATCCCGAAATTGCGAAAAATGGAAAAATTCAAAATTTATGTCCAAAAACTGCATAAAAAGGGGCAAGAAAAAATAGATATGCTCAACAAAAATAGTAAGAAAAGAAAAGAAAAAAAAAGAAAAAAATAGTGAAAAAGAAAAAAAAATGAGCAATAGCCCGGAAAAGCACAAATGGACATCATAAATGACTTTTCCAATTCCAACCTTCCCTACCATTTTTCTTTTTACCCAATATACCTTAAAACTCGAAAAAGTCCTAACTGGGTCCAAATTGCGAAATTGGTTACCGCGTAGAGAGTTAATACACCAAAAGATAATAAAGGAGATTAAGTGCACAAATAAGAGGCAATGTTCCCATTTTTAAAAAAATCGTCATCCGTTGATGAGATCCTATCACTATGAAATTTCCATCATTCTACTTGTATGCGTGACTTTGCATCCATTATATTTACTCTTTCGTCACGCATACCGAGAGGATAGCCACAACCGAGTGATTCGTTTGAGAGAGCATTCCGTGAGAATTTGAAATCAAAACGAATTTTCGGATAAGTAACGTAATGATCAATCGATGGAAATTGGCGGTTATATTTCCGGCTTCGCACACACACACTACGGTTTGAGAATTGTAAATATGACTTGATGATGACTATTTTCTGTAAAATTTTGAATTGCACAATTTTTGCATATTTTGAATTTTCTTTGAGTCAAAATTTTGTGGGTATATTCTCTGCAAACCCTCACGAGACACAACTCGTCCTACTAGGGTGACCTAGGGGTTTAAAGGCTTGTTGCATACACAAAATGCAACCGCTTGCCCACGAAAAAGGTATTCTATTCCAATAAAATGATTTTTAAAAGTTAAGCCCTGCTAGGGTTCTTTTACATTGCTCTTGAAGCGCAAAGTTCTAAGTTAGGGGGGTTTGATTAGGCATAAATTCTTCCTAATTTATCCCTTAATTTGGGTACTTTTAGCACCTCGAACAAAGTAATCGATTTGACTTTATCTCATAATCTTTCTACTGACAAATCCTAACGAGTACACCGAGTTTTTGGTATTTCGTAGGGTATTTGATGTCAAGAAACGAAAGAAGGAAATCGGAAGAATCAAGAATGACAAGAAGGAAAGTCAAAAGGGCAAAAGTGGAATTTCCAACCAAAATTCGGATGAGGTACCTGCGAGAAGTTGAATATATCATATTCATGAGCACATAGGAAGAAACGGCACCTCAATTGGAGTCCCGAAACAAAAGATATGAGCAGTCAAAGTTGAGCAAAAAGTCAAATAAGCAAACCGGTCCGCCCCTGCCCCGGATCGGTCCGCGTTGCAAAACTCCAGTAGACCTCGGATCGAAAGCAAACCAAAGAAGGGTGAAAAATAAAAGAACCGGTCAGCCCCCGGACCGATCCGCCTAGAAATAAAAAGAACCAATCCGCATGGGAGGCAGACCGGTCCGCCTAAGGCCCGAACCGGTCCGGCTATCGAGATTTCCAAATCTTATCTGCTCCGAAATAGAATCCTAGTGCAGCTGAAACTCTTGAATTGTTGTAGGGTATAAAAACCCATTTTATTATTATTATTTGGACAGAGAATTTTAGTTAATTTTTCATTCTTTTTCAGAAACCCTAGTTTAGATATAATTTCAAGTTTAATTCAAAAGATTGAAGGTTATTTTCATAATTTTGTGTTCTTCATTGTTGTTGTTACTTCTTTGGTAAAAATTAGTAAGTAATTTCGTCTGTTTAATTCCTTTTCACATCAATTCACAAGTTTTCCTTAGACTAATCATGAATTCCTGCATATCAAACACTGCTTTCATTACTTTCAGCATGCTAGGCTAGATTTTTTAAGTCCGGGATACATGAACCCAGCCTGATGTGTTAATTGCGTGTGTATAACATTAATCCTCTGAATTTAGTGATTTATTACAATCGTATTGCGTAGGAACACAACAATTGTAGATTTTTATATCTCGTTTGACTCTGGGTAACCGGGATGATTTAGAATGCAATTCGAGTGTCTCTATCGCGATATCGATTTACTCGTCCTCAGATTAAGTATGATGCGGGCTTGAACCTCGTATATGTAATGCTTGAGAGTACTAAATTTCGGGTCGAATTAATCAATTAAATTCATGATTAGTATTATAGTTGCAATACACTAGGGTTGGGGGATTGTATTTTCATCCTGTTTTTCTCATCACTTAGTTCAATCATTCTTCATCAATATTTTAGGCAAATTACTATAATTGCATCTTTTCATAATTTCATAATTGCATTTAGTTTAATCATTACCAATACCAAATCATTTTCCTATATTTTTAGAGTCAAAGTTAGGATTCCTCCGTCCTTTCCCGTCGTTACAACTCCATCGTCCTTTTTCCCTGAGGATCGATACCCGACTTGTCGGATTATTACTTGAGCAACAGGCTTGCACTTGAGCCTAGAAAGTACGCACTTCTGAGACATATTCTGAGTCGGGTCAAACACATTCACCTAGGATTGCATTTATGTGTTGTATTTTTCATAATATGGATGTGTGTGATTTAAATCCCATTAAAATGACTTTCTTCCATTTTGGGGATATTTTAAATAACTTTTGAACATTTAAAATTAGATTTTATAAAGTTTTGGGGTTTTATAATTTTCTTAAGTTCTTAAAATTTATCTTGGGTAGAATTCGAAAGCGCTAGATAATATTGTGGGGGAAAATTAAATTATTTCAACATCAAAAACAGGCATTTTTCAGTTAATATTAGCCATACACATGTTAGTGTTATAATGGTTAGATTTGTGTTTTCTTTACCTCACATATCTAAGACCTTAGTTACACTGTTCGATCATTTTTATCAATGGTTTGCATGTATTCTAAAGAGATCCATGTGTTAACTCTTTGAACCAATCAGAGTGTGTTTAAAAGCGGTGCATCATCAGCCATTAGATTTACTTCGATCATTTGTATTCAATCCTAATCATTGATTTGTTTCGTCCTTCTAGATCCTTCAATGCTCTAGTTTATATAGGACTCAGATGTGTAGCATTTACGATCTTTGGATCACTTTAACCTCTTAGAGAAAAAAAAAAGAGAAGAGAGAGGGAGAGAGAGAGAGAGAAATAAAACCCTAACCTAACTCTGACCAAATTTTTGCCAAAAAATCCTTCTGAGATTTGAGTTAGTTTGAGATTCGAGAAGATCCATCCTTTTTAGTTCTTAATCTATTGTCCAACTAAGTCACGTAGTTCTAATCTCATCCTCTTTCACAGAAAGTTGAGATTCGATACTCTGTGATACATATCACATAGATATTACTGAGATTGATTTCTTCTTTTGAGAAATCTTTATTTTGATGGTTATTTTTAAAATGTTTATGTTGCTTTCAAAACCTAAACAAACCAAATCATTTCTGATTTCAGTTTCTAACAATATTCAGACTTAGATCTAGTTGAGATCTTGATTGGGGATTTACACTTTCATATATTTCACATTTTGTGAAATATTTGTACAATTTCGAATAAATAAAGTGTCTATGATCTTGGCTCTTTTATATAGAAAGATTTCCTCTTGTTCTCCGGATAAATATAAAGACCAAAAAGTCTGAGAGTTTCGATGAAACTGACTTTAGAAATTTCACACTACAACACTAAAACTTTCACACTACAACACTAAAATGTGTTCGTATAGAGATTTTGAACTTTAAGAGTCGACGTAAAGATAAAAGGAGTGGAGTTACAAAGCTGAGAGAACATATACAATATCAGAGCCTTTGGAGAAGTAAGAATAATCCAGAGGAGCTGGTATATTTTTTGAACTTGGATTAGGCATGATTATATGTTTAGATTGTTAAATAGTTTGTAATCTTTTACTCTATTTTAATGGATTTTTATTTTGAGGTGTAGAGACCTCCGTGGATGTTTCCTCAATTGGATGGGGTTTTACCACGTTAAAAATCTTTGTGCACTTGAGTACTTAATCTTCCTCTCTTCCCTTTCTATTGGCGTGTTGATTTAAAACTATTTTAGTTTTGGTTTTCAAAACTTGGATACATAATACCTGAAATATCTCGTTCATAATTTCTTTTTACACATCTTGTGTTAGCTATTTTTTTTAAGAAAAGAGTTTCTTCAAAAAATTGTTTGGATCCATTTAGACTATTTAATCTTGAATTAAACAACTTAAGTGGTACTTTTTCAATTGGTATCAGAGCATTGGTTTTTCAAATTCTTTAGATATTGAGTTTTTGAAATTGTTTTCTTAAAACAAACAATGGATGAGAAATTTGAGAGATTAGGTAACCTATCTTGCCCCCTTTCTTCGATGGAACCAACTTCCCTTACTGGAAAGTGAGGATGGTTTCTTTCATCCAAGAGATATTGGGAGATTATGCCTGGGATGCTATTGAAAATGGTTATAGTTTTCCTACTAAACCACGCGCTAAAGGAAGTACTATGAGGATTAGAAAGTTACTAGTGAATTGACTAAAGAAGAGAAACAAACTTCCCTTAACAATAACAAAGGCAAAAAATATTATATTCATGTCTATCAATGAACACGAATTTAAGAGGATATCATTAGGCACTAACTCTAAGGAAGCATGGTACACCCTAGTGACTGCACATGAAGGAGACACACGTGTTAAAGCTGTTAAAACCCAAATGTTAATCCAGTAGAACAACACTTTAGTCATAACTGAGACTGAGTCATTTGATGACTTCTACATTAGGTTAACAGACATAGTGACTAAGTTTCATGATAATGGGATAATTTATGATAGAAAAGGAATTATCTCTAAAATTCTAAGGTCACTTCCACAAAAATTTGACTGTAAGCGCTATGCAATTGAGTAGATGGACGATCAAAACATTACCCCCTGAACTCCTCAATAGCAGGTTAAGAACTCTGGAAATGGAACTAGAGTTTAAGAAGCAATTAACTCAGACCCATAAGAAATAGTATGCTTCCAATCTTGTATTTGCATCTAAGTTGACTAAACCTTAATGTCATTTACTTGAAATTGAATTAGATTGTGATGAGGATTGTAATTAAGAGAGCTTGGATAGCCAGATTACCTTAATGTTTAAACATTTCAAGAAAATTGTGAAGTTTAGAAATAAAATTGCAAATAAACAAGGCAAACCTACCTATTCAAGAAACTCTAATAATAGGCCTTATGAGAAAAGACTTGGTAACAAACCTAGCATAGACCGCAAGAACACTGAATGCCGCAGATGTGGCAAGTTAGGACACTTAGCTACTGACTGTAGAGTTAATTTGAATAAGAACAAGAATACCAGGGCTAACTTGTGCAAGACTTGGGATAGCTCAAGTGAATCAGAAAATGATGAACCTGGTTCATCTAATACTTATGACTCTTGTATGTCCTTCTTCCCTAAAATCATATACACTAATGATAAGGAATCTGATCATGCTATGTTAAATGATGCCATTCCTACTAATATGTCTGCTTTGTTACTTGAGAATGGTGATAATGCTTCAAATGTGGTGTATGTGTGTGAGTCAAAGGGAACGCTTTATTGATGATGTTAATGGGTGTGTGAGTCCTAAAAATGAATCACTAGAGGACACTTCACACTGCACACTTAGTGACTCCGATAATGAAGACCTTCCTGACATTCACACACTATACACAAAAACTCTCAAGAAAAGTACTAGACTTGAAAATATTGTCAAAGATCTTACCCAGAAGATAGAAACCCTAAGTCATATGATCAAACAGAATGCTGAAGAGTACACTTCTCAATGTCTAACTCATTACAATGAAACTAAAAATTTTGAACAAAAACTAAAAGAGTTGTCTGACTCAAACGAAATTATGGAAAATAAATAGAAAGGAACGTTGTTGGAATTGGAACAAACAAAAGAAAAGACATCAGCAGTCTTCAAAAAGTTTTCTAAATTTAAAAATAACGCTAATTGTTTTGAAGATTGTGTTGCTGAAAGTAAGACCAATTCTGATGACAGAACTGGAATAGGCTTTTGCCCCAATAATTCTAAGAAAACAAAATCTTTTGAAGCTATCAAGTTTGTCTTTGATGGAATAAGACCTATTGAAACTTGTCCAGATTTTCAAACTTTGAAAAATGATTTTGACTCAAAATAACAAAAGTTAGACATTGGTGAATCAGGTAACTCTAAGCATAATGTTGAACATGAAGATAAATATTTCTGCCCCCTATTAGACAAGTTGATTTGTCATTTCATCCTGTGCCACCTAAGAACAAGACTAGAGCTCAAAACCTACACAAACCTTCGAATAACAATTTTACTAAGGTTATGAGTTCTACGTGCCATCTTTATTGCTCCTATTGTGATGTCTATGGACATTCCCTTGATGATTACTATTCCAAACATCTATATAATCCGATTTATAACTCTCTTGTTACAATAACTTCAACTATTCTAGGAGAAGCAAAAATAATTATGTCCTTCCTAGATAGCCAAACCAGAATTCTGACTATCAAAATAGGAAGAGAAGGACTAATACTAAAAGACCATTAACTAGAAGGAATCCTAGATTCTTTTCTAAACCAATTGCTCAAACTATCTATAATACTCATAAACCTACGCAAAAATCTTTTAAAGAAAAGACAAAAGCTAGAAAGTCTTATCAAATACGAGCTAATAAGTGCAAATTAAAAACTAGAGAAATTTAGGTTAGAAAAGATGATCTATTACCCCTGATGAAATGCAACATTGTGATCAGTGCTTTTAAACCTAAACACACGGCATCTTGATGGTATTTAGACTCTGGATGTTCCAAACATATGACCGGGGATGATTCCAAACTTTCAAACAAAACTAACTTCTCCGGAGTAAAAGTCTTATTTGGAGATGGTGCTTCAGACTAGATCATTGGTAAAGGAACACTCCATGAAGAAGTATTACCCATTCTTGAGGATGTTCTCTTAGTAAAAGGTCTTAAAGTAAATTTACTAAGTATATCACAATTTTTTTACTCCAACCATACTGTGACCTTTTCAAAGAATAATTGCAAAATTTTAAATGAAAAAGGTGACTATATTATTATAGGACTTCGTACTCCAGATAAATGTTACACAGTCAATCCGAGTACAGAGGTTTGTAACATTGTCAGAACAGATGACAATGAGATATGGCATAATAGGTTGGGTCACATTAATTATGACAGTCTTAGTAAATTGTGCTCCGAAGAGATAGTTAGAGGCCTTCCTAAGATCAAACCAATTTCATACATCATATATGGTCCCTGTCAAGAAGGAAAAATTATTAAGGCTCCCCACAAGAAAGTTAAAGAAGTTATATCCACTAAACCTCTAGAACTCATCCATATGGACGTAATGGGTCCTTCTCGTATTGTTAGTCTTTGTGGAAAAAGTTATATCTTAGTTATGGTTGATGACTTCACTCGATTTACCTCAGTTGCATTTTTAAAACATAAGTCAAAAACCTTCCATAAGTTTTTAAAAATCTTAGTTTTTATAGAAAATGAAAAAGATTCCCAAGTAGATAGAATTCGTAGTGATAGAGGAGGAGAATTCATAGATTCAGGTGTCATCGAATACTGTGACTATAATGGTTACAAACATAAATTTAGTGCCCCTAAGACACCTCAACAAAATGGAATTATTGAGCATAAAAATTGCACTCTTCAAGAAATTTCCCATGGGATAATTCATGCGAAGAGCCTACCTAAATATTTTTGGGCAGAATCCATTCGTACAACATATCACATAATCAATCGAGTTTATCTAAGGAAAAATACCAAAAAAACATCCTATGATCTTTGGTATGGGAAGAAACCTAACCTAAAATACTTTAGAACCTTTGGTAGCACCTGTTATATCTATAAGGACAGAGGACATTTGTCAAAATTTGAAACCAGAGGAGATAAAGCTATTTTCTTAGGATAGTCTCCAAATAGTAGAGTCTACCGTGTCTATAATCTTCATACCAAAACCATGATGGAATCCATTAATGTGGTTGTAAGTGACACTAATGTAGAAAGTAAGATTAAAGGACCAATTATAGTGGATGAATCCGAGAACATTTTAAATTATGATTCTCTAGAGATAGATGAGTCCTTACCAACTGAGACCCCTGAAGTGCCTAACTGGGTTTCCAAAGATCATCCTTTAGATAGTGTAGATGGTAATCCTACTGAGCCATTTCGTACAAGATCCCAACTACGTTCCCTTGCTCATTATACATGCTTTGTTTCTCTTATAGAACTAAAGAATGTTAACGAAGCACCGAATGACCCATTTTGGATAAGTGATATACAGGAGGAACTTCTTCAATTTGTCATACATGATGTATGGTATCTTGTCCCCCGGCCTGACAATAAAAGGTTTATCGACACACGTTGGATTTTTAAAAATAAAATAGATGAATCTGGATGATTATTCATAATAAGGCTAGATTAGTTGCCAGGGCTACTCTCAGATCAAAGGAATATATTTCGAGGAAACTTCTGCACCTGTCACTCACCTCGACTCTGTTCGCTTACTTTTTGCAATAGCTTCTCATTTTTATTTCACACTATATCAAATGGATGTTAAATATGATTTCGTTAATGGTATCTTGACTAAGGAGACCTACATAGAACAACCCAAAGGTTTCATTGACCCTCATCATCCAAATTATGTCTATCGGCTTAAGAAAGCTCTTTATGGGTTAAAAAAGCACCTAGAGCTTGGTATGAATGTCTATCTACCTTCCTTCTAAACAATGGTTTTAAATGAGGAGGTAATGATCAAGCTCTTTTGGTCAAACATTTTGACAGAAACATTACCATATCCCGAGTATATGTAGACGATATAATTTTTGGATCTACCTCCCCTACAGACGTCAAAACATTTTCTGACATTATGCATAAGGAATTCCATATGTCACTTATGGGGGAGTTACAATTCTTCTTAGGACTCCAAGTTAATCAAAATTCAGATGTCTTATTTGTATCGCAATCCAAATACGCTTTAGAGATTGTCAAGAAGTCTGACCTAGAAATAGTTAAAGAAGCTAGGACTCCTATGAGTACTTCTATCAAACTTTCAAAAGATGAGAATGGTAAAACGATTGATTCTACCATAGCATGATAGGAATATAACTTTACCTTACTTCCTCTCATCCTGATATCATATACTCTGTCTGCGTGTGTCCCCGATATAAAAACAATCCTAAAGAGAGTCATATATTATGCATTAAAAGAACTGTAAAATACATTAAAGGCACTATAAATTTAGGACTTTGGTACACTAAAGACATTTTTGGTACTATAGTAGGTTACATTGATGCTGATTGAGCTAGGTGCTCTGATGATAGTAAGATTACTTCAGGAGCATTTTACTACATTGGTAACAATTTGGTAGGATGGAGTAGTAAGAAACAAAACTGCACTTCCTTGTCTATTGTTGAATCTGAATATATTGTCGCAGGAAGCTGCTGTACTCAATTACTTTGGCTAAAACAAATGTTGGAAGATTACGATATGACTGAACATAAGTTACATCTCTATTGTGACAATCAAAGCATGATTAATATTTCTAAAAATCCAGTTCAGCACTCTTGTACCAAACATATTAAAATCAGATATCATATCATATGCGAGTTAGTTGAATCTAAGGAGTTAGACATTAATTACCTGCCTACTAAATTGCTATTAGCTGACCTATTTACTAAACTATTGGATTATCTTCGATTTGTATCTTTGAGCTAATCTATTGGTATGGATATGGAAGAATAATGATTTATTGTTCCATACTTATTATCTTTGCCCTTTGTCCATTTGAGACAAAATGGGGGAGAAATTTGAGTCTACATGGACATTTATATTGTATTGTCAACTAAAAAGCTTGGTCTTAGTTATCTCATTTTCAAGAATCATTACCTTCATTTACATCAGAATTTTAATAGGGTATTGGTCTGCAACTAGTTGGGTTATGTAATTTTCTTTTTCTAGGATATTGGGTAAATAGAATTTTTGTACACGAATAGGTTTTTATTATTATTTTTTTTGCATCCCTACGAGTTCTCGATAACTCAAAGGAGATTTTGTCTCATATTTCCAAAGGGAGATATTAAAGCACCCTATATCTTTGACTCATTCGAGTCTATATAATATAGATTCTCATCTAGTGTGGAAATAGTGACAAAATTTAATCATATCCTAGTCTACCAAAAAACCTTTAGACTCTATATTTGAATTCCTCTAAAGTTCCTAAAGGTAGATCACCAACACATTCACCTAGGATTTCATTTATGTGTTTCATTCTTCATAATATGTATGTGTGTTAGTTAAATCCCATTCAAATAAATTTGTATAATTTTTGGGATATTTTAAATAATTTTTGGAATTTTTATAATATTTTTTTAACACTTAAAATTGGCTTTATAAAGTTTTGGGGATGTTTTATAATTTTCATAAGTGCCTAAAATTTTGCTTGGGTAGAATCTGAAAGCGCTATATAATATTGTGGGGGGAAATTAAACTATTTCAACATCAAAAACACGCATTTTTCAGTTAATCTTAGCCTTACACGTGTTAGTATTATAACGGTTAGATTTGTGTTTTCTTTACCTCACATATCTAATACCTTAGTTACACTGTTGGATCATTTTTATCAATGGTCTGCATGTCTTCTAAATCGATCCATGTGTTAACCCTTTGAACCAATCATAGTGTGTTTAAAAGCGGTGCATCGTCAGCCATTAGATTTACTTCGATCATTTGTATTCAATCCTGATCGTTGATTTTCTTCGTCCTTCTAGAGCCTTCCATGCTCTAGTATAAACAGGACACATATGTGCAACGTTTACGATCTTTGGATCACTTTAACCTCTGAGAGAAAAAAAATAAAAGAGAGGGAGAGAAATAGAGAGAGAAATCCCTGACCTAACTTCGGCCAAATTTTCACCAGAAAATCATTCTGAGAGTTGAGTTAGTTTGAGATTTGAGAAGACCCATCCTCTCTAGTTCTCAATCTCTTGTCACGTAGTTATAATCTCATTTTTTTCATAGAAATTTGAGATTTTATACTCTATGATACATATCACGTAGATATTACTGAGAGTGATTTCTTCTTTCGAGAAATCTTTATTTTGTTAGTTGTTTTTAAAACGTTGATGTTTCTTTTAAAACCTAATCCAACAAAATCATTTCTGATTTCAGTTTCTAACAATATCCAGACTTAGATCTAGTTGAGATCTTGATTAGGGATTTACAATTTCATATATTTCACATTTTATGAATTATTTGTATATTTTCGAATAAAGAAAGTGTCTAGGATCTTGGCTTTTTTATATAGCAAGATTCCCTCTTGATCTGCGGATAAATATAAATATCAAAAAGTCTGAGAATTTCGATCAAACTGACTTTAGAAATTTATGTTGCATATTAGAAATCATTTTGTAATTTGATACACATTATGTCTATAATAAATGTGTGTGAGTTGCATGCATGTGTTATGCACATCACATCACAACACTTTCACACAACAACATTAAAATGTGTTAGTAGGGAGATTTTGGACTTTAAGAGTCGACGTAAAGCTAAAAGGAGTGGAGTTACAAAGCCAGGAGAACATCTACAACATCAGAGCCTCGAGAGAAGTCATAATAATCCAGAGGATCTAATATATTTTCTGAACTTAGATTAGGTCTAATTGTGTGTCTATATTGTTACATAGTTTGTAATATGTTATTCTATTTTAGTGGATTTTTTCTTTGAGGTGTAGAGAGCTTTGTGGATGTTTCCCCAATTGGGTGGGGTTTAACCATGTTAAAAATATTTATGCACCGATGTACTTAATCTTCCTCTCATCCCTTTCTATTGGCGTGTTGATTTAAAACTATTTTAGCATTCGTTTTCAAAGCTTGGCTACATTATACCTGAAACATCTCGTTCATAATTTTTTTTACACATCTTGTGTTAGGTGCTTGTTTTAAGAAAAGAGTTTCTTCAAAAAACTGTTTGGATCCATTTAGACTATTTAATCTTGAATTAAATAACTTAAGTGGTACTTCTTCATCCATATCATTATTTGTATGAACAAAGGATTATGTATGTCTTAGTGATTGGTATCGACAGTTTAAATACAAAATTCATCAAAAAACACAATAGAATATGTCAATGTTACTCTTATTTCGATAAAGGAATATGGTTGTTACATGAAATATCAGCAACGGGAGACAAACTGACCATTCCCCTCATAACCTACAAACAACCTACCATAAAACCTACCAATAACCTGCTTCATAATAAATCCAAAAACATACCAAAACACCTATACCTACACCAACAAAAATTTCCCATAAACCCAAATATAACCAGCTTCACAAAAACTTTATCCTTAACCACCAGACAGCCTTGCCTCATCATCACTACCTATCCCTGGAGATCTCCAAGTGTCCCCCTCCTGATTAGTGTTCTGAATGCACTCCACGGCACGAGATTCCTTGATAAGCTTCGACGAAACCATAATACCTTCCTCCATGATATCAAAGGCGATAAGCCACCTTGCCCAGTCTCCTCACCCAAAATCATTCCAACTACCCACTTTCATAACCACTTTAAGTAATCCCTAGAAACAAACCAAGACCCTCTTATGGGTTGTGATGGACAAGTGGACGACCGACGACATTGCCATAGAGGCTCAAGAATCATCCTCAAATCGGTTAAGTCCTCCACCGAAAAGAAGATGGTTATATTTGCTACCACCCCACTTAGCGTAGAAGCCGCCAAGGAAAGTAAAAGGAAGTCTAGCAAGGGCCAACTATCTACACATATTGTTCTTCCCCTATCTACAAAAATTACCTATAATTTCCCCAACATAGTACAGACCAGCGAAGGCATCAGACCCCATTCTCTATAAACTAGTTATCCCAGTTCTCCGTTGATGGGACAAAACTGAAAAAGCGAAGAGTAATGAAATTGGGAACACACAAAATAGGGTACTTAAGAGGAGCCTCCATACAGAATCTCTTAGAAATACTTATGAACAGTATGACAGGGCTCCCTTATAGAAAGTTAGATCGAACTTCCTTCCAGCATCCACGCCATTCAAGGTCTCACCACTGCTACAGGACTACCGTGGTATGACAGCCATGCCACTATCGTAGGTACCTGAGGACCAGCCTTCAAGTCACCTATCACCAATAAAATCCTAGCAATCAATCCCAAGGCTACAACTACAGCAAAACCAGCATAAAAATAATCTTTCTTTCCCACTAAGTTCATAACTGTTGGAAGGACGATATTTCCTCCATAAACTAGTGACTAAGGGGGATATATGAAGTAACACCACTAAAGACACTCGGGGAGAATGGGATAAATGTGGCATAGCTTCCATTACACTGGGGCTGACACCAATCATCTCATAAAATTCTTCATAGGTGGGGCACACCTCGTCTAAGTTGAACAGAAAACATGATCTTTAGGATACCAGAATTGTACCGCTGCTTTTAGAAGATTCCATTCTATGGAGCGGTTATGCCATAAAGAGACATGAAGTAAATTAAAGGCTTTATAGTCAACTTGTAGAGGCACATTGCCTCTACACCCTCAAGCTAGGAAGAAAAATCCTCAAACACCGAAAGAGACGTTTAGAGAGATGAAGAAAGCTACAGAAGGGAGAAAATGGAAGACGGTGAACGAAACATCTCCAGAACCCCGTTTTATACTATAAGATTCCCACAAGAAGACAAACCATGCAAAGTCTCACCAGTTTTTCTGCCCCCATTGTACCCAAAGTACGTAGAAAGTGCAATAAAAGCCAAAGGAGTGATTTAGACTTGACCCTTATGTCGATAGGCAGGCTAAGGGGTATGTGGATCGACAGCCCCTCTTTTTTAGAAATTTTTTTTTCTTCTACACAATATCAATATCCAAAATTTACAATGAAAAAAGTCAATCTCCATGTTGTCCCCTTTTGAAAAATTATTACTCTCCCTTTTGTGCATAATTTCTAAAAATAAACATTTTTTTACTTCGAGTCCTTTGATTTCATTATCTCTATATTTACAAATAAATGAGAAGCCTCAATAGCAAACTAAAATGCATGTAGAATAAGTCATTAGGCAAAGATAATACCAAAAAGAAATGCATTTCATATATATCTTTTTCTATAATTATTACATCTCTTGCAGGTACAAAAGAAAAGAAAAATAAAAAGAGAAAAGATGCATCGGGACAGAGCCCGAACCCCTCAGACCCTCTCAAAACCAACCCTTAATATTTGTGGTGAACATGCTTCCCCTTACGAAGAGAGGTAGACTCTCCACTCCCAGAGCTAAAACTCTCCTCAGATGTGTTCGATAGCACTAAATAGGTACTAACTGACTTCCTCACATATGCTGACATCGACACCATACAATCCTTAATGTCCCTTAGCAAGGTGGTCGACATGCGGACAGTCTATAAGAAAGAGAAAAACAACAAAAATCAAGAAATTTGATAAACAGGAAAAATAAAGCAAAAATGGGAAATTAAGGAGAAAAAAATGAGTATACCTTAGGACGGAGAGAATCATCATTAAAACTCAACAACCCCTCCACCGACGCAAAAGGATAATGAGGCACCGACACCACCGATCCTCCACTCAACCAAATATGATAAAAGGGAGAAAAAACCTGAAGAAGCGGACCCTCCTCTGCTGCTGCAACCGCGCCTTCTTCAGTGCTATGGACTGACGTCGCTGGTAAGACGGTAACTCGCCCCGAAGCAGCGATAAGTGGAAGCACATTCTCCATATTATATATACATAAAGGCATAAACCACTTACTCATAAAGTCAAAATAGTCATAGCCTTTCCGTCATACCGGTGTACAACGCACAGGGATCGCCCTCTATCGCCACTGCCCTCGCCTCGTCTGCCATCTCTATGACTCGCGACTCTAGGGGAAAATAGGGTGGGACCTCAACCTCTCCCTCCATAATCTAATTAACATATCTCTCCCTAAGGTACTAAACATACCCAAACTCATTCACCAGCAACTGCCTCATCTTTGCGTGCACACATCTATCCCTTACAGCCCTCGAAGGAAGACTCCAAGGATAGAAGGTCACCTACATACCCATTGAAAAGTCCGTATCCATCCAAAAATAAAGATTCCAATAACTCGGATAGAGAAAAAAATTAAAAACCTAACCTAATCGCTCATCAAGTCGTATAGCACCTTCTGCACGTCCCTCAAAGCTAGGGATTGGTTCGAATGGATGTTCAACTTCCTCCACAGGTACACCCTGCAAAAGTCATCCAACTCACTCTCCTTCAGGGACACCAAACCCATGCTGAGCCCTATCACCTCATAAAACCACGTCTTTAAAAGGCAAACCCAAAAAATCAGAAAAGAAAATAAAAAAGGGACTACAAGAAAATAAAAAGGAAATCAAACTTAAAGATTACCTCCAAAAGGTATACGGATCCTATGAATGTCTATCCGTAGCACCGACTAAACACATCCAATGATGCATAAAAGGACGCTAGAGTGAAGCACCCTAATCGTACAGATGGACATCCAAAATGATCCTCGAGTATGGCAAAATCCAAATATGGACGACGTCGCCACTCGTCGCTACCACAAACCCTCTCGGCATAAGAAAAATAAACAAGTGGGTTGCATGTCTCACCTTTTGTCCATCTGTGTCATCAATTTGCCTCGATGGGCATGCCTAATTTAGCATAGAAATTTGAATTGAAACCCTCAACACGATTCTACAAACATCCTCTAAGGCAGCCCGCATTGTCGCCTCCATAACCCGCTGAGTATAGTCCTCCAAAATATGATGTCCAGCGTAATCCAGACCCGTCAACTACTGAACATCCAAATGAGTAACAATTATCTCCCTAATCCGTAGATGGAATGTGTGGATCATATCCCACCACCTCTTTTCTAGTGGGCACAACACCGCTGAAGAGTGTGGCATTTCATCTAGTGCACCAACTTAAGTTCCAAACCCAGTGGATGCCACCATCCACTGCACCGCCTCAAGAAGACTATCCCAAATATATTTTATCCTTGTCGTCCCCCGAGATCGAATGCTCGAATAAGAAATATCATTCTACAAAAAACCAAAAAAAAAAACTTTCATTATCCCAAGAGCAAGAAAAAAATCAAAAACCAAAGGACAAATACTCACATAACCATTAGGTTTCTTCGCCCTCATCAAACGTTGGTGCGTAGGCTTGCACAATAAGGTCCTCTCATCAGTCACCGACTTAAAGGATTCTTAGGAATTCTTATTACCCAATGTAAGTGGCACCACAGCACACCACACTAAACCTTCCCAGTCATCAATAAACACCCATTCATTGTTAACATTGCTGACAGTACCCTCCATGTGAAATTTTGAGGAAGAAGAATCTCAAAAATTATTTGTAGAGGGAGAAAGAAAGAGATTCATTTGCTTGGAAGTGTGAAAAATAAGGAGGGGTCCACCCCTATTTATGGAAGGCTAAGGGATATGTTGATTGGTAGTCCCCTAGCCCTGCCTATCGACAGTGACCTTTACCTTTCTCTAAGAAGTCCAGGAGTCCATGCCATATACCAATAGTCACCTCCCCAGACCTGCCTATTGGTAGTCTCCTCTAAATTACATCCCAAAAATACTGAAAAATTTTAAAAATTGCTCGAAAAATCCATAAAAATTCCTAAAAAATCCATACAAAGTTCATAACATTATTTCTCCGAGAAATATCCCTTTTAGAGAAACGAGCCAATCATAAACTCTCAAGAATACCCAGAAGGATCAACAGTGATAACTTTTATCATCAACATTTCACCTATGGAACCAATGACGGGCCTGGATCAAAAACTCTATACGTCTTCCCCCAGTAGAACCAAGGATCCAACGTGCGCCTGCACCAAAGCACTCTATTCCTTCCCCAGTGAATCTGCAAGTTAGAACATTTCCCTAGTTGGACCACTCTCCGTAAAACACAACTTTAGGTTTGTAAAATGGATCTGGACTCGTAGAATTGGTCATCCCTACTTTAGATCCTCATAATTGACCTCATCTTAAAGAATCGGTCGCTGCATCTTAAGGTCCTCAAAAATAATTGCTACATCTTAAGGTTAGTAGAATAACCTCGACATGCAGAATTGGTCATCACTCTATTGGTCCTAAGAATTGACCTCAACCCGCAGAATTGATCACTACAACTTAAGGTCCTCAGAATTGACTGCTACATCTTAAGGTCTGCAGAATTGACCCTGACTCGTAGAATTGGTCATCATAACTTAAGGTCCATAAAAATAACCTCGACTCATAGAATTGGCCATCCTAATCTTCATGTTCGTAGAATCTACCTCAACCCACAGAATCGGTCATCTCACTCCTTCGGTCCTTATAATTGACCTCAACCTGCAGAATCAATCACCATTTTAAGATCCACATAATTGACCTCAACCCACAAAATCATTCATCGTGAATCAAGCTTCGTAGAATAGACCTTGACCCTCTAATTTGGTCAACTTAATCCCCTCAATCCACATAATTGACCTCAATCCTCTTCTCCAACATCGATATTGTGCCTATCTTTTGACGACCTTCACTTGTTCCAAGATCTCCCATCTAGGGTCTATGTAAACATATCATCCTTGGACCCCCTCCCCCCCCCCCCCGTAAGAACCTCCTTAGGTCCCAAACACTCACCCATTCACCATAAACCTTAGGTCGTATTCCAAGTATTGATCTGGAGGACAACGGGTGCTCCTAGTCTTCGTTTGACTGTTTTCAACTCTCCAGCCTGATAAAAGCTCAATGACTCCTCTAAGGGCTCTGAATCTCCTATTTAACAGTCTGTGTCATGCATGAATCAGCCTCACGATCCACACAAATGTTCTGTTTCACTCTGAGTACTGATGTAGAGTCCATCGGGCACTTCCAAGCTCCGTTTGACTCTGATAAACTCTTCAGCTTTATCAAAGCTCAATTAATCCTCTAATGGATTAGAATCCCCTTTACAAAGGTCTGTTCTACGCATAAATTGGCCTCACAGTCCGAATAAATAATCCATTTCACTCTGAGTATTAATGTGGAGTCCATCGGGTGCTTTCGGGCCCCGTTGGACTCTAATCAACTCTCCCAACTGAGATAAGCTTAATGAAACCTCTAAAGGCTCTAACTATCATTTTCAACGATATGTGTCGTGTATGAATTAGCCTCATGGTCTACAGTAACGATCCATCTTACTTCGAACAGCCACTAGGGACTTTCAGTCCCTGTTTGACCTTCGTCAACTATTCAAAAAAAGAAAATCTCATGAAATCTCTAAAGGCACTGAATTTACTTTCCAACGGTCCATTTCATGTGCAAATTGGCCTTACGGGTCAGATGAATGATCCGTTTTCCTCCACCCCTCCTCCCGTCTAGAGACCATCGGACACTTTCGATCATCATTTGACTTTGTTCAACTCTTGCACCCGGAAGTGGAACAATGTATTCTTGAAGGTTTCTGATTTTCCTTTCTAATGGTCTTGTCCATGTGCAATTCGGACTTATGATTTTCATTTTATGCCCATTTTTCCAAAAAATCCACTCTGGACGGCCTATAGGCACCCCAGACACTCTGCCTATCGGCATGGTGTACTTTTCATGACCAGAAAGACAGACCCTATGCTGACAGGAAGGCCAGGGCCCATGATTATCAACACCCCCTTAACCATAAATTCCCCTATAAAAGGGCCATGACCTCACCCCTTGAAAGGGTCCCTTTCAGTAGTTGCCAAATATACTCCTCGAATTTAGAGCCTTCCCTTTTTCAAAATAATCCATTTTCCAACATTCCATCACCTCACTTAGCTACCCACCTCATCCTATCATATTACCTTCATACCACTTTAAAAATGATCATACTCACATTCTAAATTGAGCAACAATGATGTATCAAGGAGGTACATTCCTCACCTTTTTCTAGTTACTCACTGTAGTAGTAGTATTGACTTTATTATCATGTTGTGATACCTACTAGTTTTGTTTCATCATCTCACCTAAAATAATCTTCAATTTTTCTTAATAGTATTTCACATAACTTATTTTCATAAAAATCCAAAAGGATAAAAGGAGGGTTTATTAATAAATTCTAAAAGTAAGGCTTTCATATTCTCACACTTTCACACCTAAACACATTTTCCTTCAGAAGCACTCAAAAAGGAGTCCTAAATTTGAATTTATGGGTTGAAATCCACCTCTATGTTATTTTCGAACTACATAAACTTTGATTCCCCTTCGACTATGCAGGCGTGTTAGGCCAATCCTGAGACTCGAGTCCTCCTCTTTTATATTATATTATATCTATTTTGTGAGTCTTGGGCTACTACATAATTGTGTCTCGCTCGACATGCACATTCTCTCTTCCATAGCGATTCGTTATTCGGCGAACACTTACATCATATTTTCATTATTAGTTTTGGGTAAATTCCTACGGATGAGTCTGCTCCATCCATTCCATGACGCGAGTGGGATAATTCCATTCTCCCGTAACTTATAATTGAAGCAACTTATACTCTTGACTCACTTGAGTCTGTATTGTATAAGTGTTCATCTAGTTTGTAAATTATGACAAAATTGTGTCTACCCTAGAAACCAAAGAACCCCAGAGTTTGGTTTGCTATTTCATTCCTCTTGCTTGATTGATCTAGATAGTTTTACCAACACTCACACACATTAGAATTGCATTCATACACTTCATATTGCATATAATTGTGTGTATATATGTTAAGTGTGTTTAAATCCCTAAAATTGTTTTTTAATATTTTTTTGGGAATTTATAAACTTTTAAAATAAGGTTTTTATTAATTAAAATTTGTTTTTAAAAGTTTTGGGGTCAATCTGCAATTATGTGTTGGTGGTTATATTGGCTGAATGTTTGCTTGGGTAGAATCCGAAAGCGGCAGAGACTTCAGGTGCATTTGTAATTATGTTTAGACGCGCGTTTGTTAACCCATTTTTGCCCAACATCTGTTGCATCCTTATTGGTTGCATTTGTGTTTCTTCGAAGAGAGTAAACCAGCGTTGGTCAACAGCCCTTGGATCATTTTTATCAATGATCTGCATGCGCTCCTACATAATCCATGTGTACCTTTTTTGATCCAATCAGGAGTGTTATAACCACCGCCTCTGTTTAAACCATTGGATCAAAGTCAATCATACAAGACCAGATCCTAGCCCTTGATCTTGGGTTGTGTTCTCGAATCTTCTCAGCCTCCTATAAAAGGACCCCTACCCTCAGCCATCTGAGACTTTTGCCACTTTGTTCATTCGATAGAAAAGAGAGAGAAGAGATAAGAGAGAGAGAAAAGAGGAGAGACAGAGAAACCAGAGTTAGGAAACCCTAACCCTAATTCATCCAAAACTATTTTCAAACCTTAACCTCTTTCAAAACCTGTATATACCAAACACAACCTTGAGTGTTTGAGAGATTTTGAGTGATTGGTTTGTTAGTTTTTTTTCTGTAACCTCTTCGTTCCCAGATCTTGTTATCAACTTAAACATATTTTTGGATTTGTGTTTCTTCTTTTATAGAAACCTTAGATCTAAAACGTTTCATGTTATATCACACATAGATCTACATTTTTAGTTTCTCATCTTGAGAAAATATTTGGTAATTTGGTTCTGTAAATGTTTTCAATCTCAAAAATATTTTCAAAAACTGAGATTGATTAAGATCTTGATACGTCTTCTGAGCAAGATAGCCGTGGATTCTGGGATTATTGTAAAGGTCAAATAAGGTTAAGTTTTGTGAGAAGAGATAAATAAAAAATCACAGCATATAGTTCTTATATGTAATTTGTTAGGACTGGTTGTATGAAACAAGTGTGTGTGCGTGCATGCATGTGTTAGAAAGCACCTCCACAAACACTATCACCCTACCACACTAAAAGTGATGGTAATAAGATCTCAAGAACAAGAGTTGACGTAAAGTACTTGAACAAATTGGAAGTCAGCAAACTGGGAGAACAACATCAACAATCAGAACTGCAGAGAAGTTATAAGGACACCAGTGGGTACATTCCTAAACTTATATAGATCTGAGTTGTATGCATATTTTTTATATAGTTTGTAACTGTTAAAATTTGTTTTAGTGGAATTTTTGGTTTACTCTGTAGAGGGAGTCGTGGATGTTTCCTCAGTTGGGTGAGGTTTTACCTTGTAAAAAATTCTTGTTCTTAATCTTTCTACATCTCCTCATCTAATTCTTGGTTGTGCTGTGTTTAAAGTTTTTTAAACTGATTTATTAAACCTGTTAAAAAACTTGAACAGATCTCGTACATATTTTTAAACACATCTTGTGATTAATTAGTTTTGATTTTAAAGAAAAGAGTTTCTTCAAAAAATTATTCGGAGTTACTTAAATAGCTAAATTTTATATTAATCGGCTTTAGTAACAGATTTTCAATTGGTATCAGAGCCTTGTAAACTTCTCTTAAATAGATCTTGTGTTTCTGAAATTGTTTTCTAAAAATCAAACATGGACGAGAAAAATAAAAGATTTGGTAACTTGACCAGACCTCCTATCTTTGATGGAACCAATTTTGCTTACTGGAAAGTAAGGATGATTTCTTTCATTCAAGGAACCTTGGGAGATTATGTCTGGGACATTGTTGAAAATGGATACATTTTCCCTACTAAACCAGCCAATGAAGGAAGTAATGAGAGGGTTAAGAAAGTATTAAGTGAGTTCACACAAGAAGAGAAGCAAGTTTCTCGCAACAATAACAAAGGAAAGAATGCAATATTTATGTCCATAAATGAACATGAGTTCAAAAGAATCTCAACCTGTACCACTTCTAAGGAAGCTTGGGACACTTTGGTTACTGCTCATGAAGGTGACACTAGAGTTAAGGCTGCTAAAACATAAATGCTCATTCAACAGTATAACTCGTTAATTATGTCTGAATCTGAGTCATTTGATGACTTATATATGAACTTGACTAATATTCTGACAAAACTGCATGCTAATGGCATAGCATATGACAGACATGAAATTGTATCTAAAATTCTGAGATCATTACCACAGAAATTTGACAACAAAAGATATGATATTGAGGAAATGTGTGACATAAATCTCACACCCGAATTACTCAGTAGTAAATTAAGAACTGCGGAAACAATTGACCCAGTCCCATAGGAAACAGACTAGTTCCAATCTGAGTTTTTCTTCTAAGTTGATTAAACCTGAGTTTAACATTTCTAATGATGACTCCGATGAGGAATGAGATATAGAGAGTTTGGACAATCATATTGCCTTAATGTCAAAACAGTTTAAGAAAATTAAACATCATGGCAAAAAAATAAGGCAAGTCCAATTATCCAACTCACTCTAATCATAAACCTCATGAGAAAAGTCAAGACAAACATCACAAGGACTCTCACACTAGGCCTAATAGAGACCTTAAGAAGACTGAATGCTTTAGATGTGGAAAACTAAGACACATTGCACAAGATTATAGAGTTAACTTGAACACTCAAAATAAACACACTAGAGCCAACATTTGCAAGATATGGGATGATTCAAGCGACTCTGAAAATGAGGAACCTGAGTCATCTGATGTTTTTAATCCTTGCATGTCTTTCTTTGCCAAGATTATCTATAATGATGATATGCTTGTGTCTGTTAGTGAGGATGTATCTAGTAATTCTACTTTTGTTGTTGCGAATCATGCTGTTACTAGTTTAGATGCTTTAATTACTGAGGACATTGCTATTTCTACCTCGGGGTGTGTGAGTCAAGGGGAAAGTGATAATGACGATGTCAATAGGTGTGTGAGTCCAAGAAATGAAGCCTTAGGGGTCACTTCACACACTACACTTAGTGATTCGAACAATGAAGATCTCCCAGATATTCACACACTTTATGTAAAAACTCTCAAGAAAAGAACTAGACTAGAGAAGATTGTGAAAGATCTCACCAAGAAGTTAGAAGATGTAAGCCTGGTGGTCAAACTTAATACTGAAGAGTATACTACCCAATGTTTAACTCATGAAAGTGAAATCAAAATGTTTGATCAAAAACTGAGAAATTTTACTGAAACAAATGAAACTCTGGAGAAAAAATACAAAGGGACATTGTTAGAATTGGAACAAACTAAAGAAAAGACAGCAACTGTTTTCAAAAAATTTATAAAATTTAAAAATAACTCAAACTGTTTTGATGGATTTGTTGCTGAATCAAAAACCAATTCTGATGATCAAACTAGAATAGGGTTTTGCCCTAATTTGAAGACACAAACAAAATCTTTTGAACCTATCAAGTTTGTGTCAGGAGGTAAAAAACCTATTGAAATCTGCCCAGACTATGATTATCTTAAAACTGAGTTTGACTCAAAACATCAAAATTTTGACATTGGGGAATCAAGTTGCTCTAAACATGAAAGTTCACCAAAGGCTAAATATGTTTGCCCCTTTATTAGGAAGAATGAATCTACATTCAAAACTGTTATATCTAGGAATAGGGTTCAACCTCAAAATTCCTTAAAGCCAATGTTTATAGATTTTCTTAAGGAGACTCCTACCTTGAGCAACCTTTATTGCTCCTACTGTGATATATACGGCCATTATTTTGATGGTTGCTATGCTAGAAGACTAGTTAAACCTGCCTGTAATCCTCCTATTTATCAAAACTTTAACTATTCTAGGAGAAGCCTCAATAATTATGTACTGCCTAGACAACCAGATAAAAACTCTAATTATAGGAAGAGAAAGACAAAACCTAAAAGAACATTCCCTGGAAGGATTCCTAAACACTTTCCTAAGCCAAATGCTCATGTGTTTCATCAAATTCAAAATCATGCACAAAATATTTTTCAACAAAAATTGAATGCTCGCAAACTTTATCAATTGAGAGAAAATAAACGCAAAATGAAAACAAGAGCAATTTGGGTTAGACTCTGGATGAAAATAAGAGAAATTTACTGCTTTAAAAGCTGAACACACATCGTCTGGTTGGTATTTAGACTCTGGATGTTCTAAACACATGACTGGGGATAATACTAAACTCTTAAACAAAACCAGCTTTGCTGGAGGAAAAGTTATTTTTAGTGATGGAGTATCATCTCAGATCATAGGTAAAGGAACTCTCCAAGAAGAAGGACTTCCTGTTCTTGAAAATGTTCTTCTAGTTAAAGGTCTTAAGGCCAATCTACTTAGTATCTCTCAATATTGTGACTCGGATCATACTGTTACCTTTTCAAAGAACAATTGCAAAATTTTAAATGAAAAAGGTGAATGCATAATTACAGGTTTCAGGACTCCTGACAATTGTTATACTATCATGAATAATTCTAAAATCTGTAATGTTGCCAGAATGGATGACAATGAGATATGGCATAACAGGATGGGTCACATAAATTACGATAATCTTAGTAGATTGACTTCTCAAGAAATAGTTAGAGGTGTTCCAAAAATTAAATCCATTTCTAACATAGTTTGTGGTTCCTGTCAGGAAGGAAAAATTGTTAAAGCACCTCATAAGAAAGTCAAAGATATCCTTACCTCTAACCCCCTTAGAGCTCATCCATATGGACCTAATGGGTCCCTCTCAAACTGTTAGTCTATGTGGACATAGTTACATTCTTGTTATGGTTGATGACTTCACTAGATTTACACAACATTCTGACACTTTTCAAACTTTCTTAAAAATACTTCTTCGGATTGAAAATGAGAAGGACACTCAAGTAAATAGAATTCGTAGTGATAGAGGTGGAGAATTCAAAGACACTGGTATAATAGAGTACTGTGACTATAATGGTTACAAACATGAGTTTAGTGCTCCTAAGACTCCTCAACAAAATGGTATCACCGAGAGAAAGAATCGTACTCTTCAAGAGATGGCACGTGTTATGTTACATGCCAAGAATTTTCCTAAATACTTTTGGGTAGAATCTATTAGTACTGCGTGTCACATTATCAATAGGGTATATCTTAGAAAGAATTCCAAATAAACCCCTTATGAACTTTAGTATAAGAAAAAACCCAATCTTAAGTACCTTAGAACCTTTGGTAGTACTTGTTATGTATGAAAAGATAGGGAACACTTGTCCAAATTTGAGAGTCGGGGAGATAAAGCTATTTTTCTAGGTTACTCGCCTAATAGTAGAGCATGTCGTCTTTATAATCTTTGCATTAAAACCTTGATGGAATCCATAAATGTAATTGTAAGTGACACTACTGTAGAGAGTAAGACGGGTGAATCAACTATTGAGGAAGAGCCTACAAATGTTTTAGAAAATGACTCTCCAGAAATAGATGACTCATTACCAATTGAGATACATGAAGTACCTAACTGGGTTTCTAAAGACCATCCCATGAATAACGTTGTTGGTAATCCTAGTGAGCCTGTGCGTACAAGATCTCAATTAAGAAATTATGCACATTATGCCTATTTTGTTTCCCTAGTGGAACCAATGAATGTAAATGAAGCATTGAATGACTCTCACTGGATTTCTGCTATGCAGGAAGAACTTCTTCAATTTGTCATTCATGATATTTGGTATCTTGTACCTAAGCCTAATCACAAAAAGGTTATTGGAACACGTTGGATTTTTAAAAATAAGTTTGATGAAAGTGGGATAATTATTAGAAACAAAGCTAGATTAGTTGCTCAAGGATATTTTGAAATTGAAGGAATAGATTTTAACGAAACATTTGCACCCGTTACTCGTTTAGAATATGTTCTCCTTCTCTTTGCCATAGCTTGCCACTTGCAGTTTACACTCTACCAAATGGATGTCAAATCTGCATTCCTTAATGGAATATTGACTGAAGAGACCTATGTAGAACAACCAAAAGGGTTCATTGACCCTCAATATCCAAATCATGTATTTCGTCTTAAAAAGTCATTGTATGGCCTTAAACAAGTGCCTAGAGCCTGGTATGGGCGTCTTTCCAGCTTCCTCTTAGATAAAGGTTTTAAAAGATGTGGAAATGATCAAACCCTATTCGTCAAATATTTTGGCAAACACATCATTATTGCTCAAGTTTATGTTGACGATGTTATCTTTGCATCAACTTCTCCCTCAGAAGTAAAATCCTTCTCTGAGATTATGCATAAAGAGTTTCAAATGTCTCTTATGGGGGAGTTGCAATTTTTCTTAGCTCTTCAAGTCAAACAAAATTCAGAAGGATTATTTGTCTCACAATCTAAGTACGCTTTAGAGATTGTAAAAAAATTTGGCCTTGAGAGTTCTAAAGATGCTAAAACTCCCATGAGTACTACGGTAAAACTATCTAAAGACGAAACTGGAAAATTTATAGATCCAACTCTATATCGTAGTATGGTGGGAACCTTGATATACCTTGCTGCCTCGCTTCCTGATATAATGTATGCTTTGTGTCTATGTTCTTGTTATCAAAATAACCCTAAAGAGAGCAATCTATCTTTCTATTAAAAGAATCATTAAATATGTAAAAGGCACTCTGAACCTAAGACTTTGGTACACTAGTCATACACCAAGCACAATAATTGGATACACTGATGCTGACTAGGCTAGGTGTACTGATGATAGTAAAATCACATCAGGAGCATGTTATTATATAGGTAATAATTTGGTAGGATGGAGTAGTAAGAAATAAAACTGCACATCACTCTCAACAGCTGAATCTGAATACATAGCCGCTGGAAGCTGTCGTGCTCAATTACTTTGGCTTAAACAAATGCTAAGTTATTATGGTATTCAAGAAAACCAATTGCATCTCTATTATGATAATCAAGGAGCGATCAATATCTCTAAAAATCCTATTCAACACTCGCGAACAAAACACATAAAAATAAGACATCACTTTATACGCGAATTGGTTGACACTAAGGAATTAGAAATCAAATATCTTCCTACTGATTTGCAACTCGTAAATATGTTTACCAAACCTTTAGATTACAATCGATTTATTTCTTTTAGGTAAATCTATAGGTATGGTGTGTGCTAATTAATCTCTTTGATCTCTATATTTTTTCCCTTTGTCTACTTGAGACAAAATGGGGGAGAAATTTGAGTCTAATGAATCGTTTTACATATGCTAAATAGCTTGATCTTAGTGATTCATTTCAGAATTCTGTACAGTTATTCTCAACAGTTGTAATAGGGTATTCAATTGTAAATAGTTGAGTTATGTACTTTTGCTTTCTAGAAAATGGGTAGATAGAATTTTTTTAGGAATAGGTTTCCTTATTCTTGTTGGTCTACCAGTTGTAGATGACTCAAAGGAGATTTTGTCTCATATTTCCAATGGGGGAGATTGAAGCAACTTATACTCTTGACTCACTTGAGTCTGTATTGTATAAGTATTTATCTAGTTTGGAAATTGTGACAAAATTATGTCTATCCTAGAAACCAAAGAACCCCAGAGTTTGGTTTGCTATTTCATTCCTCTTGCTTGATTGATCTAGATAGTTTTACCATCACTCACACACATTAGAATTGCATTCATACACTTCATATTGCATATAATTGTGTGTATATATGTTAGGTGTGTTTAAATTCCTAAAATTGTTTTTTAATATTTTTTTGGGAATTTATAAACTTTTAAAATAAGTTTTTTATTAATTAAAATTTTTTTTAAAAAGTTTTGGGGTCAATCTGCAATTATGTGTTGGTGGTTATATTGGCTGAATGTTTGCTTGGGTAGAATCCGAAAGTGGTAGAGACTTCAGGGTGCATTTGTAATTATGTTTAGACGCGCGTTTGTTAACCCATTTTTGCCCAACATCTGTTGCATCCTTATTGGTTGCATTTGTGTTTCTTCGAAGAGAGTAAACCAGCGTTGGTCAACAACTCTTGGATCGTTTTTATCAACAATTTGCATGCGCTCCTACATAATCCATGTGAACCTTTTTTGAGCCAATCAGGAGTGCTATAACCACCGCCTATGTTTAAACCATTGGATCAAAGTTAATCATACAAGACTAGATACTAGCCCTTGATCTTGGTCTTTGTTCTTGAATCTTCTCAGCCTCCTATAAAAGGACCCCTACCCTCAGCCATCTGAGACTTTTGCCACTTTGTTCATTCGAGAGAAAAAATAGAGAAAAGTGAAGAGAGAGAAGATTGGAGAGAGAGAGAGAGACCAGAGTTAGGAAACCCTAACCCTAATTCGTCCAAAACTATTTTCAAACCTTAACCTCTTTCAAAACATGTATATACCAAACACAACCTTGAGTGTTTGAGAGATTTTGAGTGATTGGTTTGTTAGTTTTGTTGCTGTAACCTCTTCGTTCCCAGATCTTGTTATCCACTTAAACATATTTTTGGATCTGTGTTTCTTCTTTTATAGAAACCTTAGATCTAAAACGTTTCATGTTATGTTACACATAGAGCTACATTTTTAGTTTCTTATCTTGAGAAAATATTTGTTGATTTGGTTCTATAAATGTTTTCAATCTCAAAAATATTTTCAAAAACTGAGATTGATTATGATCTTGGTACGTCTTCTGAGCAAGATAGCCGTGGATTCTAGGATTATTGTAAAGGTAAAAAAAGGTTAAGTTTTTTTAGAAGAGATAAATAGAAAATCACAGCATCTAGTTCTTATATGTAATTTGTTAGGACTGGTTATATGAAATAAGTGTGTGTGTGCGTGCATGCATGTGTTAGAAAGCACCTCCACAAACACTATCACCCTACCACACTAAAAGTGATGGTAATAATATCTCAAGAACAAGAGTCGACGTAAAGGACTTGAACAAATTGGAAGTTAGCAAACTGGGAGAACAACATCAACAATCAGAACTGCAGAGAAGTTATAAGGACACTAGTGGGTACATTCCTAAACTTATATAGATCTGAGTTGTATGCATGTTTGTTATATAGTTTGTAACTGTTAAAACTTGTTTTAGTGGAATTTTTGGTTTACTCCGTAGAGGGAGTCGTGTATGTTTCCTCAGTTGGGTGAGGTTTTACCACGTAAAGAATTCTTGTTCTTAATATTTCTACATATCCTCATCTAATTCTTGGTTGTGTAGTGTTTAAAGTTTTTTAAACTGATTTATTAAACCTGTTAAAAAACTTGAACAGATCTCGTACATATTTTTTAAACACATCTTGTGATTAATTAGTTTTGATTTTAAAGAAAAGAGTTTCTTCAAAAAATTATTCGGAGTTACTTAAATAGTTTAATTTTATATTAAACGGATTTAGTAACAGATTTTCAATAGTGCACTCATGTACACACACATCATGGAGACAAATGAGAAGATTGACATAGCCCATAAAAGCCCGAAAGGGCATAATGGATTCCTAACAGCTTCCCATTCCGTAAATTATTCCCTAAATCTTCCAATCACTTGGTTTCTCATGCATCAATTTGACCTCGATGCTGTTCTCTCGAGGCGGTGATATTCTTTTGCCTATTTTGAGAAAAATAGGCTGGTGACTCTATCTCTTCATGTTACCACCATTTGATGAAGAATAATTTTATATTCGAGGCTAGACCGCGAAGACGTTGACATGAGTGGAAGAAAGAGGACCTCCATATCCTCGAATCCCCACATGTTAAAGCTTGAAAAATAAAAGAAAGGGATAGGGAGGGAACCTTCTTCATTCCTTCTTACTCCCCTCGTCCCGACTTAGAGGCCTGAGCCCACGCTAGAGGAATTGACCCGAATGGGCACAATAGTAATTGGGGTAGGTAGATCATCTTCTTAGTTCTTATTCATCCTCTTCTTTTTAGTTTGCTCTCCCTCTTGATGTTGACTTCCCAGATATTGGGATACGTTTTCTCTAAAGGTGATAAATTTTTTCTTCCTCTCATAAGCATTTTGTTCAGTCTAGCACTTGTTGGCCTCTTATTTTACTAAACGTATCTCTGGCAGCTCCTAGATCGATTAGCCTCCTCTATCTACTAGACATGTCTTCTAGGTAACAAGGGACGAGAGGTAATGTGATTTATTTTATATAAAGGTTTTCTTCTTCCTCAACTTACTCCCAAGGATGACCAAAGATGCTAACATCATAGACAAAAAGTGGGTCAAGAACGTCTAAGAAGGAGTCAATGCCTTCTTCAGCTTCCTCTTCCTGGTCAGAGTTGGAGTCGATTGAAATTACATGTGAGGAAGACTCCCCCAAGTAAAAAAACCTCGTAGTCTTACTAAATATTGGGGTGGCGATTGCAATGGAGTTGTCGCCAACCACAGAATAATCGAAGACCAAAACAACAGGAATGGCTATGAAGTATTTAATCGATTGATTGGCCAAACTGTAGCTGGAAAAAAAGTCGGCTCCATATAATGCATACGAACACTATCTGGGTTTTGACACTTCCAAACCTTTTCTAAATCTCCGATATTGACCTTGTAGTTGAACATCTTTGTGTTTAGAAAATGATTTACACAAAAACTAAATCAACCACTAATAATTTTTAGTATTTAGAAAGAACGATACTAATTGGATGACCCTGAGATTTTTATAGTTTTCAGTATATAGTTCCCCAAAGAACACAAGGATACTCTTTTTGGTATCCTTTTATGATCTGGGAAAAAATGTAACCAAGTTACGTGACTTTTCCCTATCCTGGAAGTGGTATAGGTCTTATCTTGGGGAGGACCTCAAGTCATAGAAATACCTGATCTCCTCAAGACTTAGGTTTATCCCACAAACCTGGTTGATGGAAATTGTAACCATCACAATTCTCCATAAGCTACCATTTTCTTAAACTGGGAGTATTCCATAATACTGAAGTACTATCACCAGTCATCAGCAATGGGAGAAGGGGGAAATGAACACCCCCTTCTAATATGGCAACCATCATAAAAGCTACCTCACCTAAGGGAAGATCCATGATATCTTCTTCCTCTGGAGATAACCTCATGTTGACATTATCAGGGATTCCATATTTTCACAGAATTCCAGAAAGTTATCGGTTGCAAACATCTCACACTCTCTACCACGTTTAGAGATGTTGAAATTGAAAAGAACAAAAAGATAAGGAAATATATTTTTGATAAATAAAAACTCTAAAGAGAGATCACGTAAGAACCAAAATACCTCTCTAGACGTTAGAAGGACAATGTATAAGGATTTAAGATCCTTATAACTCATGCCACCAGCCAAATCAACCACCGTCCGTCTGTTGGGCCAGGTAACCATACACCCACATGTCGTCTCTATCTGGGAAAGTGACGTTGCGTCATGCAGCCTAAGGACTGAAGTACATGCAAAATGATTCTCAGAGTAATGATTGGAATCCCATCGCGTGGCCTAAGAAATAGGCATGTGTGAGCCTGGGTAATACATTCAAATAATTTTTTTAATAACACGTGGCTATTAACTTAAAAATAAGGCCAGACCGAATAGCATATTGGTCGATCACTATAGCCTTGGGGGCAATTGAAAGGAAAATAGTCAAATCTATGTCACGTGGATATCACATGACTCATCTTGGAATATCATGAATATATATAAGGATATAAGTACAAATCTTAGAAGTTCATATTGGCGGTTGGAAGACCAGTCCTTATAGGACTTTATGACTTATAATTAAGATGAACATGAAGAGACCTAGATAAGTAGGATCCTTAAGCTTATAAATAAGGATATTATCACCCATTATGAGGGTATGTATTGTAACTTGCACGTGGTGACTTGGACACTTATCTATCAATACTAGCACTCCAAACACCATTGTTCTTCTTGAGTAATAAACCAATCTCCCTCCCTTCCCCATGGACATAGGAAGATCTCCGTACTGAATCACGTATATCTCGTGTTCTTTGTTCTTTTCTTGCATTCATAATTATTTAACGGTCAATCTCTAATTACTAGTTTTATTATGGGTCAATATCCCTTACAGTATTAAACATGTTATAATTTATGATCGACTCTATATATATTTATGTTTAACAATTTATGTATTGAATAAAAAAAATTGTAAGTAACAATTTTGGATTGCATTTTTTTTCTTTTTTTCATATCCAGTTGCTCTTCCGTACTATGGCATTTTCTTTACATCTCCTTACATGTGAAACAAAATATAGTTAATACTCTTTTCAGTGACAACTGTATTTTTTCTTCTTTGTTAGAAACCCATCTCATTGTTTAATTTTCTTTACACATTTTTCATTAGTAGTAACTCTATGGCTTGTAAATAGCAATTTTAAGGTGCAAGCCATATGGAAGACGAATTTAAATACGAGAAAAAAGTGCTCCATTAGAACAAAAATAATTTTTTGAACAAGATTATTTTTTTTTCTTGAATAATTAAGTATAAAGAAATATTAAACAAAATAATTAAGTATAAAGACCAAAATAATTAAGAGTAAAGAAATATTAAAAAATCAAAAAACTTTTATATGAGTTTTACCAATATGAATTATTTATCTTTTTATGTATATATGGACCATTTACCACCCAGTTAAGGGAAATTGTTTTTTACTTCTTTGCAAGCTTTTTCTTTTTGTTCTATGATCAATCATTTTGGTATTTACTTTATCAAACCTTGAAGAACAAATCACTTGTTCATAAACACATCACATGTTCATATACCCGTGAAGTTCATTCTTCACTATGGAAGATAGGAAATGAGTTTTTTGAGGTTGATCGATGGACACCGAGGCAAGTGGATCTTATCATGGAGCGTTGTTGGATCTGCACCACTTTCGGTTATCAACAAGGAATGAGAAATAATTGCTACAATTAATGGAGTCTAAGTCTATAAGTCTGTCTATGTCATTCTGTATGCCTTAGTTGTAATAGTGCTAAAAAGTTTTTTTTCGAAAGTTCTTTTTTTTCCTCATATCTCTTGTTATTGTTTTTTTATTCGATTTAGATTCATTATCTTTCATGTTTATTTTCACCTAATTAATCAAGATAAAATTGAATTAAATTAAATTTGGCTTGGTTGCGACCTAACCTATGGATTCTACAATTGACTGTATAACGAGACTACTCAACGCCTTTTTTAAAACTATCAAAAAAATAAGTTAAAACAAATATATTTTTTCAATGTATGAAAATAGTTTATACATTTAAAAGAGAAGAAAGTATAAAGACATGTTTTAAACCCAAATTTGTTTAAACAAAATATTTTTTCTGTTATTTAAATAGTTTTCATATTTAAAAGGAAATAAGTATTGAAAACATTTAAAAAAATGTTTAAAAAATAGTTCAAACTAAACATATTTTTATTGTATAGTTTTTATATTTGAACGAGAAAAAGTATAAAAATAATTTTTTAAAGAAAACAAAAACATTAAAAAAAAAGTTTAAACAAAATAATTTTATCAAAATACGATTGTTTATACGTTTAAAAAGAGAAATAAGTATTAAAATATCTATTTAAACCAAGAACGAAAACATTTATTTAAAACCAGAATAATTGAGCATAAACTATTTACACAAAATTATTTATATGAGTTTACCAATATGAAGTATTTGTCTTTTTATGTGTCTGTCTATATATATATATATAATTTATTTTAAATAAATTTAAATTGCTCATACATCGTGAAGTTATAATCTATATAATAAGGATTAGAATTTTTTCCCTATTCCATAAGTTCATAAGCTAAGTAATCTTAATTTAGCCAACAAGGCAAAAAATGAACGGTTAAGATTGCTTAAATGTTTTTTACTCTTTTGCCCCTTTAATTTTGGTTTCCCCCCCTTGTGCCTCACTACTAATTTGTTTCCCCCTCTTACTTCAATTCAAAACAAGGGCTACATTCATAAGTTACCATAAGCACGGATTTCAACTCTCTTTCCCCCCTCTGACCCCATCTTTTTCTCTCTCTCCCCTTCTTTCTCTCGGCAACATACAACAAGAAAAATAATGTCTTTTTCACTCTTAATTGGAAGAAAAATCCCGGTCGTTGGTCCGTCCACTCATTGTCAGACTTTACACAAATCCCAATCACAGTTGCTAGGGCAAAATCTGGTAGGAGACCAAAAATTCTTTATATTTTTTTAGGTTTTTAAGTTTTGTGGTTGTTTATGTGGGATCCGATATTAGTTTGTTGTGTTTTTGCATATCTGTGGTTGAGTGGTTGATGGATTTCTGTATTAAACCAAGGTTTGATTTTATTTATATAATTATTATAGTCCAAATAATTTACGATTTGTTTAGAGTTGTATACTTTTCAGATTTGTTGCTTCATTTATCTTATTTGTTGCTTCATTCATCATTTTGTATTGGAAGGACTTAATAAAGATGAGGTATTCGTGGAATTTGGCTCAGTCATGTCTAGCCCTTTACTCTGCCGATCTGGTCACCTTTGTAAGTTAGCACCTTTGCCTACTATGGATCTTCTGCCTCTTTGGGTAAATTGTTTTGTGCTTGATAGATCATAAAAAATATGGTCATACTTCTAATTTTAGCTACAAACTTTGTGTGTTTCAGATGTGGGATTTGACTAGACGTCCATTATTTTGTGTCTGTATTTATAATGTATATTTAGTTTTCCATGTGTATTATTTGGTCTTTGTATTTTGTTTTCAAACAACTTCTCTCTTTTGCTTCCGTATTTTAAGAGTATCATGTTGTTCTAAGATTCTTTAGTTTGCTTTTTAGGGTTCAATAGGGACTCTACGGATTCAACTGTTATGGTTTTTCGGTTTGTTCAACTGGAGATCTATGATTGGGTTTGTTCAACTGGAGATTTTGAGTACAAATTCTTATGTTGGGTCTTCTAGATTTATTATATGTCTTTTAATTTTTCCATTTTTCTACATACAGTACAAAACACATATCAATTTCATATATCTTTACCTTTCGTGATGTTGCTAACTACTCTTAAGCAATTAAAAGAATTGCTTGGTCAAATTCATTGAATGTAAAATCAGGGGGATCCTTTCAGTTTGATTCTTTTTCCCAAACGCCCAAATGAGAATTCAATTTTTTTATACCAATTCACCAATATTATATAGTCTGATTGTGTATTTAAGAAAAAAAGATTTTCTTAATAAAATGTTTTCTTATTTGGATATATTTATGAGATTTCAGATGTTAACTTTGTATTTTTCAAAATCAAAGGGCAACCATGCAAGATATCTGTGTTGTTCAAGAGGTCCACCATTCTCTATATAAGGTTCTTGAAGTAAAAGATTTTGAAATTTTTAGACCGAGGAATTTGATTTATTTATATATTCTTTTATGAATATGTGAATGATTGAAAAATCATTGTATTGATCAAGTTGCTTTATAATATTTATAAAAAAAAATAGTTACTTGATAATAGAAATGTTTGTGTCATTGATCACGAATCAAGATTATTATATTGGATCCTCATTAAAGTGGTGTATTGAAAGTATTGTGTCTTGCATTACGTCCACACTAAACCATGTTTTTCTATTAGGATTTATACGCATCATCTTCCAATTTGGGATGAAATAAGCATGACCGTTTCAAGTCTCACATTAATTCTTTAGTTAATTATGCATGACCGTTTTGCAAGCAGGTATTCATATCTTTTTACTTGCGATTTAAATATTGGTTTTAATTTTGGGGTTTCAAATGTTGGATTTTAACTTGTTTTTAATTACCAAATGGTTATCATGGTGACTTTATTGAGTTTTAACATTGGATAATTTCCTGCAACATTGTGTGGATCATCGAAAACCATGTGAAAGTTTAAGAACCTCGATGGTATGCGACCATACTTATCCCTCTCTGTTATGGATTTTATTTTTCACAAATAGTTTACACGATGTTGATATGAGTGGTTAGTTTTGTTTGGGCAGAAGTTACCCTCCTAGAGATCAGAAGCTACCAACACTATAGACATCTTCAAATGATCATTGTGTACCTATATAAAATCGAAGTGGAGGATGTGTTGCCAAAAGAGACACATCGACAATAATTAGAGACCTCAATCATAATCATCAATGCACCTCTCATTACAATACTCTATCTCTCTCTCTCTTTCTCTATTTTTCATTTGTGTTCTTCGTTCGCCATCATATGCACCTCTCATAATAGGAAGCTGGAAAGCAGAGTGAGTGGTGGGGGATATTAAATTGCTTATATAACAATTTTAGTTGTAGTTATACCAGTAGTGTGAGTAATGGGAGGATATTAAATTTCTTAGATAATAATTTTAGTGGTAGTTATACTGGTAGTGTGAGTCTTGTTTGTATGCTCAGCAAAAGATATTATTGTTCATAATTTTTAATCATAATTACTTCACAAGTTATAGTGTATGTTCATATTGAAGTCTTTTTGTTTGTTCAGATATGCTTAGATACTGATTTATAAGATCCTACTAAAATTATATGCGTGTTTTTTATTCAGGTAGGTTTGGGTTCTTACTGGATTGATTGATTGTTGAGATTATTTTTTCAACTAAAGATTTTCTATATCATTAGTAGAATTTCGATAACAATAGCCGAAGATTATGAGAACTCACCCTCTTGTTTTCATGATCCACCATCCATTCAAACTCGCTGATATTCCACAAATTGATCCTCGAAGATCACATACAAAGGATTCACGTCATTAAATCAAATAATGCTTTAAATTACCAAAGTTCTCATCATCAGTGGTGATTAAAATATAAAAAGATCACTATTTGTTCCTAATGAATATTAGATCAGGTCGAGCACAACCAACTATGATCGGTAGAACTCAAAGACCACTGGGATGGGATCTCTCTTGCAAATTGTCTGAACTCAAAATTAACAGAATATTAGGTATTTTTTTATAGTTGATCTAATATTCCGTTTCGAACAAGAGATATTTGTCCCAATAACCTTTTGAGATCAACTTTTTTTATCTAATATTCCTTCTTGCAAATCGGCCGAACTCAAAATCGACGAAATATTACATTAAAACTTATCACAAAGCGATGATCTAATATTCTGATATAATATATCTGATCTAATATTTTGATCTAACATTCTGATATAATATATTTGATCTAATATTCTGATCTGATATATGATCAAAACACATCACATTGGGGGATGTATTTAAAATGTCTAAATTACATCATCTTAACTAGATTTTGTTGAAGGCAGTTATATCACACCTCCGTACATTTGATAGACTCAAAAGTAAGACGCTTCTCAATGATAGTATTAATGGCATCTCAATATTCAATTTCCTTATGAAACTTCAAATGAGAATAGCCTCTTCTAACTTCTTCATGTATGCGGCCTTATCAATAATGGTAATAGCCTCTTGCGTCTTCTTCATGTCTGCAGCCCTCTCAATAATGGAAATTGAGAGAACTTCGGATCGAGTTTCTAAATTCATCTTTTTTCTATTTTCAGGAAGATTTTGGTGTTAATGGAATTCAAGGCCTATTACATTGAGGTATTTTTTAATGTTTTTTTTGTATTTATGTAGGGTTGAACATGGGTGCTTCTATCTCCATATATAGGCGATATAACAAGTGTTATACAGTTAAAATATAAAGCCATGGTTTCGTGTATTGATTAGCTAAAGTTTTTGTTTTATGCGTTGAACTAAAGTTTGGAAATAGTGTTTTGTACTAGAAATTTATGAGTATCAAGTTAATTATGTGACGACCATTTTTTAGTGTATATTTTTAGTTTCATAAGCCAAGATATTATTTAGTGCTTGAAACAAATATCATGGGCTTGATAGTATGCGTACAGTACTGCTTAACAGCAGCAGTTGTTTCAGCAGTGCTTAATAGCAGCCGTTCTCAATGGTTTTTCACAAGCCAAGGATCATTGGTTGCTAGTTTTGCTCTGGAAGAGGGTAGAAGAAGCTCATTTTCTGTAGGTGTATGACACATGTATTTCATGCAACTTATTCCTTTATTTTCTTTTTAATGGAAAATATAAGCAGCTGAATTGACGTTGTTGCTTGAACACAACAAGCTGGGTCCATCATCTTCATGATTTTTTGGTCATTAATCAACAATTAACAACCATTTACGTACTTTAAGTACTTAGATGAATTAAAATAATTAAATAACATCATGATGATGGAAAAATTTGTTTATGAAGATGACAAAACTTGTGTGTTATGACTTTATGTTATGTTTGGATAGTGTAAAACTTATATATGAATTCAAACTTAAATGATCTAGACTGTTTTACCACAAAACTCCTCATTTGTTTTTAATTATTCTTATTATTTGTAGCATTTGGATGGTATGTGCATGTCACCTCCACATAGCACATTTGGTCTTGAATTATTTAGTTTTAATCTCTATATGATTCTTTTTATATTCTTATTACGATTTTATACTGTCTTGGTTCAAAACATTCGTCTCTTATAAATTCCCTCCTTACTGTGAGTTTATTATATCAAAATGTTGTTTTCAAGGTATATGGTCCCATAATTTTTTTTTGTTTCTATTTGTGTGTTTTTATCTTGACGAACCATTGGACTCATACATCTTTTTTCTTCCATTGTTGGCGTTGTTTATCATGACGAACCATTGACTTTCATTTTTGTTGCATTTGAAGTTATTTGTTTTTTTTAATACCATGGTTGTTCATAAACCACAGTCATTTGGTACTTGATTCTTCAAATGGTTCTTCATAAACCACTTGCGAATCTGGGAATTTACATTTCCCCATTTAAAAGGGGGCCTATTTTGAATGACCATTAGGATATTGATTCATATTCACTTGGATTTGCAGGGTTATATACATTGCGGCTTGATGTTCAATCTTTAACTCTCAACTCTTCTGTATGTTTGGATTCTCTATGATATCGGTGCATGAAAGATATATATGCATCTATATAAACAAAGATAAATTATTTTATGGATATTTCCACTCAAATGTCTATATATATGTGTGTGTGTGTGTGTGTGTGTGTGTGTGTGTGTGTGTGTGTGTGTGTGTGTGTGTATTTTAGTGTTGAGTTGACTATGATATTGGGTAACTAGAGATGTGGCATCCAATTGTAATGAAGAAGTTTGAGACTCTATCATATATACCTCCTCCGGAACAACTTTCAAAAGAATTCAATTATCTTATCCGTAATGGATGGGTTCCCTGCATTGAGGTAAAAAAGACTCGAGGTCCAGCTGACAGCCATGATGACTTCACTACATGTATGCCTAAGAATGATTATCGACGACTTTGATTTTATGACTTCTGAGAACTTCCAAAAGATCAAAATCTTCTTCATTGCATGGTCTCCTTTGGTGTCCCATATCCGATCCAAGATGATGTATATCGCATCAAAGCACAGGTTCAGAAGGGAGCTACAGAGCATCCATTCCGAGATTTAATCCACTTACGCTACCAAGATGGATCTCGAGGTGATCAAGGAGCGTGCTAACTAAGCCTCCTATTCCCTTTTGCAAAGGGTGTTGTGGTTCAGCCAAAATCATCACTATTCAATTGCAATCCAAAAAATAATGCAACTTGGTTAAACCAGTTACTATTATGTGAAATACTGGTTCAACCAGTTACTGTTATGTGAAACTTGGTTTAAGCAGTTACTGTTATATGCATTGGAGTATTTGGTAAGTTGAATGATTTTAAATTTTGACATTTTATCAATCGGTTTATTGCTGTTTGATTAAATGCTTAACTCAGTATTTGGTAAGTTGACATAACTTTTTTGCTTAGATTCGTAGTGGACCCTTTCAAACTTGAAGCAGAATGAGTGAGATATTTGGTTTATGAGGGAAGATTTTCATATTTGGTTTTCACATAGTTTTTATTTTGTATTTGGTTTATGAGGGAAGATCCTTTTATAATTTTCAGAATATAAATCTTTCAAGTAATGAACTAATTTTAGTTGTTTATAATATACACAAGTTTTTGCAGTGTTGATCGCGATGGATATGAAGAAAAATGATAATGACTTCAAGATACCAGCATATGATTTTCGTAAAGGTAACTTTCTTCCTTTTAATATATTTGGGAACTTTCTAATACTTTGCTTATTGTTTAGAATTTCCAGTTTTTATGCTCCTTTCCCCCCTCATGCTTCATTTTGTATTTGTATCGTTGCTTTAAATAATTTAATTATTTGATATTCTCTGCAATATTTTGTGCAGTATTATGCCAATCACATATAGTAGAAGTATATGCCAATCACATATAGCAAAAGCTATGCCAACCACAAGTAGCAGTAGTATCATCCCTATCATCATTCTGTCTCAGTGATGTATCTTCAGATCAAAAATGTGTTTTCAGAATATGCATTTTCATATTGGAATGTGTTTTCAGATCATAAAATCCCCAGGTGTTTTTATTTGGCAATTTTTTTATATCAGATATTTGGTATGATCTTTGTTTACATGAGGCTTCCGTCACGAGGCAAGCCGCCTCAAGGCACCTGTCCTATGAGGCTTATGCCTGGATGTTTATAAAAAAAATAGAAAATAGACACCAAAATAATTCAAACCATGTCCAAACTATAAAGAAATATGTTTTTCAATTTTATCCCCCCTAGTTTTATTAGCGCATTGGATCAAGATCAACATTACTTGAGGTTGAACTTCCATGCCTAGGGTGATGCTGCAATTTCAAGCTATTTATGTACTATTTTTGAAACAAGACTCTCAATTTAGGACATCAAATTTGAATAGAAAAAGTATTTTGTATTTGTTTCCATGTATAATGTTGTTGTATTGTACTAATTGTGTTAGTTATTGTCTAAACTGGTTTAGGTGTACATACCACTTGATCTCTCATGCTTTATATACAGTAGTAGCTATTGTGTAGTATACAATCAAAATGCACAACAACACATTTGAAATATTTTTTCCACTTATTTGTTATTTTTCCCTCTCGGGATCATATATTTCCAGACTTTGACTACAACTAAGTAATTTTCATTATTTCCCATCCCATCTTATAAACTTTGTGAAGTGTCCTCTCTCTGTTTTGTTTTTTAAATAATTTTAATTAGTTTAAGAGAAATTTTTTTTGTTTAGTTTTGCACTGTGGACATTGTTAACTCTGCTTTTTCTTCTTGGATTTGAAATTTATTTTTTTGTTATTTGAAACTCCAGGTGTTTGTGCTTTGAAATTTATATTTGTAGACATTACTCTATAGAATACCAGGTATGTTTTTTGGGTAGTTTGGTAATTTAACCATTTTCTTCCACCGGGTATTAGATTTACACGCTAGCGAATTGATTCGAATGCTAAATGCATTTGGCTATCCATTTGACTTACTATTAATTATATCATATGTTTATTGGAACTTTAGAATATGGAAATACTCATGTTTAAATTTTGTGTATTTATTGGATTGATTATTTGATGTTTAAAAAAATTATACTCCAATTAGTGAATCCCATGGGTCCATTAAATTGTTGAGAAGATATAAGATGCAAAGTTTATCAGTCTAGTATAGTAGTAACACATGTTATATATGTACGTAGTGAACTAGGCATGTTGGTTATTCTTTATTTTTATTTTTTAAGATTATAAAAGGATCACAAGCAATAGCAAAGGCATGATTAAGCATAGGATATATGAGATTGACAGTTTTTTAAAAAGCATTGAAAGGTTTTGATGTTTTATTTCCTATATCTCATAGTGCCTCTATTTTTTATACGAAATACTATTTCTCACATTTGTTTTAATTTTTGTTTTTGTGATTTCATTAGTTCTACTTCAAGTTGAAGGCTCACACTAGGATGTGATTACATTAGTTCTATTTCAAAAGCATTGGAGGTTGGTATGTCAGGTACCTTATATCTCTCAATACTTTCTTGAATTTCGATTCTCTTGTAGAATTTTATTTAGATTTAATCCTAACAATGTGGAGTTTATTTGCAAATTGAGTTTGTGCATTTAAAGGATTTGATGGCCACCCCTACTTTCATGGAGGAATTCTACTTATTATCACTAAATATTAAAATATTTGATGATGCTAAGAATCAGCACCACCAGATAAGAGGTGGTGGAACTCAAACAATAGTAACAATGGAAACAATAGAGTTATTTACGTATATAAGTATATTGAAGTAGGTGAGTAGAAGAGGAATAGAGACGATGATGTATAGTGGTTTAGCTAATCTGGCCTACATCCACTGTGAGTGTGTGATCCACTATATTTGGGCACTAATGGCCTTGTATACAATGCACATAAGCTCTCTCTCTCTAATGTGTGTACAAACAGAGCTTCAGCTAGGATTACAATTATTGATCCCTTTGCAAGGTTGAAGATAACAAGTATATATAGGGCATGGACCCCAAACGTGCAATGAACATGTGAATGATGATCTAACCAATCCCGTGTTGACATCTGGCTGTACCTCTTGTGGGTAATGATGACATAATATTCCCTCACATGAGAGAATGATTCTTATTACAACGGTTTAGTCCATGTGCTACATGAGCCCCCACGCTCACTGTTCTACGCGTCTACCAAATAACATGCCATGATGATGTCACCCTCGGCCTACAGTGACATGTCATGGCTGAAGTTATTGTGAGCCTCGATTGCTAAACGTAGGACAGTTGAACTGTCAGCCTACATAAAGTCGGCTAGTCATAGGGTCGTCTACATTGCCCTAAGTCGAGGTTCCAATCTGTATAGGCTTGGGCTAATTTGGGCCATCAAACTTGTCAATAGTAGGGTCGGCCTCCATGGGGTCGTCCGGTCGTCCGTTCGTCTGCACTGTGTTGCTAATTATGGGGTTGGCCTAGCTGACCCTCTATCTTTAGTATGACCCCCTGGGGGTAGAAGTACGTTTGAGCCCTATTCCTAGACGAGGCTACCATCATCCTGGCCGAGGGTATATTTTGGTATATCAATCACCCCCCAGCCCTTAGCCATCGATGCTGTTGAGGTGGCCGAGGGGTAATATTGTATTTGAATATTGAGTTGATGAGTGGTCAGGTTACTGATCGACATCTGTCAGGTATCAATCATCGTTTCATGTTCCCCAAGAATTACGGTTGCATATTACACTTGGCACATTGTGCCCTAATGATGATTTTCCTCGTGAATTGTGTGCCACCTGGGTTGTTGAGCCCAATAGTGACAAGGTATTTAAACCCTTTTAAAAAATTATTCCTCTTTCCTCTACTTTTCTTCTTCGCGTGCACTCTCTTTCTAGCTTTGGCAGTTAACCTCCATTCTTGCATTTTTGTGAAAGCTCCAAGTTCCTTCCAGTTTCGGTCTCCTCTTCCAGGTAATTCCTTCACCGTTCTTTCCATTTTCTTTGTCTTTTGTCAAGTTTCCTTTGGATTCTGCTTTGAATAGTTTCTATGAAATTTTCTTGGCTGGGTTCCATTTTTCCGGCATGTATCCACCTTTCACCGATGGTTTTAGGATTAGAAATCGATTTGTAGGCCTTCCTGGGTCCCTCCCCCACCGTTTTGTGGTGGTTCAGTATTGATTTGTAGCTTTTTTAGGTTCTCCGGTGACCCTCCGATCTTCTTCCTCGGTGAACTTTAGTCTCCTATTCTTGGTTGTTCATCCTTAAAACCTTTCATTTCTCCAAGTTAGATCTCGAAGTCAACTTGGTCAACTGTTTAATTTGTTTGTGGGTTGTTTGAGAAAATCTTTAAGTGTAGGGTCTTCCTTGTAATGCTCCAGAGGTAAATTTACCATTTAGCCGAGGAGTTTCCAACATTGAGAGAGAGGTGTTTTACAGAGATTAGGAGGATAGAAGAAGAGAACGAGTGTAGACGTAGGTCCGACCCTGTTTGGGTATGACCCATTTTCCAAATTCCATTAGCTATAATTTTACCATCACCCTCTGAGCCTTTTGGGTCATCTTGTCTTCCATATGAGAGTCAGAGTCAAGAATAAGTTATGGATAGCTGAGTCAGAGCATCGTCTTCTTTTGGTACTGGGACCTCTGGGAGAGATGACCCCTCAAGCCTTAACTCCCGTAAACAGGTCGAGGGAACAATTAACCCAGAAGTTGTCCCTGTTAATGCTATGTCCCCCCTTGAATTCCAAGCCACTTTTCTAGGTGTCCCCCCACACTTTGATAACGATGAGGCTGACGGAGCTGGGGGCGAGGGAAGTGGGGCTGAGGGTGAAAATGAGAGTTCAAATGTTGAGGAAGAGGTCAAAACTTCAACAGCCTCGTCTTATGTCTCGTTTGTCAAGGATCGTGATCTCTTATTATGGATACATTCCTTTGGTGTAAAGTCCAATATCGTTATGAGGGTCCCAGACGAAGATGAGAAAGTCTTCCAGGGGAGACAGGGAAAAGTCACCATGTACGAGCAGATGTTTAGGGTCGGTATCAGGTTGCCTCTTTATCCTTCTATAGTTGACAAACTATCTACTCTTGGGGTTTCTCCTACCCAACTTCCTCCTAACTCCTAGAGGATCATCCTTTGCTACATCTCCCTCTGAAAGAACACATTCACTGATGAGCCATCGGTTGGTCTATTTTTGGCTTATTATAACATAACCTCCTCATCCAAACAACCTGGATACTTCCATCTGGGGGCTAGGAGGTCTGACAAGAAACTCTCAACGTTGCACAAACTTCAAATCATGACTAGAAGAAGAGATTCTTCTTTGTCTCTAGAGATTGGGAATTCCCCGTCGAGGTTGATCCTTTCGAAGACAGCCCGAGGGTCCCTCAAACATGGTCCAACCCCTCCATGAAAGCAAGGTCCGACCCTGGACTTAGCTTAGACGAAAGGTCCATAGATGATTATCTGAGGGAGTAGGGGAAGGACGATGCCATTCCCAAATTTGAGGATTTAATGAACCCTCATCTCCTCAGAGAAGCTGGTCTGTGGGTTGGCCCCTTGACAGAATTATGTGAGTTTCCTTTTGTCTCGATTTCTTTAAGTGTTCCCTCTTTACTTTTGTCAACTGACCTGTCGTCTTATTTTTGCAGATCGGCCTCCAAGCACACCTGATTCGCTCTGGGAGATATCGTCTCCAAGTTTGTTGGCTGATCTCAAGAAGAAAGGAAAATAGTCTCAACAAATCCATATGTACTCACGAAAGAGGAAAGAGAGGGACGCTCCCACTGAAGGTCGGCATGATGACACTACGAGGGTGAGGACGGATGCCGCAGATACGCACACTGAGGGGATGAGTTCCTCCTCCTCTCTAGATGACTTATGGTTGGGCAACCTGACTGTGTTAAAGGCTGACCCCTCCTCTCTGATTTTCCATAGGAAGGCTACTAAAGAGTCCATGTTCTCTGCCCCATCCTCATCTGATTACGACTTTTTGGCTAAGAAGCCCCCACCCAAAGTCTACGACTTTGGGCTTCACAATCTGGCCCAGGTACTTTTATCACATCCCTTTTATTTATAATTCAAGAAATATTAAATGTAACCTTGTCTAACTTTATTCTCCTCCTTTTCAGTCTATCTGTGCCTTTACCTCAATAATGAAATAGATGGCCGAGAACTATCCAAAATTTCAAAAGGATGAGAGGGCCATTCAAAATGAGGCCGACTTGAAGACTCAGTTTGAAAATGTGAAGAAAGAGCTGGAGGGTGTGAAGGCCAACCACTCTAGGGTTCTTGAGGAGCTCAGAAAAGAGCATGTTGCGCAATTGGAGCAAAAGGATAGTCTTATTAAGGCGAAGGACGAGGCTCTGACCAGTCAAGCATATTAATTTAAGTCTGACCTCAAGGCAGCTATTCAGAGGGCTGGAGTTGATGCTATGGAGGCCTACAAGCGTTTTGATGAATTCCAAGGTTTCGGCCTTGATTATTTAGAGAGAGTGATCAAGACGTCTTGTCGGTGGTTCGTCTTGAAGTTTTCTGACTCAGTGTTAGCCATTCTCCCATCTCTGGAAGCTGCAGACTTAGAAGACCCTTTGATGGCGAAGGCTCTGTCCCACATGGAGTCTTGGACGACTATTGAGGGAACCGGGACATCTGAGGATCAACCTTTGGCCAATGTTGCTGACCCTGCTTTACCCTCTGAGGCAGCTCTTTAGGGTGATCGTCTGTGACATATACCCACTTCATGTAACTTTATTTTTTGCCATCTTTTGAACATTGTGTATTATATCTATTTTTTTAATGAAAAATTATCTTCCTTTATATTTCCATTATGTGTTATATTTGTGTTAACCATCTTCCAAGTCCTCCCTCGTCTTTCTTGAGAAGGAATGGAGGGTCGTCTACCCTTCACCCTCATCATATTCGAGGGAGATAATCCACCAAGTTAATGATGTTTTCAAATACAAGTCCTCCCTCGTCTTTCTTGAGAATGAATGGAGGGTCGTCCCTACCATTCACCCTCATCATAACCGAGGGTGGTTATCCACCAAATTAATGGTGTTTTCAAATATCAAGTCCTCCCTCGTCTTTCTTGAGAGTGAATGGAGGGTCATCCCTACCATTCACCCTCATCGTAGCTGAGGGTGGTTATCCACCAAATTAATGGTGCTTTAAAATATCAAGTCCTTCCTCATCTTTCTTGAGAGTGAATGGAAGGTCGTCCCTACCATTCACCCTCATCATAGTCGAGGCTGGTTATCCACTAAATTAATTGTGTTTTCAAATATCAAGTCCTCCCTCATCTTTCTTGGGAGTGATTTGAGGGTCGTCCCTACCATTCACTCTCATCCTAACCGAGGGAGATAATCCACCAAGTTAACGATGTTTTTAAATATAAGTCCTCCCTCGTATTTCTTGAGAGTGAATGGAGGGGCATCCCTACCATTCACCCGAGGGTGGTTATCCACCAAATTAATGGTGTTTTCAAATATCAAGTCCTACCTCATCTTTCTTGGGAGTGAGTGGAGGGTCATCCCTACCATTCACTCTCATTCTGGTCGAGGGAGATAATCCACCAAGTTAATGATGTTTTCAAATACAAGTCCTCCCTCATCTTTCCTGAGAGTTAATGGAGGGTCGTCCCTACTATTCACCCTCATCATAGCCAAGGTTGGTTATCCACCAAATTAATGGTGTTTTCAAATATCAAGTCCTCCCTCGTCTTTCTTGGGAGTGAGTGCAGGGTCGTCCCTACCATTCACTCTCATTCTAGCCGAGGGATATAATCCACCAAGTTAATGATGTTTTCACAACTAAATGCCCCTCAATGTTATCAACAGTATATGGATGAGGTTGTCCCCATCCATGTTGTCGTATCACCAAAGAGCATTTAATCCTACTTCACCATGATTGATGTTTTGTATCTTAGCATGAATTACCCCGACAGATATCTAAATTGACAAACACAAGATGAGGGGCCAATAAAATATTATCATTAACATTCCAAGTGTTCTATGAAATAACACATTCATTACAGTTATGAACAAGTAGGAAATCAACTACAACATTATTGATAATATTTCTTTAAATGATCTGCATTCCAGGGGGTTGAAAAGGGTTCCCTCTTAAGGTTCTCTAGCCTATAGGTTCCTGTGACAACTTCATCGGTGACCTTGTATGGGCCATGCCAGTTTAGGTGGAGCTTGTTAGGTTTTTTCCATGTCTTTTTTAGGACTAGGTCTCCCATAGCGATCGCCATTTTCTTTACCCTCTGATTATAAAATATGGCAGTTCTCTCCTGGTAGGCTACTTGTCTTATCTCAGCGTCTCTCTTCTTTCCTAGATCAAGTCTCCTTTCTTCCATGTTTCTCTAGGGATCTTACATTTGAACTCTGTGAGTAAAAAACCCAATTTCGGTGGGGATGACGACCTCTGAGCCATATGCTAACACGAAAGGGGTTTCCCCGGTAGGAGATTTTATTGTCGTCCTGTAGGCCCACAGTATAGCATATACCTCCTCAACCTATCTTCCTTTTTCCTCTTTGAGTTTTTTCTTAATCCCATCCAGGATTATTCGATTGGTAACCTCAGTTTTCCTATTAGCCTGAGCTCGGCCTGGGGTAGAGAAGAATTATTTGATCCCAACTCTTTTGTAGTATTACTCTAGGGAAACATTCTTGAACTGAGTCCCGTTATCTTAGATGAAGGTTTTGGGGAGACCATACCTGCATATGATGTTCTTCCAGATTAACTAGAAGGTCTTATGTTCGGTGATCGTGATCATCGGCTCCGCTTCCACCCATTTTGAAAAATAATCTATCGTTACGATCAAGTATGGATAATTATTGACAGCCCTAGGCAAGGGTCCTACCAAATTAATTCCCCATACTGAAAATGTCCATGAGGATGTAATGGAGGTAAGAGGTTGATGGGGCTGGTGAGGGATGGTGGCTAACCTCTGACATGTATCACACATCTTTACATACGTCGTAGCATCCTTTGCCAAGGTCGACCACCAGTATCCTTGGGTGACTATCCTCTTAGTTAATGACCTTCCCCTAATGTGGTTTGAACAAGATCCCTCATGCACATCTTTCAAGATATATGGAACCTCAGACGGGTGCACACACCTGAGCAAAGGGAAAATGAACCCCTTTTTGTACAAAGTGTCTCCAATGATAGTGAATTTCATAGCTATGTACCTCAACTTCTTCCTTTCTTATTTTGCCTCTGGCGTCTCCCCCTCTTTAATGTATCTGATTATAGGGTCCATCCATGAAGTTTACCTATTTATATTTAAGTAAGAGCCAAGTGTTCCATGTGCATCTTTAATCATTGGCCGAAGCAGAATTTCCACTGGAACCGTTCTCTTGATATTTGTCCTAGTTGTTGAGTCTAGTCTAGCAATTGCATCGGCTTGACCATTATCCAACCAAGGTATCCTATTTAACTTTACTTATTTGAAGATTTTTAATAGTTACTTTACTCTCTCAAGATATTTGGCCATTCTCTCATCCTTAGCCTCGTATGCTCCTAGTATCTGATTCACTACCAACCTTGAATCACTATACACGAAGATCTAGCCAACACTAAGAGACCTAGCTAAGGAGAGGCCTACTATCAGGGCCTCATGTTCTAACTCATTATTATAGGCTTGAAAGTTAAACCTCGGGTCATACTAGATATTCGTGCCGTCGAGTGCTGATACTATCAATCCAACTCCACTTCTGCTCTCACAGGAGGACCCATCAACAAAAAGATTCCACACAGCCTGTTACTCTGAGAAATTTCCTTCAGAGAGGTATCCCTATCTAAAGAGGTATCTTCCCTCTTCATTTTCAACAAATCTTTCTCTAGCGGCGCTTATCTCAGCCTTGTCTGTGGATGGGTCAACAATTCTTCCTTATTGGATATCTGTCTTCTCGAGGTTCTCATTTTTAACCTCGGCCTCTTCCTAAGTAAATTCGGCAATGAAATATGCTAATGTTTGTCCCTTGATGGACATCCTAGGTTTATACACAATATCAAACTCTTCCATCTTTATAGCCCAAGCCATTAGCCTTCCCAATTTCTCTGGATTATGTATGACCTGCCGAAGAGGGGAATCAGTGAGGATGACCATTGTATAGTACTAGAAGTACGGCTTCATCTTCCTTAAGGCGTGAATCAAAGCATAGGCCAACTTTTCGATCCTAGGTACCTTTGCTCCACCCATTGGAGTTCTTTACTATTAAAATACACCGACTTTTTCACTCCGTCCTCTTTTCTCACAATCGCAGCGCTGATGGATGACTCTGAGACGGCTAGGTACACGTACAATCTTTCACCTTGTACTGGGCGCAATAAAAGTAAATGGGACCCTATATAGGTCTTTATCTCTCTGAAAGCCTTGTCACACTCTTCGTTGCATTCAAAATCCTTTTTGAGAACTTTGAAAAATAGTAGACACTTGTCTGTGGCTCTGGATACAAACCTATTCAAGGCAGCCACTCCTCCTATGAGCCTCTGAACATATTTAATGGTCTTGGGGGTCTTCATTTCTATCAGAGCCTTTATCTTCTCAGGATTAGCCTCGATACCCCTTTGATTGACGATGAACCCTAAGAACTTTCCTGCTCCGACCCTAAAAATGCACTTGGCTGGGTTGACCTTCATCCGGTACTTTTCCATCGTATCAAAGGTTCTCTCAAGGTCGGCCACATGATCCTTGGCCTTCAAACTCTGTAAGTACATAAATTTCTAATTGAGTCCTTCGTAGTTTTGGCTCAATTTCGTACAAAAATATTTGAGTCATAAGATAGTATTCTTGTGTATCCTTCAAGCCTATGACATGTTATAGTTGAAGACATTGCTGCCTTGCTTATCAAGAGAACACCATTACCAAGTTTCAGTGCCTTGTTTCACATCAACAACATCATATCTCAAGTCTCCAAAGGTATGAATGTTTTATATATTTGTAGGAGACTTGGAATATTAATGGGTACAATTTTATTTTAACATGAATTTTATTTTTAGAAAGTTATTTTAAAACTTTGAATAAAAAGTTTTTTGGCTAAAAATTGAAAAATAACATTCTGTCAGTTCGTTCGGTATTGTCGTTCGAATGAGTTTATTATTTGAATGAAATGTCGTTCGAATGAGTATGTCGTTTAAACGAGTTTGCCAACGACTTTTCACAATTGGCCTCTAGAACCTCGTTAGAAGGTCGTTCGAATGAGATTTCCGGCGGGAAAACTTTTTGGCAGTTTTTATCCACTATCCCACTCTTTTGTTCCAACTAATTTGTCCATAATTAGTAAGTGCGGGAACCAACCTTTTCGAGGTAACTTTTTCATCTTCTACAACCTCTAAGAGAGAGTTTTGAGAGCTTAATTCCTCCTTGAAAAATTTCATGTTTAGAGTGTTTATTTTTCGAGAAAATCATTCTTAAACACTTTTGTTTACAGCCATATTAGTTTATCCCAAGTACCACATATATATATATATATATATATATATATATATATATATATATATATATATATATATCTTTCTTGGAGAGTGTTTGGCACCGGGTTCTACTCTACCGAATTGAAGAGTTCATTTGGGTTTACTTGTACATCCCATAACGAAGAAGTTCATTATTTTGCTGCGGCATACTCACACGGTGAAAGGCATTGTGCAAGGGTTGACGGTTGTCCTAAAAACCTCATTGGTCGATTCCAAGGTTTCGATAGATTCCGGGATTCTCAACTAGGCAAAGGTTGGTACAAGAATACCGGTTAGGGGCTTGAAGGGAGTTAAGTCGAGTTGAGTAAGTCATTTGTCTAGTACTTATAAAAATACCGTATTTAGTGGACTTAAGGCTAGGGTCGTCTAAGGTTTTTTTCCATTGTGGATTTTTTTCTTGTACATCGCGTCGTAGTGGTTGTGAATTTATTTTATCTTGTAAATCACCTAGAACGCGTGCTTAGGATTAAAAGATAAAATATGGCTTAATTTACTTCTCTTGTTTAATCTGGTGCTAAAATAAGTTTGGGTGAAACTTAAGTTGATTTAATTCAAGTCAGCAATTTATAGTTGCTAAAATTTGGTTTGGACTAATTTGGTAATATTGAAAATATTATGTAGGAAAATTTTAGGACTTGTGTTAAATTAATTTTGTGCTAAAAGTAAATTTCTCATTGTTATTTTCATGTGTTAGTTATGTTTGTGAGAAAATCCAAATACTGTTTGTGTGAATTTTGTGTGTGTGTGTGTTCACCATAATTCACTAATTTAGGTTTAATTTTAATTTTGTTTCTATAAATTAAAATTTGTGTGTAAATTAATTTTTCATCCTTTTTAAGAAAAGAAAATCAAATAAAATTTTGAAAACTTAAATTGTTGTGTTGAACCATCTCTATTCCGCATTAAAGGAAATTGAATTTCTAAAGTGAAAGATTTGAAAATTGGGGGTCCAACAAGTGGTATTAGAGCCGGAGTGCTAATTTATCGCGTTAAAGATCCTTTTGTCGGCTTTTATAATTTTTATGCTCCTTGTATTTTTAGGTGGTTCATTTTTGTCTCACTCTCATTTTCGTTTTGTATCTCTCGATGGGACGACTTAATGATAATTTGTCCATTTCTAATGATAATGAGATTTTTGATATTCGAGAGGAATTTAATGGGCTTAATAAGTGTAATGAAAATCTAAGAAAATTAAATTTGAGATTTGCAAAAAGAATTAAGTTTCTTGAAAATAAAAATTTATGTTTTAAATCTAGAATTGAACTTTTGCAAACCTCACTAGCTCAAAAAGATATTTTTCATAAAAAGCTCATGGACATAAATTACAAATTTAATATTTTAGAAATGTCCAAGAAAGAGAGTGATAGTCGAGAAAATACTATTAGGGACAAGTTTCCTCACATTGAGGGTGACCGTGATAACTTTCTAGGAGTTATAGAAAATTTAAAGAAGGAGTCCCATAAATTTGAGGAGTCTAATTTATTACTTGAGTTCGAAATTTTAAAAATAAAATATGATTTACAGGACTCGAGTAGTTATTGTAATGGTTCTAGCTCATCATATTCTAATGCTTACTTATCTAAGGCTAAGACCATTGTTTGTTTTAGAGGGTCAACTTTGTCCAAGAATGTTAGAAAATATCATACCGTATGTCACTTTCCTCAAGTTTACACATGTTCGCATTGTGGTATGAAAGGTCATCTTAGGTCCTTTTGTATTTGATCTTAGAAGATGTTCTAGGAAGTTTAAATCTAGTATTTCATTTGTTTCCAAATGCCGACATTGTAGATACACATCCATTTGGGTTAGAAAATCTCTTTTAGAGGAACTAGATGTTAGACTTGTTGATTCTCGCATGCTTGTACATGACCCCCCACATGCTATATCTTATGGGTGACTGCTTGCATATTTGCATACTCTAGCTTTTTGTGATTCATATCATATATCATTACTAGTTGTATGCATGTTTATCATTTTATAGTCATTACTTTATCACATACCTCATGCTAGAATTATGATTTTTGTTTACCTTTTGTATTATAATTCTTTCATTTTAGTTTGCATTAAATGAAAATACAAAATAATTTATTTTTGTCTTTTGAGTTATTTTGTTTGGTTTATAAATCTCAAAACCTCAAAAAGATTTTTATTTTGTGTGTATTTTAGTTTGACACACTTTATATGGCATATACCTATGTTTAAGTCCCTTCTTTTTCGCTTCCATGTGGCAAGAACTTTTGGTTAAGATTGACAATCCTTAAAATGTTCTTTACCATGCTTACATTTTGTGTTGCTATAATGGAATCTATTTTTATATGCCTCAATTCACATATGCACGAGCTCTTGTGAATCTTAACTTTACTTGTATATTTGAGCTTTGTTAAGTGTTCTCCTACCAATCTAGTCATCTACATATTATGTGACCTAGGAGGACTAATGCATGCTGAAATCCGTTGCACGTGAGCTTATTGTGTGTTTAAAAATTTAATATGTGATATGTGCACGGGGAAGGGCTCCCAAAAGGAAATCATCCTTTGCGAGTAAGCCACCGTTTGCTTGGATCTAAAAGTAATACGTGGTCCAAAGGCCTGAAAAAATAATGTTCTTAAAAGAAAATATTTGCCCAGGCCTATGTTGTTTAGTTGATTTAGTCATTCAAAAATATATATGCTTATTTTGAGGGAGATTGGATGGTATATCAACATTTTGCATAATATTCGTTTATCCTAGTTGTACCTTCAATGTCATGACTCTATTGGTTTGTAGAATCATAAATATTCTAGGCTTGTATTCATTGTTATGTTTGTTCATTTAGTTCAATTTATATTATCACATGAGGTTGTATTCAAATGTGATAAAGTTTGCAATCAAATGAGAACTCCGTGAACATGTTTTAAGTGCTTGGATCGAAATTTAATTGTTACTAGTTCACACTCCTACACTTTTGTTTACCCCATGTATTTGAACACATTTTTGACATACAAGTGTGAAAAGCTTAATGTATTTTGTGTCATGTGTGGTGTTTATATCTTTATATATGTGCATGTGCGTTAATGATATTTATTATGTACTCATATATGTGGTAGTTTTTTTATTGCCTTGCTTTCTAGTCCATCCATGCATCTAATTCCTAATTGGTATCTATCTTGTTGCATATTTTGGTTGATATCACATTCTTAGTATCTTATGTATCAAATTGGTATCATTTTTTTTGCATGTTAGTTGATATCCTTTTATTTGTATGGATTAGTTATGATTTTGTTGCCCATGTGCTTTCATGCTCTTATCACCTTATGCTTCATCTTGTTTAATTAGTTCCTTTATCCTTTGTTTATTCCTGAACAAAAAGGGGGAGAATGATAGGGGGAGACATGGTATCTTATCCTATTGTAATCGTATTTTATTCGGGAGATTTAACTTAGGGGGAGACGTTTGTCTAAGTAGGTCATTTATTTTATAAAGGGGAGAATTAATTTAGGGGGAGTAATTATTCTAATTGCATTTAATATTTTGATATTCCCTATGCGTTTAATGTTTGCTTAAGTGTGCATGAATTCTATTTAGAGGCAACCTTTCATCGGTAAAGCTATTCATCCTTGGGTTTTCAGTCAAGCTATGTAATTTTTTATTTTGGGTGGGATGTTTTTTAGTCTAGTAGAGCTTGACATTCCTTTAGGATTTTGTTTTGGTTTTTGCCCCGGAATAGCCAAATGGGGAGATTTGTAAGGACACAAATTTCTAATTGAGTCCTTTGTAGTTTTGGCTCAATTTCGGACAAAAACATTTGAGTCATAGGATAGTATTCTTGTGAATCCTTTAAGCCTACGACATGTTAAAGTTGAAGACGTTGCGGCCTTGCTTATCAAGAGAACATCATTATCGAGTTTCAGTGCCTCGTTTCACATCATCAACATCATATCTCAAGTCTCCAAAGGTATGAATGCTTTTATATATTTGTAGGATACTTGGAATATTAATGGGTAAAATTTTATTTTAACATGAATTTTATTTTCAGAAAGTCATTTTAGAACTTTGAATAAAAAAAATTTGGTTTAAAATTAAAAAATGGCATTCTGTCAGTTCGTTCGATATTGTTATTCGAACGAGTTTGTCGTTCGAACGAGAATGTAGTTCGAATAAGTTTGCCAACGACTTTTTCTAATTGTCCTCTGGAACCTCGTTAGAAGGTCGTTCGAATGAGACTTCATTCGAACAAAAATCTCGTTCTAATGAGATTTTCGGCGGGAAAACTTTTTCGCAGTTTCTGGCAGTTTTTATCCACTATCCCACTCTTTTGTTCCCACTAATTTTTTTCTGAATTAATATGTGCGGGAACCAAACTTTTCAAGGTAACTTTTTCATCTTCTACAACCTCTAAGAGAGTTTTGAGAGCTTAATTCCTCCTTGAAAAAGTTCATGTTTAGAGTGTTTGTTTTTCAAGAAAATCATTCTTAAACACTTTTTTTTACACCCATATTAGTTTATTCCAAGTACCACACACACACACACACACACACACATATATATATATATATATATATATATATATATATATATATATGTATATATATATATATATATATATATATATATATATATATATATATATATATGTATATATATATTTCTTGGAGAGTGTTTGACACCGGGTTCTACTCTATCGAATTGAAGAGTTCATTTGGGTTTACTTCTATATCCCATAAAGAAGAAGTTCATTGTTTTGCTGCGGCATACTCATATGGTGAAAGGTATTGTGCGAGGGTTGACGGTTATCCTAAAAGCCTCATTGGTGGATTCTAAGGTTCCGGTGGATTCCGAGATTGTCAACTAGGCAGAGGTTGGTAAAAGAAGACGCATTAGGGGCTTGAAGAGAGTTGAGTCGAGTTGAGTAAGTCATTTGTCTTGTACTTGTAAAAATACCGTACTTTGTGGACTTAAGGCTAGGGTCGTCCGAGATTTTTTCTCATTGTGGATTTTTTCTCGTACATCGCGGCGTAGTGGTTGTGAATTTATTTTATCTTACAAATCACCTAGAACGCATGCTTAGGATTAAAAGATAAAATATGTCTTAATTCACTTCTCTTGTTTAATTTTGTGCTAAAATACGTTTGGGTAAAACTTAAGTTGATTTAATTCAAGTCAGTAATTTATAGTTGCTAAAATTTGGTTTGGGCTAATTTGGTAATATTGAAAATATTATGTAGCAAAATTTTAGGACTTGTGTTAAATTAATTTTGTGCTAAAAGTAAATTTCTCATTGTTAACTTCATGTGTTAGTTTTGTTTGTGAGAAAATCCTAATACTGTTTTTGTGAATTTTGTGTGTGTGTGTGTGTGTGTGTGTGTGTGTTCACCATAATTCACTAATTTAGGTTTAATTTTAATTTTGTTTCTATAAATTAAAATTTGTGTTTAAGTTAATTTTTCATCCTTTTTAAGAAAAGAAAATCAAATAAAATTTTGAAAAATTAAATTATTGTGTTGAACCATCTCTATTTCGCATTAAAGGGAATTGAATTTTTAAAGTGAAAGATTTGAAAATTGGGGGTCCAACAAGTGGTATCAGAGCCGTAGTACTAATTTATCGCATTAAAGATCCGTTTTTAAGCATTATAATTTTTGTGCTCCTTGTATATTTAGGTGGTTCATTTTTGTCTCACTCTCATTTTTGTTTTGTATCTCTCGATGGGACGTCTTAATGACAATTTGTCCATTTCTAAGGATAATGAAGTTTTTGATATTCAAGAGGAATTTAATGGGCTTAATATGTGTAATGAAAATTTAAGAGAATTACATTTGAGATTTGCAAAAAGAATTAAGTTTCTTGAAAATGAAAATTTATGTTTTAAATCTAGAATTGAACTTTTGCAAACCTCACTAGCTCAAAAAGATATTTTTCGTAAAAAGCTCATGGACATGAATTACAAATTTAATATTTTAGAAATGCCCAAGAAAGACAGTGATAGTCGAGAAAAGACTCTTAGGGACAAGTTTGCTCACATTGAGGGGGAGCGTGATAACCTTCTAGGAGTTATAGAAAATTTAAAGAAGGAGTCCCGTAAATTTGAGGAGTCTAATTTATTACTTGAGTCTGAAATTTTAAAAATGAAATATGATTTACAGGACTCGAGTAGTTGTTGTAATGGTTCTACATCATCATATTCTAATGCTTCCTTATCTAAGGATAAGACCATTGTTTGTTTTAGAGGGTCAACTTTGTTCAATAATGTTAGAAAAGATCACACCATAGGTCACTTTCCTCAAGTTTACACATGTTCGCATTGTGGTAGGAAATGTCATCTTAAGTCCTTTTGTTTTGATCTTACAAGATGTTCTAGGAAGTTTAAATCTAGTATTTCATTTGTTTCGAAATCCCGACATCGTAGATACACATCCATTTGGGTTAGAAAATCTCTTTTAGAGGAACTAGATGTTAGACTTGTTGATTCTCGCATGCTTGCACATGACCCCCCACATGCTATATCTTATGGGTGACTGCTTGCATGTTTGCATACTCTAGCTTTTTGTGATTCATATCATATATCATTGCTAGTTGTATGCATGTTTATCATTTTCTAGTCATTGCTTTATCACATACCTCATGCTAGAATTATGATTTTTGTTTACATTTTAGTTATTTCATTTTAGTTTGCATTACATGAAAAATACAAAATAATTTTTGTTTGTCTTTTGAGTTATTTTTGTTTGGTTTATCAATCTCAAAACCTCAAAAAGATTTTTATTCTATGTATATTTTAGTTTGACACACTTTATATGGCATATACTTATGTTTGAGTCCCTTCTTTTTCGCTTTCATATGGCTAGAACTTTTGATTAAGATTGACAATCCTTAAAATGTTCTTTACCATGCTTACATGGAGTAGTTGGATTTTGTGTTGCTATAATGGAATCTATTTTTATATTCCTCAATTCACACATGCACGAGCTCTTGTGAATCTTAACTTCACTTGTATATTTGAGCTTTGTAAAGTGTTCTCCTACCAATCTAGTCATCTACATATTATGTGACCTAGGAGGACTAGTGCATGTTAAAATCCGTTGCACGTGAGCTTATTGTGTGTTTAAAAATTTAATATATGATATGTGCACGGGGAAGGACTCCGAAAGAAAATCATCCTTTGCGAGTAAGCCACCATTTGCTTGGACGTAAAAGAAATACGTGGTCCAAAGGTCAAAAAGAATAATGGCCTTACAATAAAATATTTTCCAAGGCCTATGTTGTTTAGTTGATTTAGTCATTCAAAAATATATATGCTTATTTTGAGAGAGATTGGATGGTATATCAACGGTTTCCACAATGTCCGTTTATTCTAGTTGTACTTTCAATGTCATGACTCTATTGGTTTGTAGAATCATCAAAATTCTAGGCTTGTATTCATTGTGTATGTTTGTTCATTGAGTTCAATTTATAGTATCACATGAGGTTATATTCAAATATGATAAAGTTTACATTCAAATGAGAACTCCGTGAACATGTTTTAAGTGATTGGGTCAAAATTTAATTGTTACTAGTTCACACCCCCACACTTCCATTTACCACATGTATTTGGACACATTTTTGCCATACAAGTGTGAAAAGCTTAATGTATTTTGTGTCATGTGTGGTGTTTATAGCTTTGTATATGTGTGTGTGCGTTAATGATATTTATTATGTACTCATATACGTGGTATTTTTTTTTTGCCTTGCTTTCTAGTCCATCCATGCCACTAATTCATAATTGGTATCTATTTGCTATCACATGCTTAGACGGTCAAAAGCTGAGCCTCTCGGGCGATCGTCAGGATTATGCCTCCTACACCTTCCTCGACTCTCCTGGATGGGTCGTACAGTATTGTTACGGCTCCCAACAATCTGTGGGAGCCTCTTCCACTTCCACATCATCATATCTATCATCTGGTCAAGGATTTCCTTGCCTTCCCAGGCATAGACGCCGGGGGTTAACAACATCCCTTCGCCGTTGTGGAGGTGGCAAGTCTTTGGGTGTTGCCTGGGGTGGTCCCCTGACCTCATGTTGTCCTAATGCGGCTGTTGGAGTAATCATCTCCGGTGAGACTCCTGGTGGTCTCAATATGTTTTGGCTAAGAGCTACAAATTGCTCTTGCATAACTTGTTGGCTTGCTGCCAAAAACTTCAGGGCGGCAGCCTCCTTAGCCATCTCAGACTGAGGTGGTACATGGCTGGAACTAGGTCCTACCCTACTAACCGGTGCAGGAGGTGGTAATTCCGGTGCCATATGTTTGAGCTATGGAAAGATGAATAATCAAAAGACTGATGAACTTGAAAACCTTAATGGATCTCTTTCAATGGTGAAATAGCTCCACACAAAGGGGCAGAACTGGTTCACCACCAGAGTTTTCGGTGAGGTCAAGCTGTATAAAGGAAGAGATAACTTCTCTTTCCCACAGACGGCCCCAAACTGATGATGCTAAGAATCAGCACCACTAGATAAGAGGTGATGGATCTCAAACAATGGCAACAATAGAGTTATATATGTATATAAGTACATAGAAGGAGGTGAGTAGAAGAGGAATGAAGACGATGATGTATAGTGGTTCAGCCAATCTGGCCTACATCCACTGTGAGTGTGTGATTCACTATATTTGGGCACTAATGGCCTTGGATACAATGCACATAAGCTCTCTCTACTGTGTGTACAAATAGAGTTTCATCTAGGGTTATAATTATCGATCCCTTTTCAAGGTAGAAGATAACAAGTATATATAGGGCTTAGAAGGTGTAGTGTACCCCCCCAAGCATGCAATGAGCATGTGAATGATGATCTACCCAATCCCCTGCTGACACTTGGCTGGACCTCTTGTGGGTAATGATGACATAATATTCCCTCACGTGAGGGAATGATTCTTGTTATAACAGTTTAGTCCATGTGCTACATGAGCCCCCACGTGCACTGTTCTATGCGTCTCCCAAATAACGCGCCATGATGATGTCACCCTCGGCCTACAGTGACATGTTGTGGATGAAGTTATTGTATGCCTCGATTGCTGAACGTAGGAGAGTTGCATTGTCGGCCTACATAAGGTCGGCTGGTCGTAGGGCCATCTGCACTGCCCTAAGTCGAGGTTCCAATCTGTATGGGCTTGGGCTGATTTGGTCCATCAAACTTGTCAATAGTAGGGCCGGCCTCTATGGGGTCATCCAGTCGTACGGTCGTCCGAACTATGTTGCCAATGATGGGGTCGGCCTGACTGACCCTCTATCTTCAGTATAACCCCTTGGGGGTAAAAGTACGTCTGAGCCTTCGTACTAGATGAGGCTACCATCGTCATGGCCGAGGGTATATTTTGGTATATCAATATTCTCCCTCAATTTAGAAATAGTGAGATACATCACAATTGTTGTTTTTTGGTAGGAATTTTTACATCACCAATGTTTAAACTCAATGTTTGTTCTTTAAATTTGTATAATATTTGTTACTTCCACTAATTCCAACTAAACACTTTATATTCATGTATGATTCTTTTTTCTGTGTACATCTATTAGGGCACACCTTAGCCTAGCGGGCCATAGGCACATGTATGTCATAGCCTTGAGTGCAAAAGGTAATGACGATGATAGTGTCGTTGGTTTGGTGATTTTTTTAATACTCATTTTCATTCAATGTGGATATTTCTTCATGGAAAATGTTAATAGGCTTGGCTAACTCTTCATTAATTACCATTTGATTTTTTAATTATCGATATCTATCAATTAATATGTCCTTTTCCTAATGTTATTCATTTTATATTAGATGTGAGATACGAAGGACAGTGGTAACAAGGCGATTAATTTTTTACCGTCGTCTTGGATCTTAATATAATATTTTAGGAGTTTAGTTAATTAGGTTTTTAATGTGCCCACTCATTGCGGAGTTGCATTATAACGTACTTATATTTAATTCATTCACAAATACATGAATGTGTTTCTTTTTTCTTGGGTGTTCTACTTGATTCAATAATGAGTTTTATTTTTAATACAAAATGTTGCAACTTGGCTTCTTCTTCGTTTGATTTTATGTTCACTATTGGTGTGTCTTTATACTGCTTTAACTTATGAATTCCATTGTTTTGTTTAATTAAGTATAAATTCTTGAATTCTTAGTATAATTGATTAATTATTTCACAATCAATGATATGGTTTATAGGAGGTCTCCAACATACTATTAGTTTTGTTGGAGTATTCTTTATTTCTTAAACATGGTGGATAGTCGTATAAACAAAGGAAATTCTACCCAAATTATCGAAATTGTTTATAATTACTTGTGTTGTAAAATAAACTTTTTTGACTTAAATTGTACACGATTCAATACTTTGAAAATTTTATTATGTGCCTTGAGGCACGAGCATTCCATTGGTTTGGTAATCGCAAAACAACAAAAATCCTTTTTGAGGTTATACGATTCAACCATTTTGCAGTTACGTACTTTGAAAATTTTTGTCGTTTTGCGATTTTGTATTTTGAAAATTTTCACCGTGTCTTTAAACACGGACGATTTGCTAGTCTATATATAATAAAAATACTAGTGTGACTTACTTTTTTGATAAAGTTTGTGTGATAAACTCATATGCTTGCTTTTATGAATTGGTTTTCGAAATCCATGCGAATGATACTTAAAAATCAACTAATAAAAAATAGTCACATCAATTTATCATTAAAACATTTATTAAAAAAAATTAAGACTCACTAAAATCACTTTGTATGTAATTATAAATATAATAATTTTAGATCGATTCATAATTTTCATGAGTCAATATGACATAATAATATAAATCATGATTGATTATTATTTTATGAATGTAGAACAATCTATCCTTATATATCATGTGATGTTAAGGTTAATAATTTATAACACGATAACTCATTTACAATAATAATCTAAATTAATTCGAACATAATATAATTAACTTGTACAAATTTAAAAATATTCAAAACTTATGCTTAAATGAAAATCTAATGACCCAAAATAAAATAGTTAACTTGAATTGTCAACCTATGTGATCCGGAGATGGACTCGTAAAAATCATGGAGTAATTTTATTGTGATCGAATTTTAGACAATTTTTTTCTAAATATACTGACGTGGTGATGTGTTATTGATTGATTTGTAGGTCTTATTAGTGTGGACTTCAAAAATCAATTAATAACAAACAGTTACATCAATGTGTCTAAGAAAAATTTATCTAAAATTCAATCGCAATAAATTTTTTAAAAAATCATGAGTATTGGCGTAGAAACGCCGGCTTAAATATGGGAAACAAAGAATCTCCCCATTAGTGGTGACAAAAGACATGATTGCTGCTGTATTCGATGACATCACTCACCCAACTACATGTGGCTGAAAACTCGCTGCCTCCTATTTACAGAAAAAAAGACACTGAGCTTTCCAAGGTACCCACCCTCCACCAAAATCCAAAATAAAAAAGAAAAACAAAATCAGCCTAATTATAGCTAAATATCTCTAATGATCTGAAAGATTTTTTTTTCCCAAATTATACCACTATATAAACCCGTTTTACTCTCCTCTCCTCTCCTCTCCTCTCCTCTCCTACCCAAGACCAAAATATTCCCCTCTCTCTTCCTTATCTTTCTAACTCCTCTGCAATAAAAACAAAATGCAGTACGGAACCTGTGGTTTTGATTCCGACTTTGCCCTTATTGAGTCAATACGACGACACCTACTCGACGAGTCCGGCACACCAGTAAGAAAGTCGGAAGACCCATCGGGGGTGTGCTGCTTTGGCAACAGTTTATTCCTATGCTTGACTGATAACTGGGGAGATCTACCTTTAAAAGACAACGATTCCGAGGATATGGTTGTTTACGCTGTCCTCCGAGACGCCGTTAACATCGGATGGATCCCTTCACTATCAATCGCCCCAACGGCCATAGCTACGCCCGAACCCCAAGTTTCAGAGGATGAAATAACACAGAAAGTCTCACCACCCGAGACACCGCCAGCCGTGGTAAGATCAAAGGGAAAACACCATAGAGGTGTGAGACAACGACCTTGGGGAAAATTTGCTGCGGAAATTAGAGATCCAGCCAAAAATGGTGCTAGGGTTTGGCTGGGCACGTTTGAAACTGCTGAGGATGCAGCTATTGCTTATGACAGAGCAGCTTACCGCATGCGTGGCTCACGTGCACTCCTTAATTTCCCTCTTCGGATTAATAAGGGTGAACCAGCACCCATCCGAATCACATCTAAGAGATCGTATACTTTGCCAGAGCCCTCCAAAAATGTCTTGCCTAAGCGGAGGAAGAAAGTGGTTGGATGAACAATAATTTTTACATCCGTTCAGTTTCTGAATACATATTCCATGATCTATTCACTACACTGTATGCAGAAATTGATGTAAATATATGAATGAGATGTCAATATTCCATGATTTTGTTTTATTGTTTTTATGAGTTTGGTGAGGAGGGGATTATTCTTTCATGGGTTTATAATTATATTTTTTTATCTCATAAAAGGAAATAATTCTACCTCAGGTGCGAGGTGTATTAAGTGGGTAGTGATTTGATTGTTATAGTATGTATGATCTCGTCCGGAATGGATGATTTGGGATTCGTCAGTTGTTTGTTAAAATGATAAGGAATGAGGTTTGGTTTGTAATACGATCGCTCGGTTGGTTCTTCTTCCCCCTTTTGACTCCTTTGCTTAATAACAAAAAAGTAGCTGTAATAGAAAAAATTTAATCAGAAAATGAGATAAAAGAATACAGTGTTTATTACAGTATAAATTCGCATCTGGACAGCATATAGCAGCTGTGAACAAAGGAGCAATCAGATATTTATGTATTTAAACTTCACATGTAACATAATTTCACAGCGGCATAAAGTCAATTGAAATTATCATACCATAGTGAACTAACTTCGCTTTTAGAAAGCGCTTTTCTCCGCCCTATTAGATGAGTTGTTACCTTAAAAGGTTACTCTGAAAATACTGAAAATATTAAGAGTCAAAATAACTCTTAATATACGATTAATATAAGTGTCTCATTATTCATCATTTAAATACATAAAAAGATAATATAATAAAATTATAGGATAAGGGTGAAATTAAAATACTCAAGTTTATATTAATTAAAGAATACTATTTTAACTATAAAAGAATATCCAATCATCGAAACATGCTGAAATTGGAATATGTTTTTACTGTATATAAAAGGAAGTTGTGGTCTGAAATTCAGTCTCATCAGACATCACTAAGGTCAATTGTTCCATCAATCTTTTCATTCATGACATGTTGGTATATCATTATAATATCATTTTGTATTCCTCATAATAATTGTATGTAATAAACATGTTGATCTAAGATCCTAACGTTAAAATGTAAAATACATAACATTTGTATGATTAAAAAACAAATAATATATAGAATTGGATATTCATACATTAAATTTATATATCCATATAAAATTGTTAATTGCGTCTTCTTTAATTTATGTTTACATGTGGTATCAGAGCAATAGATTTTTGATCTCGTGATTGTCCATTAAGAGTTTTTGCCTATAAAAGAATGTGGATAAAAATAAAAAATAAAAAACTTATGAATTACTAAAAAAAATTTAGCGGCATATTTTGTATTTTTACTCAAAATATTACGAAAATTGTATGTTCACTTGGAAACAAGAAAATAAACAAAACCCATTAATTACAATTGACACCACCCTATCTTGGCGATTTGACATCGTTTAGATCCCTAAAACACGTTTTTGTCATTTTGGGTAATAATGTCAACGCTAATAACCCTCACTTAAAAATTAATTTTACGATTCCGCGATTTGAAGAGTGATCCTGAAAATTTTGTTTATGTTATTGTAGTGATTACTCAAAAAATTTCATTTTTGAAAAGATAAATTTCTTTTTGGTATTTTATGATATAAATCACTACATATATTTTTATCATTAAATAATTCTTCTAATATTCATGTTAAGCATTATTAGGTCTTGATAAAAATGTTCAATATAAAGTTTAGAATATTAGACTTATGATTTAGGGGCTTGACAATGACATTTTCAGTATATTAGATTATCGTGTATAATCTATTTGTTTGCAAAAGGTCCTAAAATAATTATGAAATAAATTTTTGACACTAATAGTTATATGATGTTAGATTAGGAAGAAAGTGTTTTAATCTATAGTTATAAATATTAGATTATTGTGTATGCATCTATATTTAGACCTTAAATTATCCATTAAGAATTGCGTAAAATATTTTTTCAGGGTACTTATTTTTATATACATCACGTAATATGTGTGTGCATGTATGTTTCATGAAAGTAAATTATTTTGCACACTCCATGTATTACATTTCCATTAAGAATTGCGTAAAATATTTTTTCAGGGTACTTATTTTTATATACATCACGAAATATGTGTGTGCATGTATGTTTCATGAAAGTAAATTATTTTGCACACTCCATGAATTACATTTTTAATCGCAATTAAGGATAAATCAATTTAGGATATCTGTGAATGCAACCAAATGAATTACTTGGTGCATCTATATAATCACGTGAAAGAAAATTTCATAAATTAAGATTTTGTGCACCAAAATTTTTATGACCAAATTAAAACTGGTTTTGATTCCCTTATTGTGATTTTATTTTGTGACAATTTCAATTACGTGTTTAAAGCCGCTTATTTTATAAAATTGTAAATCTGAATATTTTGAGACATTTTCAGTAACAGTTTTCTTATGCCTTTAATAAGCAATAATTGAGATTAAAATTGTCGACTTACCCGGGATTAATGAATTTTTTTTATGTCAATCCGAAAGGATTTAATGATTAAAAATAATCATTTTTTTAGCGATGAACGTTATTTTGATTATTTGAGCACGTTTAAACCCTCAAAGCGTTAAATTTATCATATTTGGTAATAAAGTTGACAACTATTTCTTTCTCCATTTTTTTTTAAATTTCTCTTGTTGGAGATTATTTTTAAGAGTTTTCTTAACTCTTCTATAGTGATTACCCAAATTTTCCATTATTGAAAATTAAGAATTTCTCCATTTTATGTGTTTTAATATATACATCAATTGTCTTATCTTATTTGGTTGTCATAATATTTTCGATATATATCAAATATTAATATGACTATTATAGTTATGGTTAAGATTTTTATATTAATATTTACATTATGTTAGTTTAGGTGCCCATTAAAGTGCCATAGTCTATAATTATAAATATTACATTACTGTGTATAAATTTGACAGTGAGTAGGTCTAAATATAATTATGAATGTTAGATTGTTTATGCAATGACGATGTGACTTGTTCATTGTATAATCATTTGAATGTTATTCATTATATGAATGTTAGATTGTTCTTAACCTCAAATGATTCAAAATTTTCTTTTAGACTAATATCTACATCAAGTTTAATCAATGCTCAAAATAGTAAATATTAGATTAAATGTGTATATGTTTATTATGTCCAATATGACAAATGGAATATTAAAAGCAGCCTTAAGGCTTTCATCTCAGCATATATTAGGTTGCGATTCCACCAAAGTACTCTAATATAATAAATTGTAAATGCTGAATTTTGTGATAACATTCAAATATTATTTCTTGGTTGCTCCAAAGATTTCAGATATGATTTTGAGTGTTCGGATGATTAATGATTTTATTATGATTAACCCATTATGATTTGGTTACTCCAAAGTGTCTTGTTATAACAATGATGTTAATATTAAGGGGCAATATATTTGTATATTAAGGTTGGTATCGACTGCTCCAAAGAGTCCATAACTGTCATTAATTTATAAGTGTAATGTCCATTTATGCCTTTTGAAAACATTAATGCTTGCTAAAATTATTATACAATCCATAAAATAATTTAATATTCATATATTGAATAATTTGGTAGTCACGAAGTGACCCAGTTGAAAATCTTGTGAATATTAAATTTAGAGCAAAAAGTGGTAATAATAACTTATCATAGGAAAGAAATTAATAGGAAACATTTGATTTATTTCGTCACGCGAGATAATTTATCAAAGGAAATATATTTTGAGTAACTGAAATAAATATAAAGCAATTATACAATTAGGTGGTGAAAAGTTATCCTAGGTGTAACATGTCCAAATTACATAACATGATACCCAATAAAGTCATTGCTAACGCAAAAAATTCTCCATCTACGCGAACCGGTCAGAAATGGACACCTCTCATCCTATGTGGCAATATTTATACTTGCTCGGCACTCTAGGAGAGTTGGTCGGCATACCAACCAATGCACGACATACCAACCAACTCAAGGAAGACCAACCACCCAAGAAGACCAACAGTTATATTCATTGTATATAGATGTAAATGTCTGAATGTATAAAGACATCCCATCTCTTTGACTCCCATCACTATAAATACATGTATTCCCTTGGCCAAAGGGACAAGAGACAAGATACACAAGACACATACAATCTGAACTAAGCAGTTCTCTACGCATCTCTCTCTCTCTCTCTCTACACCATGTTGTGTTATTGTACACCCCTGGGAATAAAATAATAGTGGACATAGGTTTTTCCTTATAGACGAACCACTTTAAAAACCTTTGTCTCTTATGTGTTTGATGTGATCACCATTTTATCTTCAATCATCATCTTCATATCTTCATTTTATCTGTTGTTGATTTCGATAAGATATCATGGTTGTTATTTCTAGTCATCAACAGATTGGTGTCGTTTGTGGGAACGTGTTACGAGCATTGTTCTCCATCAAAAGCTAAGTTTTTATTTTCTCTACGTATAACTAATTATATGTTATGCACGCATCTTTTTGTTCAAATCATGATATGTTTATATTCATTAACTTCAAGATCAATTCACTTATATGCTAAACATACATCTTCTGATTCAATCATGATTTTTATATGAATGAATTCTGTGATCATTTTTAATTTAGGGATATGTAAAATCGTAGTGGATTTCAGAATCATATACGCTTGAAAATTTCGTGTAAAATGAATCCTGAAACATATTGATCCCTTTGAATTTTTTTTAACATACTCGTTTAAACATGGGTTGAATCAATTTGTTGAAACCCAACGTGTCTCTCATTTTCATAATTTAGGAGATGAAAAGACAGTCTCTCTCAAAAGCTTTTTCTGTACATCAGAAATAAGAATTGGTATTTTTTAATCCTCAGATATCTTTTCGATCAGATATTTTATTAGATTTTTAACAAAGAGATAAACATCAGCGAATTTATCTCCCCAAATCTATAATTGGTTCTTATATTATATTTTGATTTGAAACCTTTATCAAATTGATAAAGCAAAATTGATCACTAATTAAAATCGAATCTGGAAATCGAACCGGAAAACCAAATAAATATATAATGATAAAGCTCTATGGGAAGATAAATCGACATAGGAGATCTAAAGGGAATACAAAATGGAGAAATGTTTATGAATGACTTCGAAACCACTGGTTTGATAGATATATCACTAGCCCAATTTCAACCAGGGCACAAACCCAAGATGATGAACATAGCATCAACAAATTTTCACTGGAATTCTTTTTAATCATCTCAAACAGGCCACTCTCTTCATTGAACAGTCACCAAGCGCATTTTCAATCAAGTCCTGGTGGTCAGCAACCCACTGTGAGAGGACCACAATAGCAAAAAAAAACTATTCAAATGTTTCTTTTACTGGTTGACGGAGAATTAATCGGCGGCAAAATATTGATTAGAGATTCATTAGTCGGTATCACTTGGTCTGACACCAGTACCCAGATAATGGATCTCAGACTTGTTGATCAGCATCATTGTGATACAACGAAGAGGAAGCATCTGAATCATCAGATCAAGATATCTCCACCATTTCTTGCTGGTCGGCAGTCAAAGGGATGGTCAGCATCAGTTAATGTTGGTTGGTCACAAATCAAGACCATCCATTATTGATTGGCACTGTTAACGCAAAAATTCTCCATCTACGAGGACCAATCAGAAAAGGACACATGTCATCCTACGTGGCAATATTCGACACTCGAGGAGAGTTGGTCGGCATCCGAGGAGAGTTGGTTGGCACCCGAGGAGTGTTAGTCGGCACCCGAGGAGAGTTAGTCGGCACCCGAGGAGAGTTGGTCGGCATACCAACCAGGAAGATCAAAGGATAACTATGCATTTAATGTGCATTAATGAAGATGGCAACGCATTTAATGAGCCTTAATGTACATTTATATTGTATTAATAGATGACAACACATAGCATACCAAGCAATTCAACAATTAGATTCGTTGAATGTAGACATAAATGTCTACATACAATGAATCTCTTTATCTACCATCACTATAAAAACATGTATCCCCTTAGCCAAAAGGGAGGAGATGGGGGAGAACCGAGAGACATCATACACAAGATCCACACCTTTTTCTCTCTCTACACCACATTGTGCTATTGTAAACCCTGGGAATAAAATAACAGTGGACGTAGGCTTTATTTATAGCCGAACCACTTTAAAAATCTTTATCTCTCATGTGCTTGATTGGATTTCTTTTATCTATTTATCTATGATCATAAAAACGGGATTCGGTCCAGTTTTTTGCATCAACAGATTTGCGCCGTCTGTGGGAACGTGTTACAAGCATTGTTCTCCATTAAAAGCTAAGTTTTTATTTTTCTCTACGTACAATCAATTATATATTCTACATACATCTTTTGATTCAATCATGATTTTTATATTTATATACATAAATTAATTGTCCAATTTTTATCTGCAAAATATTGCATATCATGATTTTAAAATCATAACTGTTAGGTTAATTCTTATTTAGAAATCTGAAAAATAATGGATTTCATAAATCATGACTGTTTGCTTGATTCTCAAGTTTCAATTTTATATCATGGAATAAATATTTGGTGGTAAGATTTGATAATTTTCATTATAAATTTTGTAAGATCTTTGATGACTATTCAAATTCCCATTACATTTTTAATCAGAGAATGGGAAAAGGTTAAAGACAATAAAAAGTTTTCTCATGGAAATCATGATCCAGATCTACTTTCTCTCTCTTTAAGTTTGAGTCTCTTTGCATTCATTTTTATGAACTATATACTTAATTTGGTTCATCTTTCATCTATGTCAATAAAGTCAAATTGATTGATTTTTGATATAAATTTGGTAATAACTTCGATCATTCACCATATTTTTATCTCTCCAAATAGGGAATAGGAAGGGATCACTATAAAAAATAATTTTCTGTCACCTGAAAAATCATTACCCACCTCTTGTAAAAGATGATCAGTAAAAAAATCATGACCATATCAAGACTCTAGGCACAAATTTAATATGTTGGCCCCTCGTTCATCACATCACATGGTTTCTTTATCGGAATCACACAATATAGTGGATTAGATAATTATTATTTTAATTAACATTCTTAATGCTTAAATTTTACATTGAATGTTATTTTTCTGATCTAAGGATTCGAGATATTCTTGTCATCCATCCATATTGTTGGTCGGCATCATCTTGGGCCATCTTTTATTAAAGGGAAGCTTAACCAGACCATTTTTGTTTGTCGGACATAAGATGTGAAGATCCATCAACAACGTTGAAATAATTTTATCCAACTACGAGGTATCTTATTATTGGTCGGAGCCCCATATTGTAGCTCAGTGGAACCAATTACAGGTCGACGATCATCTACTTCTTGATCGACGACATCTCATCTTATTCGGATGGTTCAATTTACTGGTCGGTAACTATCCAACCATCCACTTTTTGGTCGGTAACATCTAATGTTGTTCGGTGCTGTCAATGCACCATTTTTGTTGATCGACGAAATTGCTTAGCTGGCCGGGGACCATTTGCTTCTTGGTCGGCACCATATATTCTATAACTTGAGATATCCTTAAATGTTGGTCAGCAACATCCATGCCGTTAGTCGGCAGCAGTAGAATCTTAGCGTATTAAAAATGCGGAGCACCCCAGATATTTCTTTAAACACGAGTTCATCTTGGGGGTAAACATGGGGCTTAAGTTTCTTTTTTAACTTGTGATCACCCCAAAAATATTTTTAAAACTAAGTGATAAATAATTTTCAAACAGCAACTTATACCTGATTAGTTGTTGGAGATTAAATAACTTTACAAAAAACTCTACGTCTTATTTATGATGCATATCTGATAAAAATTTGTCCATCTCACACACATTTGGCACAAAAATATTATTTCATATTTTGAAAATTTTATTATTTTATGCTGATACACATCACATATTGTTTGGCTGAATAATTATTCTCATGATAATAATTATTTTCTCTAGTCTTGACAGGTGCTCGGGAAGCTTATTAAAATTTCACAGGGACGAGATTCAATCCCGATGAAAGCTCTCGTAAACCTCTAGAAAGTAGTATTGCTCGACATCAGGCAATTTTGCCTCGACATATCAGCCGACATATATTATTTCATTTTTTGAAATTAATATTTTTTTCATATATTTATTGAATGATTAAATTATTCTCACGACTAATCAATTCAGCCTACATAAATGGTAGAGCAAGATATTAATTTTTACAGGTACAAGACTCAACGCCGACGAATGCTCGGAAATAATCTGCAAACTATTATCATTTCACTCGGAGATATCGGCTCAAGCACAAATTATTCTATATCCGTTCGGATTCATATTTTATATTTATCTCAGCATGGAGCTCGAAAATTTCTTCTCTCTATATATATTCAGCTCCGAGGAAAAGCTACAACAGTTATTATATGTCACCGCCAACGGATAGTTGGTCGGGTAATTCTTATTTATATGCAGGCCCAACAAAGTTCTCAGCCATATTCTTATATTCTGGAAAATATTATTCTTATTCGGCATTATGCAATTGTGCCTCGACAAGATACTTATTCAGATTTAAGGAGAATTACAATATTCGTTGTGTTTCACCCCCAACGGATAGTTGGTCGGATAATTCTTATTTATATTCAGGCCTGACAACGTTCTCGGCCATATTCTTATGTTCTGGAAGATCTTATTCTTGTTCGGCATTATATAATTCTATATCGACAGATCAACGAGCCACTTTATTATTTTTAATTATTCTTTATATCTATTTGGATGCATATTCTATTCTTATTTCAGCATGGAGCTCGACAAATATTTATAATCATATGTTCAGCTCCAAGGAGGTCTCCAACATTTATATTATCTTATTCCCAACAATCTGTTGGTCAGCTCCAAGGATGTCTCCAGCATATATTATCTTATTCCCAACAATCTGTTGGTCAGCTCCGAGGAGGTCTCCAGCATTTATTATATCTTATTCTATTCCTAACAATCTGTTGGTCAGCTCCGAGGAGGTCTCCAGCATTTATTATATCTTATTCCCAACAATCCGTTGGTCAGATCCGAGGAAGTCTCTATCATTTATTATAAAAAATGTATTCCTAAAAATACCAACTTATGTTGGTTAGGAAGTAAATGTATTCCTCCGGGAAGTAAAGATACCTGTATTCCTCCGGGAAGTAAAGCTACCTGTATTCCTCCGGGAAGTAAAGCTATATTCCTCCGGGAAGTAAAGCTACCTATATTCCTCCGGGAAGTAAAGCTACTTGTATTCCTCCGGGAAGTAAAAATTGTATTCCCCGGGGAAGTAAAGCTACTTGTATTCCTCTGGGAAGTAAAACTTGTATTCTTCCGGGAAGTAAAACTTATATTCCTCCGGGAAGTAAAACTTGTATTCCTACGGGAAGTAAAACTGTGTGTTCCTCGGGAAGTAAAAGTATTCCCAAAAATGTCAACTCAGGTTGGTCGGAAATAAGAAGCTGTCAACTACAGTTGGTCGGAAACATTTTATGAGTATGTGGAAGAGATCAAGCAAAAAGAATTCAAAGTTCACATTCCACACTTGGGGGCTTCTATTATAGATATATTTGTTCATTTGGTAGCACATTCTTATAACATCATGCAGTCGAGCATCAAGTTCAACTCCACAAACTCACACGGTAAGGGCCCCGACCAATTATCATTCAGAAGTTGTTTTTCTTACTCAGGAATTATTTTTGATATTGAAGTTCAGGAGGTATATTGAAGTTCAGGAGGCTATTGAAGTTCAGGAGGTATATTCAGAAGTTCAGGAGGTGCATTCAGAAGTTCAGGAGGCATATTCAGGAGTTAGTATGCACATACTATTGAAGTTCAGAAGTCAAATTCAACATCTACAGCACTGAGATCCTTACTACTACTATCCCGACCAACATTGAAGAAGAAGTTGTATGAAAATGTTTCGAAGTCCACCACTAGCTTGGTACTAATCAGATTGAAGAGTTGGGTTCAAAAGCTAGTATGTTACTCGACAAAGTATTCAGAGGATCATAAATCAGAAGAATTAAGCACGTGAAGTTAGCACTCAGTTGCTCGACACAGGAGGCAATTGGTCGGCTAGCAAACCAATCAACATACTTGAAGATTATGACAAGCTACAAGCTACATACTATGGCATGGATGCATCCAAATTCCCAGGGGTGATACATAGCACACGGAGTTCCTCTAAAGAAAGATTAACAACCATCGATCAGCCTGCATCATATGTCGTCCAGGAGATAATGCACTTTATGTTTAACAAATTAAGAAGGTAGATCAAGAATTTCACGAGCACTGAGCAACACTGCAGAATAAATACTCCATCCTTTCAAGTAAACCATCAAGCATGGAGCATTGGGGGCTTATGTTAACGCAAAAATTCTCCACCTACGAGGACCAATCAGAAAAGGACACATGTCATCCTACGTGGCAATATTCGACACCCGAGGAGAGTTGGTCAGCATCCGAGGAGAGTTGGTTGGCACCCGAGGAGTGTTAGTCGGCACCCGAGGAGAGTTAGTCGACACCCGAGGAGAGTTGGTCGGCATACCAACCAGGAAGATCAAAGGATAACTATGCATTTAATGTGCATTAATGAAGATGGCAGCGCATTTAATGTGCCTTAATGTACATTTATATTGTATTAATAGATGACAACACATAGCATACCAAGCAATTCAACAATTATATTCGTTGAATGTAGACATAAATGTCTACATACAATGAATCTCTTTATCTACCATCACTATAAATACATGTGTCCCCTTAGCCAAAAGGGAGGAGATGAGGGAGAACCGAGAGACATCATACACAAGATCCACACCTTTTTCTCTCTCTACACCACATTGTGCTATTGTAAACCCCTGGGAATAAAATAACAGTGGACGTAGGATTTATTCATAGCCGAACCACTTTAAAAATCTTTGTCTCTCATGTGCTTGATTGGATTGCTTTTATCTATTTATCTGTGATCATAAAAATGGGATTCAGTCCAGTTTTTTGCATCAACAGGCACCATCTAGTGTTGGTCGGAGACATGAGTTTTGCTGCTAAAGCTGAGTTTCATATATGTATAGTAATTTTTACTCCAAGCACCTCGGATATCCTTTCTGGAAAGCACATCATCAGCTCATGAAACGTATACTCAGATCGAAAACCAAACATTATGGTCTGAGGACCAATGCCCAGATCGGCACCATTAAATGCTCATCGGGGGAAGCTATTATTTCTCGACAATATATATTCTTGGTCGGCAACATGTCGACAACTCCATTGGACCATATTATCTGGATTGGTAAAACATTTTGTTGACCGGCAGCATCACTGATCGGCCACAGGTCCCAACCTTCTAGCTGTTAACAATAACTACTATTGGTACCGAAACCTACAATTCGTTGGCAGAAAAATAAAAATAATCAGAGGCAGGTATAAAGACATAAATAAGGGTTCCCAGCCATATAATATTGATCGCAAACATCTATAGTTGGTTGGGGGAAAATCAATTATTGGTCGGCGACATCTCAGCCTTGGTCGGAGGCAGTAGAAAGCTAATAACAGAATGAAACATTAGCTATTCCTTTGGCTCTCCCATTTTGACTTTGTCAAAAGTTAAACCGTGATCTTAAAAACATAAAACGACCTCCTTATATTTCCTAATTCCTAGATTTCTAATGAACTAAATTTTTAAAAACTAATTTATACATATTTTTAAAATAAACTTAAATTTGGGAATTTGCTTAAAATTGAAATTATTTTGTAAAAAGTCAAAATCCAACCTTATTGCATCTAGTTGATAAAATTTTTCCCACATTGACAGTAAGCATAGCATATTATTTTATGTTTTGATTGCCCGAGCAAATACATATCATATATTGATTGGATGACTAAATTATTCTCATTATTAATTGATTTAGCCTCCACATATGTTCGAGCAACTTATTAGATTCCACAAGTACAAGATTTAGTGCTGACGAATGCTAAAAAATATTCTTATCTTCTGGAAAATATTATCATTGTTCGGCATTATGAAATTTTACCTCAACGAGGCACTATTGATTTTATTATTGCTCTGATTTGTGCCCAAGCATGAATCATTCTCTATATCCATTATATATTCATCTCAGCATGGTGCTCAGTAAAATATTTATTGTTATATATATTCAGTTCCAAAGAGATCTGCAACATTTATTATATTTCACCCCTAATGGACATTTGGTCTGGGTAATTCTTATTCACGCCCTACAAAGTATTCGACCATATTCTTATGTTCTGAAAAATATTATTCTTATTCTGCATTATGCAATTTTTCCTCGACAGATCAGCCAGACACTTTATTATTATCCTGAATCATTCTTTATATCTATTCGGATGCATATTCTATATTCATCTCAGCATGAAGCTCGGCAAAATATTTATTATCATATATTCAGCTCCAAGGAAATCTGCATCAGTCATTGTATTATCTCCAACAGACTGTTGGTCGGGAAAATTCTTCTCTCTATATATATTCAGCAACAACCAATTAAGGTTGGTCGGCATATCAACAACCACCAACTAAGGTTGGTCGGCATCAACAAAACTAACCAACAATGTTGGCACAACAATCATACACGATAAAGCCTGTTTGATAATGGGTGACCTCAAGGGGCATCTAAAACTAGGCAAGAAGATGGGTGACCTCAAGGGGCATCCACTGCCTAGGCACTTATGTTTAATCTAGATAAGATTGTTACAACTAAGTAGGAGCATGGGATGAAAATAATTCCATTGCTTAGGCACTTATGGGTGATTAAAAGATCTCTACAAATAGGCAGGAGCATGGGATAAATATTCCATTGCCTAGGCACACTATGACAAACAGAAATTTTAAAATCGTCAATTCATATACACAGATTAAGCAAGAAGATAAATTTTATGATTATATATTACTATTTGAAGAATGCCCAAGAAATCTATTATTCTCTAACAATCCAGGTTCAATCGACCCCTTCCTTATTATTATTTGGATTTCTTATTAAGCCCGACGGATGGTCGGCACTCTTATTATTTATCTGGATTTCTCAGTGCTTGTATTATGTCTATGGATTTCTCACCAGCACGGATATTTGATGCAAATTATATATTATGCTCAATCATGCTTATTATTGAATCATTCTATCAAGTCCTGAAAAATGCTACGGTATCATCATTATTCACTCTCCTAAGCCCAACTGGGCTCCACATACGCCAATCAATAGCACACACCAAAATTAGATTCCTAATTGGAATATATCACATTCTTAATTAGAATGCCCACAAATTCCTAATTGGAATACATCATATTCCTAATTGGAATGCCATCACATTTCTAATTAGACTATATGTTGAAAGCAGTTTTACTCAACCAAAATTACTTGGTCCACAAATTATTTCTATGGTCACATCAGGACAGTTTGGAAATGCAAACATGCAAAGTTCTTGGGAAATCATTTCAGGGAACATGTCCTCGGCCTTATCTTTTCTAGCAAGACCAACATACTTCAAGGCCAAGAAAGCATTCAGAGCTCATATTCCATATTTGGGGGCTTTTACTACAGAATTAGTTATTCATCCAGTAGCACAGTTTGTTATCATTATGCAGTATCAGTCGAGCATTAAATTTAACTCCATAAACCTACATGGTAAGGGCAACAGCCAATCATCATTCAGGAGTTGTTTTTTCTCAGGAGTTAGTTTTGCTATTGAAGTTCAGGAGACATATTCAGGAGTTAGTTTTGCGTTTGAAGTTTAGGAGGCATATTCAGGAGTTAGTTTTGCTATTGAAGTTCAGGAGGCATATTCATGAGCTAGTTTTGCTATTGAAGTTCAGGAGTCAGATTCAGCATCAACAGCACTAGGATCTTTGCTACTGTTGTCCCGACCAACACTGAAGAAGAATTTGTACTTATATGTAAATGTTTCAAAGATTGTTACTAGATCGACACTAATCAGATTGAAGAATTTGGTTCAAAAGCTAACATGTACAAAAACAAAGCACTCAGAGGAACAGAGATAAAAAAATCAAACATGGACAATCAACACTCAGTTGGTCGGCACAGAAGGTAGTTGGTCGGCTAACCAACCGACCAACATACTTGAAGATTATGATAAGATACAAGCTGCAAACCATAAAGTTACTGAAACCAGACTCCCAGGGGTGATACATAGCACACGTTCACTTGACGAACAAGAGTTCCTTACAAAAACGATTAGCTCCAACGCAACCATCAATCAGCCTGAATCATCCGTTGACTAGAATATAGTTCACTTTATGTTGAACAAATAAAGAAGGCAGATCAATAATTTCATTATGCACGAGAACTGAGCAACATTGCAGAATACATACTCCATCCTTTCAGTAAACCATCAAGCATTGGGGGCTTTTGTTAACACAAAAAATTCTCCATCTACGCGGACCGATCAGAAAAGGACACCTGTCATCCTACGTGGTAATATTTATACTTGCTCGGCACCAAAGGAGAGTTGGCCGGCACTCGAGGAGAGTTGGTCGGCACACCAACCAACGCACGACATACTAACTAACTCAAGGATGACCACCCGCCCAAGAAGACTAATAGTTATATTCATTGTATATAGATGTAAATGTCTGAATGTATAAAGACATTCCATCTCTTGGACTCCCATCACTATAAATACATGCATTCCCTTGGCCAAAGGGATAAGAGACAAGATACATAAGACAAACACAATCTGAACTAAGCAATTCTCTACGCATCTCTCTCTCTCTACACCATATTGTGCTATTGTACACCCCTGAGAATAAAATAACAGTGGAAGTAGGTTTTTCCTTATAGCCAAACCACTTTAAAAACCTTTGTCTCTTATGTGTTTGATGTGATCACCATTTTATCTTCAGTCATCATCTTCAAATCTTCATTTTATTTGATGATGACTAAAAATAGCATCCATGATATCTTATCGGCATCAACAGTCATATATATAAATATTCAATGTTATTATGAACGGAAGTCCACATTTATAAAATGTTATTAATGTACGTGTTGTCAACTTATAGCATTAATGTAGTGAGCTATTATTTCATTAATCTTATAGTACTTTATTTCTTTAAAACTGCATGTTTTATCCATTTTAATGTTCTTCGGACTCACTTCTTAGAATGAAATAAAGAAGTTAAGTTTCACTTAGAAAATGCTAAATCGTAATAATTCTGTTTTGCTTCAGGAACCCAATATTAATAGATTAGTGTGTGAAACTATTTTAAAATTTTTGAAAAATTTAAATGGATTAAGCATAAAATTTATGAAAAATGTCATAATGTTAGAGATAAAATTATGAGTACCCATTATGTAATATACATTGTGTGAATTATAATGTGTCATTCGATATCAATGACGTAATTTATTTCATTTTTCAAAAACTTAAGTGCGATGAAACATAGTTCTCAATCAATATGAGGATCCCTATAAGATAAGCCATAAAACAAAGCATAACCTCATTGATTCCTTTTCTTATGTTATTTTGGAATCATTTCAAAAAATCCCTCAATGACCTTTCCAAATATTTTTCTTTTGTATACATTTTTTTTAATTTATATGAGAATATATTTTCTTAATTATACTGTTCTCATTGGTGGTTCGTATATTTATGTTTTTGATAGAACTTTTATAAGAAAAATGATTGTGATCCTATATCATAATGTTGAACTTCAAAGTAGCTTTTTGATCTTGTGGATTGAATATCACATTCTTTTAACTCTAGATTTATTTTGATGACTTAATAGTCTAGGTTGTCTTTGGGTTGTCACTTATGAATCTTGACACTCATGTTTGCTCTTATGGTTTTACGATTTTAGAACAACCTATGTGGACCAAGTTGGAGATTATAGTCCTTAGATAGTGGACCTACATATATCATGTCGTTATAAAATAACAAGTGAAATGCAATAAGTCGATATTGCCACAACATTTATTCACAAAAAATGAATATATATATATGGTTCAAAGTGTATTATATAAATTTCACTTTACTTACCCAATTTAACAAGCCCGCATGATTGGGAATGGCTAGTACATGTATGGATTTACAATCTACTAAAAGAATTTGAATTTATAATAATATCCGCACTTGAAAGAGGGGGCACTAATTACTTTCAAAGTAGAAAATGTCAAATGTCAAATTCTTTAAAGAATGGTGAAATTAGTGGGAGTATCAAATCACCTAATGTGGTTATAAAGGAAATTGTTATTTTAATTAATGGATATGAATAATTTTAAGAATCTCTTAAATGAGTTTTCTATTCTGAATGATTGTGAGATTTATCGCAAGAATGAGAATTTGACATAGGAGTAAGAAAATATTCGATTTTTATAATCAACGATATAAAGCTAGACTTATGGTCAAATTTTTCATTACTAATAAAGAAAAAAAGGTGCAAATAAATATTTTCAGCTCTATCTTAAAATGTTAAAATTTGATAACTTTAGTAACTCCTTTTGAGTACAGGTTACAATTAGTGTGAAAACTTATGAGAATTTAAAAAGAGAATTGTATACACGTTGAGAAATTACTATATAAACTTATGTAAGTTTCCCATCAATGATATTTTAAGAATACTTTAGGTATTTTGATTAAGTATATATATACCTTGAAGTCAGTGCGAGTAAATTTATTTATTTCTTGAGTTTCTCTTAGTAGTGAATCGCAGATTAGAGAAATAAAATAGTTTATGAGTATGAAGTAATGCGATGATTAAAATTTTATATGCTCACAGTTATGATAATTGTTATCTCTTGATTAAGTATATTTGTTTTTGGCCTAGTGAACAATATTATGAAAGAGTGAGAAATAATTAAAAATTGTATGTAGCATGCTTTGGGGCTACAATTTATGGATTATGGCTGCGAAAAATTTATTTTGGGACTTAGAGTTGTCGACACTATTACCAGGTCGTTGAAATATTATGATAATTCCGATGCACTCTTCGTTATGAAGAACTGATAGGTATTTTAAAAAACCTAAGTACATTACAATATAATACCTATATGTGAATGGAGAAGTTCATAAACAACAACTGTCAGTCGAACACATTAGTATAAATGTTAACATAGCATATCCACTAATAAATAAACTATCACCAAAGGACATTCATGAAACATGCTTAGAATATGAGTCTTGCATGTAGCCAATTAAGTATAAGTGTTTTGTATTGTTTGGTGCTTACTTCTTGACACTATATTTGATATTTATTAAACTGTATTTCGAACATTTCAATTTTTGTCTTGTAATATAAGTTTACATGCACGTATATTGATAAATGTGACAGAAATAGTCTTTTAAATAAGACATTATTGAACCATTATTGAATAACTCGATTATAGACCTTGTTGGATGAATTGTTAATGTTGTGGTACATGGAAGCGATCATGCTCTTGAATATGTATATGAGCGCCATGTTATCATTAATGGTTTGTTTGATTAAGGTATTTGTGAAAAACCATTTAAGTATGACGCAAAGATTATTGCACGCTTTATTATAATTATGGACTAAGTGGGAAAATGTTAGAATTATTTTAAATAATAACTCTACAAAATATGTACCACTTATAGTTATACATAAACACAGGTGACAAAATGCTTCGATTCGTTCCCAGAATGACCATCATTGATGAGGCATCACCAAAAGAAACACCAGAGTTGTTCAACATTGCCACCAAATGGCTCATATATAGCACTAGCTAGATTACATTATTTCCAGCAAAGCGACAGAGGTAAACAAAATTGCTCGCAAAACCTGGAGCATAAATACATAGTTTTCATACAAACCATACCAATTTCGAGGAAACTCGCCACAGAAGTGCATCATATTTCTCACAAACCATACCAATTCTAAGGTAAGTTACCCACAGTGGTGCATTGTAGTCCTAATAAACCTTGCCAGTATTGTGGCAAGTCGCCCACAGAGGTGCATTACAGTTCTCGTAAAGTCCTACATTACTAGTCCCTCCTGATTTGGGGATATGGAAGATTTAAAGCCTACATTACTAGGCCTGCCTGACCCTCGGATATGAAAAATATTTATCAAGATTTTATGCCAATAAGACTTGTCCCGCCTGACCCTCAGTTATGGGATATTTTATGCTAATAAGAGTTGGCCCGCCTGACCCTCGGTTATGGGAGATTTTATGCCAATATGAGTTGTCCCGCCTGACCCTCGGTTATGAGAGATTTTATGCCAATAAGACTTGGCCCGCCTCCACCCTCGGTTATGGGAGATTTTAAGACCAATATGACTTAGCCCGCCTGACCCTCAGATATGGAAGATTTAAGTCCTACATTACTAGGCCCTTCTGACCCTCGGACATGGGAGATTTAAGTCCAACATTACTTGGCACGCAGGACCCTCTTAAGGGAGACTTAAAAGCCCTACATTACTAGGCATAAGCCTGATTTATGGGAAACTAAAGTCCTATATTACTAGGCACTCTTAGAGACCCTGATTTTTGGGCACACTCAAAATACTAAAAGGACATTTATAGTTGCTCAAACTAAATAATGTTGGGCACACTTACAAAATATGTTGGCTTAAAAAAACCCAGTTCACTCGAAGCACTTATGGTTGCTCAACCGAATACCGTCGACTGGTTTGTGATCTTATGATTGAAAAAGATCCACTACACTTAGATAACCATCAATTGGTTGCTCGGGACAGTACATCTAGTAAGTTTGTTGTTTAAAATGCTTACAACCACAATAGAATTGTGGATACATGCTCATTCAAGAAGAATGGGGGCAACCCTTAAAATACTCCTCCAAAAATGAAAAGCAGAGGCACAAAAATAGCCCTCAAAACTACTTACAGATGATATGTGCATATACATGCATGATAACAAACCGACCACGGTTATGTGATGATTTTCTAGTCCAACGGGCTAAACGATTTATTTCGTACACATAGTTGATATGTCTCAGCTGAGGCATCAGTAAACCATCTCTACGAGGGGGCAAATGTAGAGTGGGGTTAAATGGATTAACCACCAACACTCTAATAAATTACCCCATAGATTTGATCAAATAGTGATTTATGATTTATTAAGTTTTACTACAATCCAGGCCCTACACGAGCTGAAATATTATTATGCGTAATTTAATATATTGCATATACTCCGCATTTGATGAAATACACTAGTCAATACTCTAGTAATGATTTAATTAATTATTTGGTATGCCACCACATATATTGTGACAAGTGGCACCATAAATGTTGGACACTTGGTTCCATAGAGAACATGACATGTGTCAAGCCCACTTGAGGAACTTTTTGTTATAAAAGGAGGGTGCCCCCCTCATTTGATGGATGATGGTCTCGGGGGAAAAGTAAGGACAGGAAATATAACTCTCCTCCCCCATGCACCTTTGGAGCTCCGTCACGGGTTTGATAGTGATGAGTGGATTTTTATAGTTTCATTATACGGTATATGGGCATTTGAGAGGTGGATCGCAGAATGTGGCACGCCCATGAACCAAAACTACAAACACTAGGTGTTCGAGAGGCGGCTCACCGAATTAGGGACCCCCACACCTAAACCACTAAAAACGTAGCTCTCTCCGACGTATCGTATGGACCCACGAACTACGCAGACTTTGATTCTACAAAAATGGATACGTAGGTGCAACCACATTTCTCAAGTCTAAATACGCTCAACGCAGTGCCTCCTCAAATATGCACCACATCTTACATTTGGCGACTCCGTTGGGGAGGTATTCGTGATTCCAGTCGTGTAACGCCTCGTGCGCACACGGAGAACTCGGCGGCGGTGGGGCGCTTTTCTTCTACAAAGATAAGCATTACTTCTCACATTCTGTCATTTGCTTTGTTGAATATTCCATATATAAATTTCTTTTATGAACATCATGAATTATATTTATTGAGATATAAGATGAGCTGATATTTATCTCAAATATTTTTTTTATTATTTAGATTAAGAGAATTTATAATATATAATAAATGGGTACTGTCTTCGAAATTACGAACCACGAATTTATGTGGACACTATATGTTTGCGTGTGTGATATCTTTGCATTTCTCAAATTACAAATCAAATTTCACATAGCATGTACTATGCATTTTCGTATGTCAATAAATTTACACAGCTGCTTGCAAAATGGTGTACGATTGTACCCCTTATCAGAGATTTTTCATTATTAGCCGTAAGACATAGGCTAGCTAGTTGGCGTGTTCCCCCCCTTATAGCTGCATACATTTATTAACAAGGCACGATTTTGGGACTGAAAAAAAATTCAGAACAAAAGTAAGTAACTTTCAGCTTAAGTGTTACTCTATCATTAAAAAAAAGAAAAGTTTGCTCAAACAATTCACTTTTTTTACTAACAAATAAAAAAGGCATGACATCTTTACTTTAGAATTAAACGAAATAAAATCTTCTCACTGGCCTAGCACCGATGCCACACTTTTAAACCTCCGGCCAACGTAGGTACTGTTGATACCAAATTTAGTCTGCTGACATGGCTTAATTGAGTGAAGACACGTGGCAATCTACATGGGAACAATAAATACTTCCGAGGAACTCACACGCTCCGAGGAACAATAATACTTCCGAGGAACTCACACACTCTGAGTAACAAGAATACAATGAGGAACACTACTTCCCCGAGGAACTCAGACGCTCCGAGGAACTCAGATGCTCCGAGGAACAAGAATTCCTCGAGGAACTCCTAAACACCGAGAAGCTTAGGCGGTCCAAGCTGCACCTTGAACAAAGATTTAATAGCAGGATAATCAACAGTTTGACTATTCATTAAATGCTTATCATTCAGACGCACACGCTTAAAGGGCATAGAATGTATTACCCTTTCATATGTACATCATTTAATGTATTACCCTTTCGCATTACATCCTCAGGGCTATAAATACATTGTACTATCCTCATTGTAAGGGAGGGGAATTTCTTGAGAGAACTTGTAATCGAGAATTCCCAAAACACTCAGCAATAACATAACAGTGGACGTAGGCCATTCTTATAAGGCTGAACAACTTTAAAATTCTTTGTCTCATTTATTTATCTGTGATTGAATAATTGGAGTGATCTAATTTTTTACATCAACAGATTGGCGCCGTCTGTGGGAACGACTGGTAATATCGTTTTCCATCAAAAATAATTCATCACAAATGGCTGATATTCCAGAATCCAGCAATTGAAACGCTGGAAGCCCTCCAAATCCATCTGCTCCACCAAATATTCCAGATCTTGATGGAATAACGACAAATCTGGCTCAGGGCCAGACCGTCATGCAAGAAACTATGCGTCAACTCATATAAACCCTCCATGGCGGTGCGCCAACCCATTCAAGACCACGAAGTATGCAAAGAAATACCCGTGCATCTTCTTCACATACTAGGCGTACTAATTCATATCGCAATGAGGAATCTGATGATTTCTCTTATCAACCTAGGTGAACTTCGTCAGTGCGAGCCACACATACTGAATAACGTGTCACTCTCTCCCTAGAAAGGACCAGCGCATTGGAAAGATTAAGTAGGGTTTCTCCTTTCGACCGATTAGGCCCTAGGAGGAACAAAAGTCCTCTTAATGCATCATCGAGGATCTTTCAACGATCAAAAACCTTAAGGGAGGGATCTGCCCACTCGCGACCAGCTGCTCGTCAAGATAGATCCCAGGAAGCCACTTCAACGCGATCAGCTGCTCGAACTAATGAGCCCGAAAAAGGAAATGATGCATGGAAAGGCTCTATTCAAATGCTGGAGGATAGATTAGGGGAAATGGTTAAAGCCAAGAACCCTTTACAACGAACCTTTGTTCGAGGAACACCTTTTGTCCAGGCCATTGTAGATTTTCCAACACCATCAAAGTTCAAAGCACCTGTTGTGACACCCAAATATGATGTAAAGACTTACCCTGTTCTTCATATAGAACAATATCAAGCTGCCGCCAATATCTATGCTATCCCAGACGAGATGAGATGCAGGGCATTCTCGGGAACTCTTACCGGATCTGCTCAAATATGGTATAATAATCTTCCTCGGGGTAAGATCTCAACTTTCTTTCAACTGGCCGAGTTATTCATTGGAAATTTCAGCTTTGGGGCAAAGCCAGTTAAACGAGTAGCACATTTGTTAAGTGTTAGACAAAAAGCTGGTGAAAGTACCAGAGATTATATAACTCATTTTAATAACGAGAAACTTGAAGTCATTGATTATGAGGAGAAGACAGCGATCACTACCTTGATGAGTGGGCTGTTGCCTAATAAGTTGTATTACACTTTGGCCAAAGATCCACCCACAACTATGTTAGAATTGATGGCAAAAGCGGCCAAAATCATGAATGTCGAGGAGGCTATGGTTACGAAGAAGAATATGGATAAAGAAGCCAAGGTGGAAGTCGACAAAGCCAAGAAGAAAGAGCATAAGAATAATGGTGGTGACAAACAATCCAAAAATAGGTCGTCATGGGAGGTCTTGAGAAAATTTGATAATTATACTCCTTTGAAGGTAGATATCAACCACGTCCTGGAAGAAATTAAGAACACCGAGGAGTTAAACTGGCCAAAGAAAATGAAGGCAGACCCTGACACGAGGAATAGGGAAAAATATTGCGAGTTTCACAAAGATCATGGCCATATGACCAAAAATTGCATAGCTCTTCAGAATGAGATCGAAACACTCATTAGACGAGAAAAACTGGCAAAGTACGTTGATCGTAGAAATGAAAGAAGAAACAGCGACCGAACAAGAGAGAGGTCTAAATCTCCTCGTCAAGCAGAGGAGAACAAGAAAAGAAACCATGAAGATGATCCCGAGGATGACCCTGATCTTCCCAAGAGACCAAGACAGCTAGAACGAGAGGTATTTTTAATACGCTTTGGGTCATTTGATTGTATTGTTATTACAAGTGGAGATGCAGGAGGAGGAGACCTTACTGCATAAAGAAAAGCTTACCTCTGTGAGGCTCAAGCTTGCTCATACATTCAACGAATAAATCTAGCTGAGGAGGATCGCCCGAGAAGGGTGAACAAAGAAAAATTGGTCATCGGTTTCTCAAAGAATGACCTCGCAGGTGTTTTGTATCCTCATGATGACCCATTGGTGATCAAGATGAGAATGAAGGAGGTAATAATTTCAAGAGTACTGGTCGACAATGGTAGCTCGGCAGACATCATGTTCTACTCGTGATTTGATGCATTAAATATAAAGCTATCTCAACTCGAGCCTTATCATAGAGCCCTCCTCAGTTTTGCTGGCGAGAGAGTGTTTCCACTTGGGACGATCAAGTTGGATATATTCATTGGTACGTGGCCTGCATGTCGAACAGAAAGAATACGCTTTTTCATGATGGATAAGAATGTTCAATCATCATACAATATCATCATGGGAAGAGTAGGATTGAAGAAGTTCGAGTCTATACCATCTACAGTGCATCAGTGCCTAAAATTTCCAACAAATTTTGGAGTAGGAGTTGTGAAGGGTGATCAGAAAGTATCTCAGGAATGTTATTATTCATCTGTCGAGCAAGAGGAGCTGGATGAGTCAAGGAAAAAGACTACTACCTGTAAAGTGGATGAAGGTGCAGAGATTGAAACATTGGATCCTCGAGATGAGTCGCAAATCGTGAAGGGTCAAGTAGTGGAAGCTAATGAAAACATCATTCTGGACGACGAGCACCCTGAGCGAACTACTCAAATAGGTTCATCATTGGAAGCCTCATTAAAACAAGAATTGATAACTTTCCTTAGAAGCAGAAAACAAACTTTTGCATGGAGTCATGAAGATATGCCTGGGATAGATCCAAATTTCTTATGTCACGAGCTCAATGTGAATAAGGAGATCAAGCCTGTGAAGCAGAGAAGAAGAGCGTTCATCCCCGAGAAGAATTAAGCTATACAGGAGGAGGTCGAGAAGCTCTAGAAAGCTTGTTTCATTGAAGATGTTAAATATCCAGACTGGTTAGCCAATGTGGTGATGATAAAGAAGAAGAACAACAAGTGGAGGATGTGTGTAGACTTCACCGACCTCAACAAATCATGCCCAAAAGATCACTTTCCATTGCCCCGAATTGATCAACTGGTGGATGCTACCTCGGGACACGAGTTGCTGAGCTTCATGGATGCTTATTCTGGCTACAATCAGATTAAAATGAAACCTGAAGACAGGGAGAGTACTTCTTTCATTACCACTAGGGGAACTTATTGTTATAATGTTATGCCTTTTGGTTTGAAAAATGTAGGTGCGACATATCAGCGGTTGATGAACAAAGTCTTTGCTGAACAAATCAGTTGCAATATGGAAGTTTATATTGACGATATGCTGACGAAGAGCAAAAAAGCTACTGATCATCTAGTTGACTTAAATCAGACTTTTGATCAACTAGATAAATACCAAATGAAGATGAACCCGATGAAGTGCATATTTGGAGTACGAGAAGGCATGTTTCTCGGATACATTGTCAACCAACGAGGCATTGAGGCAAATCCTGAAAAGATCAAAGCTCTATTAGGGCTGCAATCTCCAACGATGAAGAAAAAGGTGCAAAGTATTACAGGACGAGTAGCAGCACTCAACAGATTTGTATCACGAGCAACTGATCGATGTCTTCCATTCTTCAAGACACTCAGAAAGACTTTTGAGTGGAATGATGAATGTGAGAAAGCTTTTCAAGACTTGAAGAAATACTTGGGAGCACCTCCACTGTTGTCCAGGTCGGTGATGGGAGAAATATTATACTTATATCTTGCAGTGTCGGAGAATGCAGTTAGCTCGGCGTTGATCGGAGTGGAGAATGGAGTGCAAAAACCAATTTATTACACAAGTAAGGCCTTCCGAGGAGCAGAGATCAGATATCCAAGGCTGGAAAAATTGGCACTGGCGCTAATTGAGGCGAGTAGGAGAATGAGGCCATACTTCCAGGCTCATACCATAATAGTATATACTGATATACCATTCAGGTAAGCCCTTCATAAACCAGAAAAATCTGGGAGATTGATGTACTAGGCAATAGAGCTCGGTGAATATGATATAGTCTATGAACCCAGATCATCGCTAAAAGGGCAGGCTGTAGCAGATTTTATAGCAGAGTTCACCTATCCTGATACCCCCGAGGAGAAAAAGTTTCTCGCTGATCAGCTGTGGATGTTACAAGATCAACAAACACTAGCTCAAACCAACTTCGATTGGTAAAAGGGCAAGTGGATGTTACAGGATCATTAAATTCGAGCTCAGACCAACTCCGGTTGGTAAAAGGGCAAGAAAAGATGATCGACAAAGAGAGATAAATATCATTGGAAGATGAAAGGAAGGAGAAAATATTTCACCGAGGAACTCTAATAGAGAAGAAATTTGAAGACGAGTTACCTATATGCAGGATATATGTAGATGGATCATCTTGCACTGCAGGATGTGGCGCAGGGATAGTTTTGAGCACTCCGGATGAGGTCGACATGGAATATGCCCTGCGTTTCCAATTCAAAGATTCCAATAATGAAGCTGAGTATGAGGCCATGATTACAGGACTTAAGTTGGCAAAAATTATGGAGGCGCAGCAGGTCATTGTTTTCAGTGACTCTCAATTGATCGTAAACCAAATGATGGGAGTATATGCAGTCAAAGGAGAGTTAATGATTAGATATCATGCAAAGGTAAAGGAGCTGGTGTTAGAATTTGCTGCTATTCAGCTGGTCAGAGCACCATGAATGAAGAATGTGAGAGCAGACACCCTAGCTCGACTAGCATCAGCTACTCATACCGAGCTACGATGAATAATCCCAATTGAAGTTTTAGCTGGTCGGAGTATAGATGAAGATCTGAAGATGAACTTTATTACCCTTGATTTAGGACCATCTTGGATGGATCCCATCAGGGAATATATTGAGGAGGGAGAGTTGCCAATTGACAAGCTCGCAGCCAAGAAATTGAAGTTTAAAGCTGCTCGGTATTTTATATAGACGAGGAATTATGGTAGGTTTGCAGAGATGCGTGCATCCCTCCGAGCTGAAATAATTAATTGAAGAGATCCCTGAAGGGTCCTGTGGAGCACATATAGAAGGTCAAACGCTTCTGCAACGGGTGATGACGCAGGGATACTACTGGCCGATGATGAGGGCTGATTGTATAGCCTATGCCAAGAAGTGTGACAAGTGCCAGCGCTTTTCCTCCATACGAAGAACTCCACAAGCATTGTTGACACCCATAACTTCCCCTTGGCCATTTGCCATGTGGGGAATTGATTTGGTTGGGCCACTTCCAACGACCCGAGGAAGGTTCAAATACCTCATCGTCGCAGTGGATTATTTTACTAAGTGGGTAGAAGCTGAGCCTCTCATCGACATGGCGTATGATAAGGTGTACCAATTTATTTGGAAGAACATCATTTGTCGATATGGTCTTCCTCATTCTTTCATCACAGACCATGGAACACAATTTGATAACGAGGAGTTCGCTGCCTATTGTCATCAGTCAAACATTTTGAAGGTCCACTCAGCACCAGGCCATCCTCACAGCAATGGACAAACTGAAGTGACAAACAGAACGCTGCTAAATGGCTTGAAGAAAAGACTGCATGATGCAAAATTGAATTGGATCAACGAGCTACAATCAGTACTCTGGGCTTATCTAACTACTCCCCGAGTAGCAACTGGAGAATCACCATATATGCTGGCATTTGGAAGTGAAGCCGTTATACCTGCCGAGTTAGGTCTCCCAACACACAGGGTACTGAATTTCAATTCCCCTGTCAGTGACTTAATGAGAAGACTGGATTTAGACATGCTCGAAGAAGTTAGAGAAGAAGCAGCCATTAGAAATGCTGCTTCTCAGCAGCGAACAACTTTATTTTACAACAAGAGGGTGAAGAAATGTGACCTGAAAGAAGGAGACTATGTGCTAAAGAAAAGTAATTCAAAAGCACAATAAACTGGAGGCAAACTGGCATGGACCATACCGAGTTACAGAAGTTGTTCGACCAGGAACTTACCGAATAGCAACTCTAGAGGGGGAGGACTTTAAGAATGCATGGAAAGCAGAGCACCTGCGCAAGTATTATCAGTGATGTATATTCCCATGTAACGCAGTTCCATCGGTATGAATAAAATGAAGATATTCTGCAAGTCTCTCTTTTTATTAAAATTTTTTTGGGGAATACTAGTGCTACACACTACTCGGCAAAAACTCGGCAAAGCTCAGATTACTCAGCAAAAATATTCCTAAAAATGCCAACCTGTTTGGTTAGGAAACAAAATATTCCTAAAAATGCCAACCTCGGTTGGTTAGGAAACAAAATATTCCTAAAATGCCAACCTGTTTGGCTAGGAAACAAAATATTCCTAAAAATGCCAACTTATGTTGGTTAGGAAGTACATATATTCTCAAAAATGCCAACTTATGTTGGTCGGGAGGTAAATATATTCTCAAAAATGCCAACTTATGTTGGTCGGGAGGTAAGATTATTCCAGAAAGTGCCAAAGTTGCTCGTAGAGGAAAAATCTACTAACTATGGCTGGTCGGGGATAAAAACCCACCAACTGTAGTTGGTCGACAAGGAAAATTTACCGACCTTGGTTGGTCGGAAACATTTAAGAGAAAAATTTACTAACTATGGCTGGTCGGGGATAAAAACCCACTAACTGTAGTTGGTCGACATGGAGAATCTAACGACCTTGGTTGGTTGGAAACATTTTAAACATTTTTTATAATCGTGACTTTATTATTAAGTGAACGAGCAACATTTTTATACTCGTTACTTTATTGCTAAGTTGGTCAAGTGATGCGACGCAAATATTGCATTTTTTCACCCGTTAACATACGCGTTATTAGCCCCCTCGGGTATCTTAATCCCTATATTTATGCTCGTTAACCATACAACCCTCGGATTTCTATGTTAACATGTTTTTCAAGGGTTAATTGAGCTTTTGTAGGTGTTTGTATGCTTAGTATGAAGTTCGGTTGCATTCCGGCGAAGTTCTGTACACAACCGCACGTTCGAGGGCATTTTAGTCTTTTCACAGCTTGGTTACCTGGACCGACATCTCACGGAAGTTGTAGCCCTCCTCTCTAGCTTCGCGTGGCCATGAACGGTGCACGATTCCGATGCATAACGAAGAAGTTACGGCGTTTCTTGCGGAGGAAATACAAGAAAGCAAAAGAGGAGAAGGAGAAGAAGAAGAAAAGAAGCAGGGGCTGCTGCTGCATTATTCTGCCCTGCTTGATCAATCGATCGACGCTTTTGGTCGATCGATCGACCTTTCAGGATTGTCGATATTTTCCCTTGATCGATCGATCGACCAAAGGGGTCGATCGATCGATCCCCTGTTTTCTGGAGATATTTTTCTTTTCTTTTCTTTCTTCTTTTCTTTTATTCTAACTTACTATATAAGCCAATTTTTGGTTTTGTAATAAGGAGACCAGCCCTTATACGATTTTAGCTTAGTTTAGTTAGGGTTGGAGGGGTTTTTCTTGGTTTTTATTCTTCCTCTCTTGGATTGACACACAAATTGGTTGTAAGATTGGCTTTTCATCTTCCCTCTCCTTTAATATAGCTTGTTTTCATTCTTTCCTTGATTTCTAGATAATTTTTATGCTTTCTAATTAGGTTTTCAAGATTTATTTCTTGCTTTTCTTAGTTAATTTAGTTTAAATTAGTTTAATTCATTATGCGTCCCTAGATAAATAGGGTCGGGATTGCATTTCCTCCATTTTCGGGTTCGGACCTCGAAATTTAGGGTTTCGTGTAAAATTGCATTTAATTGAAACCGCGCGTATAAAAGTCGGATTATTATGCGTTTAACTTTCTTTGTCATGCAACGTTAGTGTTTATAGCGATTATCCGAATTTAATCCGCGTGTGACCATTTTCCGTTAAATGTTTAATCTCGCAACTTTGGCTTAAATTCCTTCTTGCGTGATGTTTATGCTTAATTGAAAATGCTCGATTAAATTGCTTTCGAGCCTTAATTCTAATTAGTAGTTGTTTCGATCCGTTTGGTTGGATGCGATCCCGATCCTCGCTTTACTTTATTTAGCGTTAACTTATTCTTTTCTTTATTCACGATAACCACCCTTTCACCTTTTCTTTTATTTATTTTACACCACTTTTATTCCTGAAGTAATCAAAACAATTAACATCTAAAATTTAATCACTCCCTGTGGATTTTCGATACCCGACTTACCTCTGTACTTGCTTGTCAAGTGTAGTAGTATATTAGGTTATCTTTTGTATCGTGGCGGCAAAACACACGACGATTGTGCACTTACACGCGCACACTTTTTCCGCCGTACCACAAAATGGCGCCGTTGCCGGGGAGTGTGTTTTAGATTGTAATTGTTTTATTATTTCGTAGTATTTTTCCTTTTGTATTTGTATTCTTTGTTTTAACCTTTTTTGCAGGATAGCATATTTGAGCGCTAAGAAACTTTGATTCACAGTTGCTCACTTTCTTGCTCGGATTCTCCATCTACAAACAACGAGGTAATCATGTCCTACTATTATAGTTATTACGGTTATTCTAATGATTCATACTTTGGGGATAGTTTTCAAGTTTTTCATTTTCAATATTTTCTTGAAAATGAAAGACTTGAAAACATTTATCGGAATGAAAATCGTTATTGGGAGCTTGAGTTGGATTCATTATTCGAATCCAATGACGATTTTTATTTTATTACTTTCGAAGACGAGTTTCAACCAAATGAGGAGTCCGAGGCTCTTGAGTCGAGGAAGCCTACTTTGGAAGAAACTTTTCTTCTTTACTCCCAAGGTTTGGAAAAGCCTAAATGATGTTGGAATGAGACTAGGCGCACTTTGCGATGAGATGAATTCTTATGCACAAAACAACGAGGAGGTGGAAACTTGTGTTTCACCTCGATTTTTCATAGAATTTCTCATCGAATGTGAATCTTTGTCCCCTGAAATTCAATCTCCTTCCGACGATGAGTCGATTGAGATTGAATTTGTTTCATCACCATATTCATTTTCCGTGATCGAACCATTAGAATTACCGGTTGATTCCTATGATTCGGTAGAAACTTTTAAAACTTCTACACTTTTTGCCGACGAGGACTCTTTACCGGGCTTGTTTTCGATGGATGTTATCCTCATGTGTGCACCATCTCCCATTCCATTTGAAAAATCTTTGGGAGATGAATCGATTTTTCTTGGATCTCTAGTGTACCTTTCCCCCTTATTATCCAAATCCCCCATCGTCCGCCCAAAATTTCAAATTGGCGATGGTTCACATTTTTCACCACCCACATGCCTTCCGTTGTTCAAACGGAATTCATATCTTTCGGGAGGCATGTTCACTTTGGAGGGTCCACCGTTGATCTTTCAAAGTCAAATTAATTTTTGGGTGGACCCTCAAATATTTAGACTTCTAGTTTATAGTTAGTGTGAAGCCTAAATAGTAGGTTGTAAATAGTTAGCTTTTTAATTTTCTTTATTTCCTATTTTTTCTTTCCTTTTAATTTAGTCTAGTGTAATTAGTTAACTTCTTGTTATTTGTTTTTTCTACGCTCGGTACTAACTTGTTTTGTAGATTCCTTTGGACTCGTGCTTATGGAGATCTCTCAAATTTTGGGTAATATCGTTCTTTTCCTCTCTTTGTGTTGTGTTCTTAATGCGCATTGAGGACAATGCAACATTTAAGTTAGGGGGTGTAGGATATTTTATCCATTTCATGTGTAGTCCATGGATTTGCTCACATTCTATCCATTTCATGTGTAGTCCATGAAAAAATGCAATATTTGCGTCGCATCACACCCCTTAACTTACACATTGCTAGTCCCTAGGAATGAAATAGGAAACAACAAGAACTACAAGCAAACCAAAAGCAGGAGAAGAACAAAAATATGGTATAAAAGCAATAAAAAGATAAGGCCACTTTCGCGGGCGATACGATTATATTTAGCATATGCAATAAGCCATTAAACCCCTAGGTTACCCTAGTGGACGAGTGTCGTCTCGTGAGGGTTTTCAGGGATGGAACCCACAAACATCATATGGTTTCCTCAAAATATGCCCAACCCAACATGCGACAAACTCAACGACAACGAAAAAGATTTCAAACATGTTATTAGCATATTGAACGAATTCAAGCTAAAGTCCGTTGTTATTAACAAGTTGAATGCACCTCATAGAATTGAAACATAAAAAGTGGGAGGGGATGAGAACATGCAAAGTATGATTTGGCAAAAACTTAAATAATCTGGATAAACATAAAGGCATGCATACATTCAATCCTCACGGGCATTACGCTCAACAAATGAATTCACTATGAAAAGGGAGGTAATACACGGGACATGCGGGCATAAAGAGTAAATGTAAATGGAAACTAGGCCGCACGCATGTCACTAATGAAGAACGCTATATAGGAAATGAAAAATTTGTAATCTCAATGAAAGGATACCGAACACTAAAAGAGGCGAAATGAATTTTCACAGATTATCAAAACTATTATGACTTATAAATTACATCAACCTAAGATCACATAGGACTTTAATAGGGTTATGATGTAGGTATGGCTAGGGTGCGAAATGAAGGAATGTATGTACGGATTCAAAGTGTTCGGAATGAAAACTCGGGATAATGGGAGAATGCAGGCAATATCATAATTGGAAAAACAAGTTCCAAAACAAGCATTAGATATATCATCGGGGAGAGTAATCAAGGCTTATTGAACTATAAACAACATATACAAACTTTCTCTTTCTTTTCTTTTCTTCTTTTTCTCATGTTTTCTATTTCTTTTTGCTTTCTCTTTTTCTTCACTTTTTCACTACTTTCTTTTCTTTACTTATCAAACTCTCATATGCCTAAATTGCAACCGACATCATAACAACATCATTCAATCCCAAGTAACATTCCAAACAAAGGTGAGGAAAGTGTATGTATGGCTTAAAACTCCAATTTGGAGTTGGTTATGGGAATGGGGTTTTGAAACGAAAGGCCATATTTTTGGCTCAAAGGGGTTGACTAGGGAAAGAATATAAGGGTGAGGTCAAGGTCAATATGGGTGATATAACAAAGATTGCCTATGATCATTTCACAAAGTTTACGCAATTCTCAAGTCAAAACAATATATGAAAATCATAATCAAGTAACACATTTCAAGCATGAACTCAATTAATGAACGATGAAATGAAAGATTAGTGAGATTACCAACGAATTCAACGTTTTCAAAGAGGAAAGAATAGTGTATAACACTCACAAACGACGAAAGGTACAAAGCTTACTCGGTGTAAGTATATACAATGAAACAAAAGATTATCGAGTTATAAAAATCTTAAACCAAATCAATATAACAAGGAAAGTGCATATGCGCACGGGATAAAGTTTAATTCATGAAGTTATTCACAATATCAATGATTTGAGGACTAAAGTCTAATAACTTCTAAAATAGAGAACATGCATCATTGAGTTGTCTATTGGATCGGGCAATTATTGAAATTTATCACTGGAAACAAAGCAAAATGCCCAACAAAGGAGAGAAAAGAAAGAAAATATTTTTGAAATTTTTCAAAATTTTCACGAAAAGGCATACTTAGTAACTAAATGTGAGCAAATCCATGGACTACACATGAAATGGATAAAATATCCTACACCCCCTAACTTAAATGTTGCATTGTCCTCAATGCGCATTAAGAACACAACACAAAGAGAGGAAAAGAACGATATTACCCAAAATTTGAGAGATCTCCATAAGCACGAGTCCAAAGGAATCTACAAAACAAGTTAGTACCAAGCATAGAAAAAACAAATAACAAAAAGTTAACTAATTACACTAGACTAAATTAAAAGGAAAGAAAAAATAGGAAGTAAAGAAAATTAAAAAGCTAACTATTTACAACCTACTATTTAGGCTTCACACTAACTATACACTAGAAGTCTAAATAGTTGAGGGTCCACCCAAAAATGAATTTGACTTTGAAAGATCAACGGTGGACCCTCCAAAGTGAACATGCCTCCCGAAAGATATGAATTCCGTTTGAACAACGGAAGGCATGTGGGTGGTGAAAAATGTGAACCATCGCCAATTTGAAATTTTGGGCGGACGATGGGGGATTTGGATAATAAGGGGGAAAGGTACACTAGAGATCCAAGAAAAATCGATTCATCTCCCAAAGGTTTTTCAAATGGAATGGGAGATGGTGCACACATGAGGATAACATCCATCGAAAACAAGTCCGGTAAAGAGTCCTCGTCGGCAAAAAGTGTAGAAGTTTTAAAAGTTTCTACCGACTCATATGAATCAACCGGTAATTCTAATGGTTCGATCACGGAAAACGAATATGGTGATGAAACAAATTCAATCTCAATCGACTCATCGTCGGAAGGAGATTGAATTTCGGGGGAGAAAGATTCACATTCGATGAGAAATTCTCTGAAAAATCGAGGTGAAACACAAGTTTCCACCTCCTCGTTGTTTAGTGCATAAGAATTCATCTCATCGCAAAGTGCGCCTAGTCTCATTCCAGCATCATTTAGGCTTTCCAAACCTTGGGAGTAAAGAAGCAAAGTTTCTTCCAAAGTAGGCTTCCTCGGCTCAAGAGCCTCAGACTCCTCATTTGGTTGAAACTCGTCTTTGAAAGTAATAAAATAAGAATCGTCATTGGATTCGAATAATGAATCCAACTCAAGCTCCCAATAACGATTTTCATTCCGATAAATGTTTTCAAGTCTTTCATTTTCAAAAAAATCTTGAAAATGGAAAACTTGAAATCTATACCCAAAGTATGAATCATTAGAATAACCGTAATAACTATAATAGTAGGACATGATTACCTCGTTGTTTGTAGATGGAGAATCCGAGCAAGAAAGTGAGCAACCGCGAATCAAAGTTTCTTAGCGCTCAAATATGCTATCCTGCAAAAAAGGTTAAAACAAAGAATACAAATACAAAAGGAAAAATACTACGAAATAATAAAACAATTACAATCTAAAACACACTCCCCGGAAACGGGGCGCCATTTTGTGGTGCGGCGGAAAAAGTGTGCGCGTGTAAGTGCACAATCGTCGTGTGTTTCGCCGCCGCGATACAAAAGATAACCTAATATACTACTACACTTGACAAGCAAGTATAGCGATAAGTCGGGTATCGAAAATCCATAGGGAGTGATTAAATTTTAGATGTTAATTGTTTTGATTACTTTAGGAATAAAAGTGGTGTAAAATAAATAAAAGAAAAGGTGAAAGGGTGGTTATCGTGAATAAAGAAAAGAATAAGTTAACGCTAAATAAAGTAAGGCGAGGATCGGGATCGCATCCAACCAAATGGATCAAAACAACTACTAATTAGAATTAAGGATCAAAAGCAATTTAATCGAGCATTTTCAATTAAGCATAAACATCACGCAAGAAGGAATTTAAGCCAAAGTTGCGAGATTAAACATTTAACGGGAAATGGTCACACGCGGATTAAATGCGGATAATCGCTATAAACACTAACGTTGCATGACAAAGAAAGTTAAACGCATAATAATCCGACTTTAATACGCTCGGTTTCAATAAAATGCAATTTTACACGAAACCCTAAATTTCGAGGTCCGAACCCGAAAATGGCGGAAATGCAATCCCGACCCTATTTATCTAGGGACGCATAATGAATTAAACTAATTTAAACTAAATTAACTAAGAAAAGCAAGAAATAAAGCTTGAAAACCTAATTAGAAAGCATGGAAATTATCTAGAAAGCAAGGAAAGAATGAAAACAAGCTATATTAAAGGAGAGGGAAGATGAAAAGCCAATCTTACAACCAATTTGTGTGTCAATCCAAGAGAGGAAGAAGAAAAACCAAGCAAAACCCCTCCAACCCTAACTAAACTAAGCTAAAATCGTATAAGGGCTGGTCTCCTTATTACAAAACCAAAAATTGGCTTATATAGTAAGTTAGAATAAAAGAAAAGAAGAAAGAAAAGAAAAGAAAAATATATGCAGAAAATAGGGTATCGATCGATCGACCCCTTTGGTCGATCGATCGATCAAGGGAAAATATCGACAATCCTAAAAGGTCGATCGATCGACAAAAAGAGTCGATCAATCGATCAAGCAGGGCACAATAATGCAGCAGAAGCCCCTGCTTCTTTTCTTCTTCTTCTCCTTCTCCTCTTTTGGTTTCTTGTATTTCCTCCGCAAGAAACGCCGTAACTTCTTCGTTATGCATCTGAATCGCGCACCGTTTGTGGCCACGCAAAGCTAGCGAGGAGGGATACAACTTCCGTGAGATGTCGGGCCAGGTACCCAAGATGTGAAAAGACAAAAATGCCCTCGAACGTGCGGTTATGTACGGAACTTCGCCGGAATGCAACCGAACTTCATACTAAGCATCCAAACACCTACAAAAGCTCAATTAACCCCTGCAAAACATGTTAACATAGAAATCCGAGGGTTGTCTGGTTAACAAGCATAAATATAGGGATTAAGATACCTGAGGGGGCTAATAACGCGTATGTTAACGGGTGAAAAAATGCAATATTTGCGTCGCATCATCAAGAAACAAAACTTTATTATTAAGTGATCGAGCAATATTATTGATACTTGTAACTTTTTAATTATTACTGGGTTGGTCGACAAACAACACAATATTGTTATCTTTTTAACAAATATGCACAAATATAAAGTGTTTGATAATTACAAGACAATAGCAATTAAGATTTGCAAACAAAAATGAAAGTCTTTCATTGAATTCAAAATAAATTACATTGATAATGAAATGAAAAGTACATTGATATTGAAATGTTTACTAACTACTACATCAAAATTCCTATTCTACTGGTCTTTTCCCCTCTACTTTTGACACAGGTTCCTCGCCAGCCGACGGATCATTTAAAGCCAGAGGATAATTTATAAAGTTGAGATCCTTCAACATCCTGACATTCATCAGGGATGGACGATCTAAGAGGTGCTCGGGACGAGATATCTCGACATTTGAATGGAGATTGTAGTCACCGAGATATTTAGAAATCAACCTCCGAGGAATGGCCCGAGCAGGGATCCAACTCATATCCAATTTGTACGGTGGCACAGGCAAGTCGAGCAGCCCGGGATCATGGTAGTCCCACAGGTAATGACCCTGTTCGATTTGCAGCACACCTAAGGCATTCAACCAGCCTTGCTTTTAGCCCTCATTATTGGCATTCTGGATACGATCGTCCAAATGGTATAGCACTTCATTGTATCCAGCCATCCAGAACTCCCTGGGTTGTTTGTGGAATTGATATGTTAGCCTTTCTAGCTGCTCGTGGAGATTCTTGATAAAGAGTTCCTTATTCTCCAATACTGACTTCTACGCGGAGAGCTGTTTTTCCAGGTCCCTAATCTTCTTTGACATTTCAGCCAACGCTTGGTTCTTCGCCATTAACCGGAAGGATTGGTTCTCTAAGGCAGAATGAGTCCTCTGTTCCTCGACAAGAACCCAAGCTGCTCTTGCTCGTCCCCGAGGAGCTCTTGCTCGACCATGAGAAGATGTAGAAGGGACAAAGATCTTCAAGGTTTCCAATTCGTCCCTCAACTTGGCGTTCTCAACCTCCAAGAACGAGAATCCCTCATCGGTCACTGGGATCAAGGCATTTGAAGTGGAATATGCAGACTTCAACTAAGACAACTCTTTTTGTAGATTGTTATTCTCTTGCTCCAGCAACTCAGCAATTTGTCTGCACTCCTCGACCTCACCCTTCAGAGTTCTCTCCCTTACATCATACCCAGCAAAAAGCTTCTCGTAGCCCTTGTTGGTAATGATCTGCTGGTATTTCTTCTCGTATCCCTCATGTAACAGGGCAGTGGATTCTTTGTATTGCTGCTGAAGATCCTCGAGGGTACTTTGGAGATCCTCAATCATTTCATAATAGGCCACATTATTGGCTATTGCCCGATCAAGTAGACACTTCAGATATTGATATACTTCAACTGCCTGTTCTGAAGCATCTTGGCCGAGGATGTTGACAACTTGTGCTGTACTCAGGTCTGTGTGATCAGCCTTAAAGTATTCATTGCATTGTCGCAGCAACTTTGTATCATGGACATATAACAATTCCATCCTAGCCAGAAACTAGCAGAGAAAGAAAGAGCAATCATCAATAAGAAGTACAAGCAGAGTATGAATAGAAGATAGATAACAGTATGTAAAAAGTCCAAGTTTTATTATATCATAGTTCAGAGTTACAAGTTCTGGATTACATTTGATAAAAAAGAAGAAAAAAAAAATGTAAAGATAAACCCGAACAACTCTACACCTTTTCCTTGTCTCCCAAAACCTTCTCGGGAGGCTAGGACGAGGAAGTAGGTTGCTCGGAGGGAATGGATAGTTGCTCGGGGAGCTTTGGCAATTGCTCGGAGGAAGTAACAATTTGCTGAAGTTCCTCGGCAGCAGGCTGAATGGCTGAGGGATGATCTCCCATCACCATAGAAGACTCTTCGGAGGTAGCTTCGTCCTCTTCTAAGTCTTCAAGAGTTAGAGGGGGACCAGGGATGTGTTGCTGAAAGAGCTCGTAATTTTCATCCACTTTCATCTCCTAAAGAGCAACAACCCATCCATCCCTAAAGTATTTGAGGCTGCCATAGTCCACTTGCAACACCATGGCAGCCAATCCCTTGTTCCACCCCTTGTCCCAGCCAGCGCTGAAGGACTTCTTCACAGCCAGTTTCCTTTTCAACTTTTCCGAGGAAAGCTTCTCGGACAGCAGGTCATCAGCAGCTTTCAATTTTTTCTCAGCCTCCTCCTTCTGCCGATTTACCTCCCGAAGTTGAGACAGCTCCTCTTTAGCAACTTTGAGCTTATTCTCTAGCTCTCCGGAATTCTTGAGCTTCTCGTCGAGCTCTTTATTTTGTTCCTCCAAATCCTTTGTTCTCTTCTCCAACTCTTTGGAGACTTCAACAACCTGAGCTTTTTCCTGCTCGGTGGAGGCAAGCTTCTTCTCCCAGACAGCCTTGTCAGTGACATATTTTTGGCGAGAATCGTCCAAAGACTTGATAGCTTCTTCCAGAGCTCCCTCCACACTGGACGAGGAGCATGAAGCTTTAATTGCTTCATCCTTCTTCAGAATTATATTAAAGCAGCTCGTCAACTGTGAAAAGAAAAAGAAAGCAAGTCAGAAACAGAAATGACAAGGGAAATATGAAAAGTTCAAAGTAAGAAGACTTACAGAAGCAAGGTGGCGAGCAGCTAACGAAGTGACCATGTCCCGAGTAAGGTTTTCTTCAGTACCTTGGACCTCGAGAATGATCCAAGACTTTACCGAGCTCATGGCAGAGCTCGGGGGAACAAAATTTAGAACCCCAGTTCCAGTAGCTGGGGGCTGAGTGATGGTGTCAGCCAAATTGACCGAGGAGCTCTTCTTCAGCCTCCTCGGGGGAACTGGAATAGATTTAATCAAGGAAGAACCCTTGGTCGGTGATATTACAATCACCTCTCCAGGAGCAGCAGACCTGCTCGGAGCCACTGCGGGCTTCTCGGTAATCTTCACAACAGCAGCCGAGGAAGGTGCATCATTCTTCTTTGTCCCCTCCCCTGGGACATCAACCTTACTTCTTTTTGCCTCTCTAGAACGAGAGGCAGGTTTCTCAAAGAGAGTGTGAGGTCTTCTTCTCTTCATCCTTTCGCTTAAAGGGATGTGGGATTCAGGCGAGGAGCTGGTGGAAGCTGGTACTGGCTCTGGTTCACTTATTACTGGACGAGCAGTAAAAGAGGTGGTGTAGCTCTTGTACTGCAGCAGATATGAGGCTGACCTAATGTGCTCGTCGGCAACACTCTCATGCAGACTCCAGATAAGTTTTAAGTGTCTTATGTTAACGTCTGCTTATTTTGGACACTTTCTTTTGTTGTCAACTGCAAATAAATAAACATTGCCATCAGTGATACATTTTATCAAACATAAAAGAAGCATGATTTCAAAATAAATAAAAATAAATAAAAATAACCTATCCCATTGCCATAGGGAGGGCATCTGGGACCCTGATAAACTTCATCTCTAGATAAAGGAGCATGTTGCCAATTTTTTATGACAACCCCATGTTCAAAATAATCCTTATTGGCATCTGGAAGATTTACTACTAAGGCCCTATTTAAAAATCTAGATTTCAAATAAAAGGTGTTATCACCAACTGAACATAATCTTAGGAATTCCTATGCGAGTTCCATGGATTTGATTTATTCTATGCACCCCATTAACTATTCTCCATGTGTTGGGGGCTATTCTTGCAGGAACAACGTCAAAGTAATGACAGAATTCTAGATATAAGGGATTGGGTGGAAAAGAAAATCCACACTCAGCAATAAAAAGACTGGGGAACCAATGTCCCTCAGCCAAACGAAAATAATCAGAAGGCTCAGAAAGCTCTTCCAAAATGACCCAAGAGGGAATGGAAAAATCAAAGCGAAACTTATCAAGAGATTCAACAGGGTAAAACATGATGAATAAAAGAAATAAAGAAGAAGGAAGAAAATCTTACAGAAAAAGAGTGGATCTGATGGCAACGAACGATCGAAGAGATGAATACACAGGAGAGAAAGAGACGACGGAAAACTCGAAGATACAAATTTGAAAAAGTAGAAGGCAATGGGGTTTACTGCAGCGTTTAAATACTCTACCTTGGGAAAAGGAAAAGTAATGATTACAAAAAGAGACGGTTATGTTACCGATGGCTAAAAAGATGAAAAGGGGCGCGGGAATCGAAGCAGGCATAGAAATTCAAAAAGACTGATTCTACGAATTTGGAAGGAGAAATAAATACAAGGGAAACACTCCTAAAAATCAGGAAGACCATTTAAAGATACCATATTCCGAGAAAGAATGTTCCATACTCCTCAAATTTCGAACTATGAAACATTGGGGGCTTCTGTTGATACCAAATTTAGTCTGCTGACATGGCTTAATTGAGTGAAGACACATGGCAATCTACATGGCAACAATAAATACTTTCGAGGAACTCACACGCTCTGAGGAACAAGAATACTTCCGAGGAACTCACACGCTCCGAGGAACAAGAATACAACGAGGAACACTACTTCCCTGAGGAACTCAGACGCTCCGAGGAACAAGAATTCCCCGAGGAACTCCTAAACACCGAGAAGCTTAGGCGGTCCGAGCAACTCAGGCGGTCCGAGCTGCACATCGAACAAAGCTTTAATAGCAGGATAATCAACAGTTTGACTATTAATTAAATGCTTATCATTCAGACGCACACGCTTAAAGGGCATTGAATGTATTACCCTTTCATATGTACATCATTTAATGTATTACCTTTTCTCATTACAGCCTCAGGGCTATAAATACATTGTACTATCCTCATTGTAAGGGATGGGAATTTTTTGAGAGAACTTGTAATCGAGAATTCCCAAAACACTCAGCAATAACATAACAGTGGACATAGGCCATTCTTATAAGGCTGAACCACTTTAATATTCTTTGTCTCATTTATTTATCTGTGATTGAATAATTAGAGTGATCTAATTTTTTACATCAACCGGTACATTGCCGGCAAAACTAAGATCCCCCGCTGCTTGGTTACCATCAACAAGTTCCCATGGTAAAATTGCACCTACAAAAGATTGACAGATCCAAAGGCAGACCATGAACCATCACACCTGGGTCGCCGTCCTTACTCTGGCGAAGGTTCCTACCGATACACCCACTATTTCCAACAGTTTGATCAAGATAAAGCATGGCTTTACAAAGTCGATCCACCGTCAAGTTAAAAGATTCACCATAGGTTATTTTTTACCTAGGTACACTCGGACGGGCGCTTGGCATATCTTTTATCTTGAACGATCCAGTTGCAAAAAATCAACTCAGTAGCTCAGTCACTCCCCACCCGATCCACCATATTTTTCAACAAAAATAAAGCATCAACCCACCTCAAATAATCATTCAGGTACGAAGCAGGGGCACACTTGACTCCGACCTACCATGGTTATGAGAGAATAAAAAGAAGTGGAAATTCGACGGACATGTAAGATCTCCGAATAGGTTTCCCGAGGAGCTTGACAAGTGAGGATACTTTTACCTTCGAAGGGACTAGACCTTTGAACAATCTGACATCCGAGGATATTTGGCTTCCGATCCACCTCCGGCGGAATCAAAACAATAATCTCCAAACAGGTATCACCCGAACAACCTCAATCTCCGACACCTATCCCTTATCCACCTTGTGTAATCTCCGAGCATCTTTGATTTATGAGACTCCATGGCTATACATCCTCGATGGCCTTGACCTTTGAGCTATCTACGGAGCATCCATGACCCTTGAACACCCTCGAACTCTGAAACGTACGAACTGCCTCCAAGATGGGGTTCATAATTGTGTATAATATGTCTTTTGTTAAGAGCTGTGGATTTTGAAAAATAAAGACCATTTAGAAATTAAAATCCTAAATTAGTGGGTTTTTCTCTTTATAAAGCATTGAGATATGAGGGTACTCGTGGAGATTTTTATAAAAGGCATGACATACAGTGGAACTAAACCACATGGAAACTTTTTCCAAATTTATGCCAGAATTATATGGTTATCCGAACAGTATGGCAACAAGTGCTAAACATTATTATTTCATTAATTTCGGGTGTTATGGTATTTAATTTATGCGTGTTTTATTTACACACCCTGAAAAATATCCTTCAAGGTTTAAAAATATCTGTAGCCTTGCACGAATTTGAGTTACTTGAGTAGAAAAACGTTTATTTCTGAAAAAATCATACCCCTAGAAATTGGGAATATTTTTATATTATCCCACGAAGGACCATTTAAAGACTTGGTACGAGCATATACTCGAACAATCTTGCCAAAATAAATAATATTTTTGCACAACCATGTCAAAAATGACATCCTTCGAACAACCATATCAAAATGATATTTTTTTAGAATGACCTTGGAAAATAATATTTTCGCTGAAAAAATTAGCATTTTGCTCAAGTCATGGTACCACGAGCAGGTTCCTCGAACAACCTCATCCGTGGTGCCTCGAGTAGGTACTTCGAGCGACCTCATCCGTGGTGCTTCGAGAAGCCATATCTTAGTGTATCGAGATGCCTCGCCCTAGTGGCTCGAGCAGCCTTGCCCTAGTGGCTCGAGTTGCCTCGCCCTGGTGACTCGAGCAGCCTCGTCCTAGTACCTCGAGCGTCCTCATCATAGTGGCTTGAGTATCCTTGCCCTAGTGGCTCGAGCAGCATTGTCCTAGTGACTCGAGGTGCCTCACTGACGGTTGCTAAGAGCAACATCCTCAGAAACCGCATCCATGGTCGCCCGAAACAAATTTTTGCGCTACCTTGTATTCGATTTATGCTAAACTATTATTTATTCACATGGTGATGTTAGTTACATGAAAATTCAAGTATGATATTCATTACTAACCTCGAGATGACCATTTATGAGTTTTCCTAGTTTTGATAAAATAGTGGGGGCATGAGATAAATAGATCACTGCATGATATATCAACACTCTATCAACTGCATATTGTAGCATATCAAATTCTCATCATGAAGTTGTACAAAACAATATGTTTATGATCCCTCGAAGAATGTTTCTGGGTTTATTTTATTATATTGACATAAAATAAAATAAAGGGGGAAGATATGATGATGCGGTAAACAGCACCACTAGTATGAGTTGTTGATTAGCTTAAGCTAGCAATAACAATGGAAATACAAGAGTAAGCATTTAGTAGAAGGTGATGAGGAGAAGAGGAGATGCACTAGTATATAAGTGGTTCAGCTAATTTGGCCCGCGTCCACTGTGAGTGTGTGAGTGAATTTCACTTAGAACAAGGGGCACTGATGGCCTTTGATACAATCTCTCACTTTCTCTCTCTACTATATATTTTTGTGCAGAGCTTCCGCTAGGGTTACAATTATGGTCCTTCTCTAGGTAGAAGAAGGCATGTATATATAGTGCTTGGGGTGTGTAGTGTACCCCCCAAGCATGCCATGAGCATGTGTGTGAAGATTTAACCAATCTCATGTGGACACTTGGCTGTGCCACATGCAGGTAATGATGACCAAACATTCCCTCACATGAGGGGAATAAGTTAGTTGTAACAGTTTAGTCCATGTGTTCCAAGTCTTTCCATGTTCTTACCTATGCTTAGACTTGTGATGTCATCCATGGTAACCTTAGACCATCTAAGTACGATGCTTGGTAAGTCCGAGGGTGATCTCTGATCTGCCAAATGCAAGTACAACCTCGGCTTGATTAACCAGTCGAGGTTAGATTTTAATCATAGCTAAAGTGTCGACTGAAGTAGGTACGATGGTGGCAATTGCTTGAGCCCATGAGGTATGTCCAACCTCCTCTAATGGACAACCTAGGTGGGTTATTGTGAAGCAAACCCTTTTGGAGTACGACCTCTCCGATTGCCACTATGAGCTTCCTATTGACTCGGCTACTATGTCAGCCAAGCTTGTTGACTCCGAGTACGAGGGGACATATCAGGAATATCAATAACCCCCTAGCCCTTAGTCTCCTATGTCAGTAGGTGGATGATGGGTATAAAAGTTAGGATGATGGTGAGTCATTTTTGGTGCCTTGGGGTGTGGAGTGATTCCTTGGACACATGTCACTCTTTCAAGTGGCTAATGTATTCCCCATGGTATAACATCTCTGATGATGCCTTTTAGGTTCTCTAGGGCAATGATGGGGGCCTTGAAAATTATGCCCCATCACTTGGGAAGGTTTAAATACTTTTTCTCTTCCCTCATTCTCTTTCTTATCTCGTTTTTCCTGCCATAGAGTTCTCACTGCTGAGATTTTCCCCAAATCTTCCATAGATAAAGCTCCACACTCTCTCTAGTTTTCAAGTCGTCTTGGGTTTGTAACTACTCCCCTTTCATTATTCATTGCTCAGGTAACCATCTTGATCTTCGATTCTTTAATTTCTAGCTTTATTTGCATCTTCCATTTTTTCCAGTGGGTTTTTCTGTTCTCCGGCGAGGGAAACCACCCCTATTTGGTGGTTTTACATGAGAGACAGTGGGTTATCGGGACTATTTGAAGCTCACTTGGTCATCTTGTGGTTAGTTTAGGTCGAAGTTTGTGTTATTAGATTTTATGGCTGATCACCGGTTACCTTCTCCGGTGAGCTGCTTTGCACCTGTTCTTGGTGTAAACCCTTTGGATTCCTAATTTTGATCTTTAGTTTGTATAAGATGTTTACCTGTTTTCCTTTTGATATTTCTCCCAAGTATAGTGTCATTTGCCAAATGCTTAAACCTTTGTATAAGCTTATTTAAGAGTTCCCAACTATGTGTGAGAAGACCTTTGAAAATATTAGGCAAATAGAGTTAGCCGAGGAAGATACTTGTAGGGCCGAGGCTTTTCCACTTAGACCTATCTTTCCTCCACCATTAGCTGTTATATACCCTAAGCCTGCTGATCCTGCAGAAGTTCTTGATCCCCTGTCTGAAGATAATGCTTCTTCAGACGTAATGTCCACGTCTGAGGCCGGTTAGTCCCTAGAATCCTTTTAAGAGGCTATGGATTATTCCCCTAGGTAAGATGAGGTTTCGAAGGATGTCGAGGTTTCGAGTCATGCATCGTCCCAGAGAGATGCTAACACTTCACGTAGATCTTCTTCCGTTGAGATCTTAGGGCCTAGTGTGGAAGTTCCTCCTCCCATTGATGTCATTCCTCTGTCGCCCGCCACCGGTGTTGAGTTTACGGAGAGGTTTCCTGGTGGTGCCCCTACGAGTGCCCAGGACACAGTTACTGGGGATGGTGATGATGATGAAGGAATCTACCTTGATACCTCTGTAGCTACAGAGTATGAGAGTACTATAAATGAGTACGACCTTCAAGTCTTCAGACACTTATATTCCATTGACTCCTAGATCATCGTGAGGAAACCTCTGAAGGACGAAGGGCCTTCGATGGACAAGATGGTGAAATTTACGTTTATAAGCAGATGTTCAAGTTTGGTTTTCGTCTTCCTATCCATCCAATTATCAGAGCCATACTCTCGCACATAAGTCTTGCCCCTTCCTAATTGTCCCCAAATGCTTGGAGGGTTATGATTGGGGCTATCGTCCTTTGGAAGTCTATTCACCATTCAGACCTTCCAGTTACAGTTTTTACTGGATGCTACGTTCCCTCATCTGCTAAAAATCACCCCGGTTACTACCATTTTATAGCCAGGAAATCTGAGAAGACTCTTGGTTACTCAGACCTCTAATCATAATAGGAAACCTCGGTATTTCTTTATTTTTAGGGCCTGGGAGTTTGGCTTAGATGAGGCTTATGAACGTTGGTTCCAAGGACCCCTCTGAGATGGGCTAAATTATCTCTCACGGCTAAAGCAGACCTTAGTCTTAGCCAGGATAATTATAATAATGTTAAGGACCTTCGTAACCAAGGCGAGAAGGGTCGTCTTGTTAAGTATGAACATCTGATGACCCCCTATTACCTTTCTTAGACAGGTTTGGGGGTGGTCTTCTAGAAGATCTTTGTAACTCTCCACATTTTTCCTACCAAGTGATGTCTCATACTTTTTATCTATCTGACTTGCTAACTCAGAGACTTGTCTTTTTGCAGAGCAACTAACAGGCATTTCAGACGATTTTTAGGAGATATCGGCTCCCAACCTTATAAAGCTCATGGAAAAATGGGTCGGCAAGAACGTACCCCTTCCTGCCACAAAAAAAATCATCGACACCTCTAAGGCCGATGCTACTAAGAAGAGGAAGGCTCCCATTGACCCAGCTCATATGAGGCTAAGTAGGTCTCAAGCCAAAGATCGTGCCCTACCCATTTCAATTGATGATGCCTTGGATGCTCGTTTATCTCAGCTCAATATTAGAGATAATGTGATCGGCCATAGTCTGAAAGATACCGATGCTATTGGCACCATAATGACTGTGGAGGATAAGAATTTTATTTGTACCTTAGATGTCCCTTTATTGGCCGAGTTCACTCTTCACAAATCGGTTCATGTATCAATTTTTTCTTCTAAGTATTATCTCTGATCTTTAGGAATTATTATTCATATGTCTGATCTTCTTTTGCAAAGTGTGGTGTCTCTTCACCGCCTTGTTGAATGGACCTTAAAGAAGCTTCCCCTTATAGAAAAGGTTAAGGATACTGAAAAAGCTAAGGCCACTCTGAAAGCCAAGGTTGAAAAGCTGAAAGGAGACCTCACGGGGAAGGATAACCAAATTTCTCAGCTCATGGAGATTCACGGTAAGGCTTTGAAGGCAAAGGATGATTTTCTTTAATAAAAGGTTAATGCGCCAGTCAAAGTTTCTTTGGACAATATTGTAGAGAAAACCATTAAGGATTACAAAGTTTCTAATGAGTTTGTCAGCTTCGGCTTTGAGTATCTAGAGAGGGGTATGAAAGCGACCAGCCAATGGTGTCCATGAAGCAAGATGAGTTTGGGAGCTTGACTGTCGAGGATTTGGTCAGTCTCGGCTTTGGATACACTCAATTCACCCAAGCTTTAAAGAAAGTAGAAGAGAGTGATGATGCCCGATCGAGATGACTCCTCTTGAGGTCACGGAGGCTGACGATGGTGCTCAGCACAATGAAGAGGTTGAAGTTACTAACCTTGACCACACAAATCTAGATGCTGATGGATTGGCTTCTGCCGAGGGACAAGCCTAGCTCTGAGGATCCCACCTGCTCCTTATCTGGATCTTTTTTATGAAGCTCTTTTAGAAAAATTGAATGAACTATTCGTAATATCTATATGACCTCTTCTTTCTAAGTGACGCAATATCTCTTTTTTGTTGTACTGAATGCAAACTTTGTAACATCATCTTTCTATAACTGCAATAAAATTTCATTTCCTTACTTCTATCACTTCTTCTATGATATTTTGTTATTTTGTAATTGTGATGTTTATAATCATAATTTCACCAAACTAATGATGTTAAAGGTTTGAGTTCACCAAATTATGGTGTTTAACCTCATAATTTCACTAAACTAATGATGTTAAAGGTCTGAGGTCACCAAATTATAATGTTTACCCTCATATTTTCACCAAATTAATGATTTTTAAGATTCGAGGTCACCAATTTATGGTGTTTAACCTCATAATTTCACCAAACTAATGATGTTAAAGGTTTGAGGTCATCAAATTAATGATGTTAAAGGTTTGAGGTCACCAAATTATGATGTTTACCCTCATATTTTTGCCAAACTAATGATGTTTAAGGTCCGAGGTCACCAAATTATGATGTTTACCCTCATATTTTCACCAAACTAATGAGGTTTAAGGTTGAGGTCACCAAATTATGGTGCTACCCTCATATTTTTACCAAATTAATGATGTTTAAGATCCGAGGTCACCAATTTATGGCGTTTACCCTCATATTTTCACCGAACTAATGATGTTTAAGGTTTGAGGTCACCAAATTATGATGTTTACCCTCATATTTTCACCAAACTAATGATGTTTAAGGTCTGAGGTCACCAAATTATGGTGTTACCATCATATTTTCATCAAATTAATGATGTTTATGATTTGAGGTCACCAATTTATGGTGTTTTGACTTCATAATTTCACCAAACTAATGATGTTAAAGGTCCGAGGTCACCAAATCATGATGTTGACGCTCATATTGTCACCAAACTAATGATGTTTAAGGTACGAGGTCACCAAATTATGGTGTTACCCTCATATTTTTACCAAATTAATGATGTTTAAGATATAAGTTACCCAATTTATGGTGTTCTAACCTCATAATTTCACCAAACTAATGATGTTAAACGTCTGAGGTCACCAAATTATGATGTTTACCCTCATATTTTCACCAAACTAATGATGTTTAAGGTCTGAGGTCACCAAATTATGGTGTTTTCACCTCATAATTTCACCAAACTAATGATGTTAAATATCCGAGGTCACCAAATCATGATGTTTACCCTCATATTTTCACCATACTAATGATGTTAAAGATCCGAGGTCACCAAAATATGACGTTTACCCTCATATTTCACCAAACTAATGATGTTTAAACATATACATTGGAACAAAAGTTGTTTAGCAGAACTTTGATGTTTTCTCATTCATACTCTCTTTCATGTCTTTTGTATCAATTGATACATGTATTGCAAAAAGATAAAACAACGGCAACATCATAAGTAATATTTCTTCAAGTGACTGGCATTCCAAGGGTTTGAGAAAGGGCCCCCTTCTAGATTTTCTAGTAGATAGGTGTGGGTACCCGAAATTAAGACCATGGGCCTGGACGAGTAGCCCAGTCCTGGCGGCCCAAAGTCCAGGCCCCTCATCTCTTATTTTGATCCGGTCTCCCCCACGTTCTCATTAAGGGAAGTTATAGGGGAGATGTAAGACGTGGGGGAACCCATCACCTCCACTTACCTACATGTACATGTATATATTAAACCCTAGGTCCGGGGCAAAAGGATAGTTTTTATATTCTCTGCAATTACTCTTCGAAGTATATAGAAATAATATCGACTGCACCACCGTGGACGTAGGCACATCTTTGCTGAACCACGTACATCCTTTGTTGTGTGATTGTCATTTTATATTCCTTGTTCTCACTTGGTGAATGCTTTCTTCTTATTTATTTGTGTTGCACAATAATTGTCACCACAATTGGCACCGTATGTGGGAAACTTTCATCTTTCCCTGAGAAGATCCCACACCAAGAAAGGAGTTTAAGATGTCTGGTCACAGCAGCAATGCCTCTCAGGCTTGAGATATTCAAGAGCCACCTGCTCCTCGCAGGATTAGGTCTGAAGTTCGACGTTCAAATCAGAGAGCTCGCCTGGAAAGGCCAGCCTCAGAAGAAAGTCAGGGACCAGCGAGGTCCACAAAGATATCCAGATTGATTGATGCGTACGAGGCAAGGCTCCACGAACAGAGGGAGTCTTCCCGCAGATACGAGGCTGAGAATGATCTCTTGAGAAGAAGATTGGAAAGACTGGAGAGGGAGATTCGTCCTCATAACAGGAGACGTCCATACCTCACTCCTAGCCCTCAGGCAAGCAAGTCTCGCAGCCGAGGAAGGAGCCCTAGGAGAGAATATCAAAAGGTCGAAGGAGGCGAGTCAAACGACGACCTTCGCGAACGGCTGCGAAAATCTCGCCACTACCAAAGCCCTTCTAGCAGCGATGAAACATAAGAAATCTAGTCCACATGGAGATGGACCAACATCCTGCTCACCATGGAACAAGATCAACTAGAGAACTTGCAAGGAGAGCTCTCAAAGAGCAGATGAAGTGACCCTTCACGAGGGAAATCTAAGAGGAGGAAGCCCCCAAGAAATTTACCATTCCAAGGTTCAAGATTTATGACGGAAAGACTGATCCCATCGATCACATCAGGCAATACCGACAGACCATGGCCCTCTGGAATCACCGAGATGCCTTGATGTGCTGTATTTTTCCCTCAAGCCTGCATGATGTAGCACAGAAGTGGTTCGAAAGGCTCCCCCACCGGTCGATCAGGAATTTCAAATCCCTAGCCGAACTTTTTATGGCCCGATTAATTACCAGTAGCTCCCATCCCAAAAGGATGGATGCTTTGCTAACAATGAAGAAAATGCCTCAAGAGACCCTCCGAGACTACGCGAAGAGGTACTGAGAGTTATTCAATGAGATCGAGGACTACACAGAGGAAGTGGCAGTGGCCTCCTTCAAAATTGGGCTCCCTAGTTCTTCCCTCCTATACCAGTCCCTGACGAATAAGGAAGCTATGACTATTGACGACCTAATGGACCTAATCGAGAGATACGCAAAGGTGGAAGATGCCACCCGCCCTAATACAGGAGAAAACGGTCGAGCTAAGCTCACTACCAAGGGAAGTGAGAAAACTGAGAACCAGAAGAAAGGAGGAAAGAACGGAGGTAAAAATGGCTCCAAGAACGGAGGAAACCATGACGCGTCGAAAGTATTCCAGGCGGTCAACACCATCTTCAAAGAACCAATTTACAAAATTCTCGCGAAGATCAAAGATGAGCCATTCATCAAGTGGTCCGGGAAAATGGGAGGAGATCCCTCGAAGAGGAACAATGCATTAAGATGTGCTTTTCACAAAGAGGGTGGACATAAGACCGAGCACTGCAAAGCTCTTAAGTCTCACCTCGAGGAGTTGGCCCAGTTTGGGAATTTGAACGACTTTGTGGAAAAGAAGGCAGAGAAAGTGGCTGCCAACAGATAGGCGAGACCCGACAACGTGCTGGAGGATGATGCTAGACATGAGTTCACAGTAATCCACAGAGTATCTGACGTCAAGCAGATACAAGGGAACTCAGCTCGAATGGAAATGAAAAAACTTACAGCGGTAATGCAGGGTTTTCAAATCGATCCAGCAAAGTCACAGTCAGGAAAGCGTCGACGAGCAGAGGACGTCAACTATAACAAGCATATTATTTTCACGGATGAAGATTTGGTGGGAGTAAGGACCCCACATCATGATGCCCTGGTCATTACACTCAGGATAGAAAACTTTGACATCGACAAGCTGCTCGTCGATCAAGGAAGCTCATCCGAAGTAATGTACCTCGACCTATTCAGGAAATTGAAGTTGAGCGCCGCCGACCTAAAGGAAGCTACTGTTCCTTTAGTCGGCTTCGCTGGAAAAATGACCATGCCCCTGGGCAAGATAGTACTGGCAGTGAATGCTGGAAACGTCTCCAAGATGATCGAGTTTTTGGTAGTTGACATCGACTCACCGTACCAGGCCATCCTCGGCAGGCGATGGCTTCACGCGATAAAGGCAGTCTCCTCGACCTACCATCAGAAGCTCAAATATGTAATCGAGCGAGGAGTAATGGAGATCCACGGCGACCAAGCGATGGCGAGGAAGTTCTTCATAGCAGCCATCCGACCAAAGCCAGAGAAGAAGGCCGGTCAACCCAGCGAGAAAGTTGAAGAAGGTGTGATACCTTCCAAGTAGAAATTAAAGTACAGAAGACCTGGAGTGTAGGAGACCAGGCTCCTCCCCTCCGAGCGTGTCGTCGAGGACCTGGTAGAAGTTATGGCTAAAGTTAGTGACAGTAGCAGAGTCTTCTTGATTGGAGCATCTCTCATCGACCAAGAACAAAAGGAGTTGACGACCTTGCTGAGACACAACGTAGATGTTTTTGCATGGGAACCATACGAGCTGCTTGGAATTGATCCTAGTATGGTCTCTCATCAGCTGCACGTCGACCCCATATTCAAGCCAATCACGCAGAAGGCACGGAGAACTGCACCCCAGAAGGCTAAAGCGGTCGAAAAGGAAGTTGAAAAACTGCTAGATGCAGGATCTATAAGGGAAGTGCAATTCCCCAAGTGGTTGTCCAACCCAGTAGTAGTTCCAAAGAATAATGGGAAGTGGAGAGTTTGCATCGACTTCACTGACCTCAACAAAGCATTCCCTAAGGATAGTTTCCCCCTCCCAAAGATAGACCAACTAGTAGACGCCACTGCAGCTCATGAGCAAATGAGTTTCCTGGACGCATACTCAGGATATCACCAGATCCCCTTGTATGCCCCAGACCAGGACAAAACGACGTTCATCACGATAGTTGGGTTATATTGCTACAAGGTTATGCCCTTTGGGCTCAAGAATGCAGGGGCAACCTATCAGCGGTTGGTCACTAAAATGTTCAAGGATCAAATGGGAGACACAATGGAGGTCTACATCGATGACATGCTCATTAAGAGAAAGAAGAAGGAAAATCACCTCTCGGACCTGTCAAAGACCTTCGAAATCCTCAGGAAGTACTGGATGAAACTTAATGCGAGCAAGTGTTCCTTCGGTGTCCAGTCAGGAAAATTTCTTAGGTACTTGGTCAGTAAGAGAGGCATAGAAGCTAATCCAGACCAGATCGATGCAATCAACAGGGTAAAACCCCCTCGAACAATCTGGGACGTGCAGAAGCTCACTGGAATGCCCGCCGCCTTAAATTGCTTCATCACCAAATCCTCCGAGAAGTGCAAGCCTTTTTTCCAGCTTCTAAAGGGGAGTAAACCGATAGAGTGGAGCCCAGACTGCTCGCGAGCTTTGGACGAGCTCAAGTCCTACTTAAGCTCCCCACCGTTGCTTGTCATATCACAACAAATGGATTCTTTGTACCTGTACCTCTCCGTATCCAATCACACTATCAGCTCTGTGTTAATATGCGAGGTTGAAGGAATCCAACACCCCGTTTACTACGCGAGCAAGACCTTATTAGACGCCGAGCAAAGGTACCTATCATTGGAGAATCTCGCCTTTGCACTTGTAATAGCCTCGAGGAAGCTGAAGCATTATTTTGAAGCTCATACTATCATTGTCCTTACATCACATCCCCCTAAGGCGGTCCTAAGGAAAGCGGACTTATTGGGCAGATTGTCTAAGTGGTCAGTCGAGCTCGATCGGTTTGACATCCAATTTCAACCAAGGACAGCTATCAAGGGTCAGATCCTTGCTGATTTCATTGCCGAATTCATGGACGAAGAACTCTTCGACCAACCTCAACCAACAAGTCAAGAGAAGAACCAAGCAACAGAAAGAACCTGGAGACTCTTCGTTGATGGAACCTCCAACTCAAAGGGGGCAGGGGTAGGCATTGTCCTCATCATTCTAGAAAACATAATTCTCGAACAAGGAATCAGGCTTGGATTTACAGCCTCCAACAATGAAGCAGAGTACGAAGCCCTAATAGTCGGTCTCCAAAAGGCACAAACTCTAGGAGCAAAACGTTTACAGGTGTTCGGTAACTCTCAACTAGTCTCCAATCAGATAAGTGGAGATTGCAATGCAAAGGATGAAAGAATGGAAGCCTACCTCGCTTTAGTGAGAGAATTAATGTAAAGCTTTGAGGAGATCAACATCCAGCAGTTTCCCAAGGGGAAAAACAGTCATGCTGATGCCTTAGCAGCCTTGAGTTCGATAGTTGACTCTGAGCTTAAAAGGGTCATCCCCATCGATTTTCTCATTTGTTCGAGCATTAACCACAACAACAAGTTACCAAACGTGGAACAAATACTCCAGGTGGGATCAGCCCCAGCTTGATAGACCCCTTAAAGGACTATTTAAAGGATGGCACGCTCCCAAATGACAAGAAAACTTCCCACCAGATAAGAGTCAAAGCTGCTCGCTTTCACTTACCCACAGGAGGCGAATTGTATAAGAAATCCTTCTCCAGTCCCTACCTTAGATGCATCCACCTAGGTGATGTTGAGCAAGTGATACACGATCTTCAGGAAGGAATATGTGGAAGTCATATCGGAGGAAGGTCTCTAGACTTTCGAGCAATGAAGGAAGGCTATTAGTGGCCATATATGCCAAAGGACTTCGTAGTATATGTCTGCAAATGCTTGAAATGACAATTCGACGCTCCTATAACCCTCCAACCCACCAGTGACCTGAACTCCCTGTCCAGCCCATGAACCTTCGCCCAATGGGGAATGGACATCGTGGGATCGCTGCCTACCGCCGTCGGCAATCGCAAATACCTGTTAGTTGCGACTGACTACTTCACCAAATGGATCGAGGCTGAACCCCTGGCGAACATTCGAGATGCTGATATGATAAGGTTCACATGGAGGAATATAATCACTAGGTTTGGAATCCCCAGAACCATCATCACTGATAATGGAACGCAGTTCGAAAGTGGCCCATTTCAGAACTTCTGTAACGAACACGGGATCAGACGCCACTTCAGTTCAGTGGCCTACCCTCAGAGCAATGGCCAAGCTTAAGCTTCTAACAAAACTGTGATTGATGGATTAAAGAAGCGATCAGAGTGAGCCAAAGGCGCATGGGTAAACAAGCTACCCCATGTTCTATGGGCGTACCGAATCACTCCTCGGCGAGCAACAGGAGAAACCCCATTTTCTCTGACATATGGCATGGAAGTAGTCATCCCACTAGAAGAAGGTTTGCCAACAATGAGATCCAAACTTGTCGACCAAGGCCTGAATGATGAATCATTGCTAACCGAACTCGACCTAGCCGACGAGCGCAGAGAGCTAGCCCTGGTGAAGATAGCAAACTATCAGCAACAACTCGCGAAGCATTATAACAAAAGGGTTAGCCCGAGGACGTTCCAAGTTGGGGACTATGTTCTAAGGAAATTCCTGGGCAGCACAGTGAAGTCGTCAGATGTCAAGCTAGGCCCAAACTGGGAAGGACCCTTTAAAGTAACTAAAGACGATCTGTAAGGTGCCTATCACTTGGAAACGATGGAGGGCAGAGAAATACCACGAGCATGGAACGCAACTAATCTCAAGAAATTCTATTTTTAGATATTTTTCTTGTATTCTTTTGTTATGAAAACAGAAGTTCATTTTCCTTATTACTAATGAAAGTTACTTAATTGGTTACACTCTGATTGGTGATAGCTACATTCATCGCACATCTTTTCCAAATAACAAGCACATTGATCACTATAGAAGGGGAATACCCCTCCTCAGGTCATCGTCATAAAACACGAGAGACCTCTTAGCATTGCCCCTGGAAATATATGAAGCCCTATAGGGGATCCTTTGGCAATACGACCAAATTTTATACTGGTCATCAAACCTACTTCGGTTGAGTAAAATCCTGATCGGATGAAGACATCCAACACTAGGTGTGTCCTCACCAATTGCTCGTGTGATGACACAACCTAAAAGGTAAAGTGGAGCATAATGGTATCCTGGTATTATACTGGATTGGGGGGACACTTGCATAACAAAACAAAAAACATTACAGAGTAGCAAGAGTATAAAAAGTAGGATGCACACGTTTAGTCAACAAAATTGCCCAAAACACAAACTTTTCATTAATCCATCATACTTACAACAATGGTAATACATGTTTAGTCGGTGAGCACGCCCAAAGAATTTACATTATCAAAAATACAAAAAAAATAACTAGCAAAATCTCAATGGGGTGGAAGCCTCCGAGCAAGATAATCAGCCACTCGAGATCTTCGTCCGTTATCAGGAGTAGGAGCTAACTCTTCCACCACCTCATTCGCATCCGACTCTAATAATTAAAGAGGAATAGCATCGATGGGGATCCATCGATCATCCCTACGGAATGGGTTAGGCATCAGCGTGGAGGAAGACATCTCATGACGATACCATAGCATCGAGTTCCTCGGGACTTGCTGCTCCTTCAAGGCACTTAGCCACCCCCTGATAAAGGAAAGCTCCTCGAACTCAGATAACCTTATTGGAGCATCCGACCGGCCTTGATCATAACCGTCAGCCCACGCTTGCCGAGGGCCTTTCTTGAACAAGTGCCGCAACCGAGTGATGTCCCTTTTAATCCTAGCAGCGATTACATATGCTCGCTGAAGATCACCGCGGAGTTCTTCCATTTCCATATCGTGAAGTTCTTCTCCTTTCCTGCTTCTGCTCCTGGTGCTCCTACCATCTCACGGAAGGGGATGGCGATTGAGACTTCGCGACATAGGAGGGGTAACATTATGATCAACTCTAGCTCGCGATGATGAGGAGCCTTGTAATACTTCTCTAACAGTGCTCGGCGCATGCTCCCTGAGTCGTAAGACTTCTCTCCTTAGATCTTCATTCTCCTGCTGAAGAACCTCCCCTACTTGGTTGTTCTTGGAGGCCTCTAATAGTTTTGTCTTCAGCACATTGATCTCCTCTTGCACTGAAGCACCAATGTCCTCCATCTCCTGGAGCCTGTCCTTCAGCTTGGCCACGAGCTCAGATTGCTCCTTATACTTCTAATTTCTAGACCTAAGGGACTTGTAGAGCTTAACGAAGGCCTGGTGAACTTCGAGACTCACATTGGGACCAAGGGTCCTACCTAACTGGCAAGTAGCAGGAATGTACTCATCCACATCAACTAACTACAAGAAAGAGAAAGAAAAGGGAGAGAAAGGGACAAATCAGTACAAGTAGAAATGAAGCCTTTTTCATTAATAAAGATTGAAGTTACATCGAACTGAAAAAGAAAAGTTTACAGAATTGAAAAAACAAAAATACAAAGCAATCCTATCAAATAACTAATTAGAAACCTCAGGTGGCCCAGAGGTTGATGGCCCTTTCCCCTTATTAACATCAATAGGAGCACTGTCCTCGGTAGGGGTGGTCTCTGTCACCTCAACAGGAGAAACGTCAGCAAGGGCGCCTGAGGAACAGGATCAGAGCCTTCAATGGTTGGGGCAGGGTCCTCATCTACGACTGGCCTTGGCCCTGGGTCGTGCTCGTCAAAAAGGAGAGATGCAACATCTACTCCAGTAGCAATGAGAGCCTTTTACCATCCTTTGTTGAAGTTCAGACAGCTAATATAGCCTATCTGAACTTCAGCATCCTCATATGCTGCGGCCTAGCTAGAATTGCAAGAGTCTTCCTTGGCAGTAACAGCCCAGACTCCTTTTTCTTTAGCTCTTCAGTGAGTGCCTTGTTCTCTTCAACGACTGTAAGTTTGCTCGAGCAAACCAAGTCATACGCCTGCCTCAACTCCTTCAGATCTTGGACTGCAGCGTCCTTCTCCTTGTTGGTGGTGGCAAGAGCCAAATCGGATGAAATCTGAGCAGCATTAACGGCTTTGAAGTTGGCCTCGAGCTCTTTACCCTTCAGCTTCAGGGCAGAGTTCTCTTGCTCCAGCTCACTATTCTTCTTCACCATCTCATCGCGTGAACGATACAGCATGGGAAGTCAGTAACAAACTACAGAAAAAAGAAGGCATTAGAAGTGGAAAATGGAGCAAGTCAGAAAAGCATAAGAGAAAAAGGGAAAAACCTTACTAGAGCAAGCCTGTGACTAGCCTGAAGGGCCAAGTGCTCTAACCCTACTGCCCTTTGGCGATCAGTCGGGAGGAAAGATCTCTCGAGCAAAGCCGGGGCTAGCTGAGGAGAAATTTCCACGGAGGCCCCCTCGGGTAGAGCAAACACCAGGACTAAGGCCTGCCCGTCCTTCGTCCTCGCTTCAGCTATCCTCTTCTCCTCCTCCTTCTCTCTCTTTTTCCTCTTCCTCTCCTCCACCTTCCGTTTCTCCTCTATTTTCTTCCTCTCTTCTTCCTTTTTCCTCTCTCTCTCTCTCTCACCTTCTCCTCTTCCTTCCTTTTCCTCTCCTGCTTCTGAGAAGAAGACCGGGAACCAGTAGCCACAGCCCCTGTGGTAGATTTTTGCTTCTTCGACCTCTGTGTGAGGAGCATGTGGTCTTCATCGTCATCATCCCGAATCAGGTTCTTCCGGGGTGGAACCATTCATTCACTTGAACTGCTAGAGGTACTCGACGATCGTCGAGCTTCCGAAACCTCCCTACGATCATAGGAGCTACTACTGCTAGATCTCCCTCCTCGCAGATCACTTACAACTCCAACAATGTCACTCTTAGAGCTACTCTCTTCCTCGTCCAATTAGATAGGACCTGCAGCAGTCTCTTCAGATGACTCAAACTCTGGGATACTATCCACAAGCCTTGCTATAAAGATGGAACCAACGTTCTTGTACTCGAGCATGAAGGCAGCAGATCTAGGGTGCTCGCCGTCACCTAAGGGCTCCCTGATTTTCCAAGCCTTTACCAATTCCGAAAGACGGACCTCGTTGAGTGCAGGTTCCAACTTCTTTGACTTCCCTGCGCAAGAAAAAGCAAAGAAGAGTTAGAAGGATTACAAATCAACAAAAATCAAAATAACAGTACAATGTCTACCTATGTATTCCTCCCTATAGAAGGGGACAGATAACCTATCAGACCTCAACCCTCCAAATTGGGGAGAAAACTGCCAATTTCTAACAAGGAAACCTTCTTACCAGTAGTCCTCATGGGAATCAGGTAGATTTACTACCAATACCCTGTCAGGGCTCCTAGCTTTGAGGTAAAGGACACCAGAAATGTCGAGAAAAGGAGTAACAGAAACAGACCTCGGCGATCCCTAACCTAGTTCCATGCAATTGATTTATCCTATAGACGCCATTTACTATTTTCCACACATTGGGCGAGCATTGTGCAGGAACAATATTGAAATAGCCAAAGAAATGCAGGAACAAATCATTGGGAGGAAAAGTGAGTCCCCCCTGGGAAAGCAATAGAACATGGATCCAGTGAGCATCATCTATCTCTCTAACGTTTCTAGGAGGGGAGGAATAACACTCAATATCTACCCACTCGGGAATGTTGTAAAACTTCCTAAACTCAGAGACCGACCTATTCCCAATCTTCGCCATTGAAAAGCCCTAGAAAACTACAAAATCAAAGAGAAAGCACAGAGAAAAGATACAGGGAACTTACAAGATAGAAGACCAATTCGAACGATGAAGAAGCACGAGACCAAACAGCAAGGAAGCAGTGAGACTGGAGATTGAGAGAAGAAGGTACGAAGTGATAGAACTCGCAAGGAATGAGAAAATGTTGGAAAAATTGGAATGATAATAGAGAAGTACCTATTCTAAGAAACCTTCAAATTCTACTAATCATAGTGCACAAGATACGAGGCGGGTGCCGCCAAAATCAGCTTCACGATTTCTGAAGAATTGCAAAACAACCATTATGGATAATCATTTAAATCTATTGAGCCCACAAACATGGCCCAACAAATTTAGGGGCAATTGTGGGTACCCAAAATTAGGACTATGGGCCTGAACGAGTAGCCAAGTCCTGGCGGCCCAAAGTCCAGGCCCCTCATCTCTTATTTTGATCCGGTCTCCCCCCACGTTCTCATTAAGGGAAGTTATAGGGGAGATGGAAGACGTGGGGGAACCCATCACCTCCACTTACCTACATGTACATGTATATATTAAACCCTAGGTTCGGGGCAAAAGGATAGTTTTTATATTCTCTGTAATTACTCTCCGGAGTATATAGAAATAATATCGACTGCACCACCGTGGACGTAGGCACATCTTTGCTGAACCACGTACATCCTTTGTTGTGTGATTGTCATTTTATATTCCTTGTTCCACTTGGTGAATTCTTTCTTCTTATTTATTTGTGTTGCACAATAATTGTCACCACAATAGGTACCCGATATAACCTCATCAATTACCCTGTAAGGACCATGCCAATTCGTATGGATCTTATTAGGTTTTTGCCATGTCTTCATCAGGACCAGTTCTCCCATTGCTATCTGCCTTGATTTTACCCTATGATTGTAGAACCTCGCAGTTCTTTGCTGATAGTCTACTTGTCTTATTTCACCATCTTCTCTTCTTTCTTCAATTAGATCAAGATCAAGTTTTCTTTCTTCCCCATTCCTCTGACGATCATACGTCTGAATTTTATGAGTGGGAAGCCCTATTTCTATTTGGATGAGAGCTTCTGAGCCATGGGCTAACATAAATGGAGTTTCCCCTATGGTTGTTCTCACTGTCGTCCTGTAAGCCCATAGCATGGCATATAGATATTCAATCCAACTTTATTTGACTCTTCCAATTTCTTTTTTATCCCATCAAGGATTGTTCGATTTGTGACCTCAGCCGGACCATTTGCTAGTGGTCGGCCAGGGGAAGATAATAATTTCTTGATCCCTACTCTTTCACAGTACTTCTTTAAGGAAATATTCTTGAATTGGGTTCCATTGTCTGAGATGAGGGTGTTTAGAAGGCCATACCTACATATGATGTTCTTCCAGATGAACTGGAAGGACTTCTGCTCAGTGATTGTTTTCATTGGCTCGGCCTCTACCCATTTGGAGTAATAATCAATTGCCACAATTAAGTACCAATAATTGTTTATAACCCTTGACAAGGGTCCTATAAAATCAATGCCCCATACTGCAAATGGTCAAGGGGAGTTGATAGAAGTCATAGGTTAGTGAGGATGATGGGGGATGGTGGAGAACCTCTGCCACTTATCACATTTTTTCACATACGAGCTGCATCTTTGGCCAAGATCGTCCACCAGTACCCCTGAGTGATTATCCTCTTAGCCAATGACCTTCCTTCAATATGGCTTGAACAATTTCCCTCATGCACATCTTGCAAGATATATAGAACCCTTGAAGGATGCACACATCTGAGGAGAGGGAGTAAGAATCCCTTTTTGTACAGGACATCTCGCACAATAGAGAATTTAGCAGCTCTGAACCTTAGCTTTTTCCTCTCTAACTTTGACTCTGGAAATTCTCCCTCTCTAATGTATCTTATTATAGGGTCCATCCATGAGGCCCCCATATTCAGATTTAGATAAGGTTTAGTAACCTCTTCCTCTTCAATGGTCGGCATGAGCAGAATCTCGACTGGTACTACTCTCTTTATGTCGATTCTTGTTATTGAGGCTAACTTCATGAGTGAATCAGCTCGACTATTGTCCAGCCGAGGTATCCTCTTCATTTTTATCTATATGAAGCCTTCTAGCATCGATCTTACCTTCTTCAGATATCTGTTCATCTTTTCATCTTTGGCTTCATACACCCCTAGGATTTGGTTCACAACCAATCTTAAGTCACTATGGACTAGGAGTTGGCCGACAATTAGGTCTCTTTCCAAAGAGAGACATGCTATAAATGCCTCGTAATCTGACTCATTTTTGGAGGCTTTAAATCTGAATCTCAGCGCATATTCAATATCTGTATCATCTGGTGCCGACAATATCAGCCCTATTACACTCTCATTTTCACAGGACGACCCATCAACGAAGAGGTTCTAGATGGTTTCATTTGAAGAGAAGTCCCCCTCTAACAGGGTCCCTTATTTGAAGAGGTATCTCTTTTCTTCATTCTCAACTACCTTTTCCTGGCTGTGCTTATCTCAGTCTCGTCTACTTCCTAATCGACGTTCCTCTCCACTTGCTCATCTGAAGTTCTAAGATGGTTCTCAACCTCGACCTCATCTTAGGTAAACTCAGGCATAAAATATGTGAGTGCTTTTCTTTTGATGACAACCCTGGATGATAAATAATATCATATTCTCCCAACTCAATTGCCTAGGTCATTAGCCTTCCTGACTTTTCAGGCTTATGAAAGACCTGTCTGAGTTGGGAATCTATGAGGATGACCATGGAATGAGCCTAGAAGTATGGCCTCATTTTCATTAGAGCATGTATCAAGGAATAGGCTAAATTTTCCATCCTAGGATAAATTCTGCTATGACCCTTGGAGTGCCTTACTATTGAAATACACTGGTCTCTGCACTCCATCCTCTTCTCTTACTATTGCAACACTAATGGCTAACTCTGAGACAACAAATATACATATAGCTTCTCACCCTAAATTGTCCATGATAGGAGTAGAGGGGATCCGAGGTAGGAATTAAGCTCTTTAAAATCTTTATCACATTCCTCATCCCATTCAAAGTATTTTTTAAGAACTTTAAAAAATGGAAGACATTTATCCATAGCTCTAGAGACAAACCTGTGAAGTGCAACCACTCATCCGGTGAGCCTCTAAATGTCTTTGATGGTTATAGGTGTCTTCATTTCCAACAAAGCCTTGATCTTCTCAGGGTTAGCCTCTATTCCCCTTTGGTTGATGATGAAACCCAAAACCTTTTCTGCTCTGACCCCAAAGACACATTTGGATGGGTTGAGCTTCATTCTGTATTTGTCCATGGTATTAAAAGTTCTTTTGAGGTCGGCCACATGAGTGTCACCCCTCAGAATTTTTGTTAACATATCGTCAATATAAACTTCCATGGTTTTGTCCATTTGATTCTCGAACATCTTATTTACAAGACGTTGTTAATTATCCCCGATATTCTTTAGTACGAAGGGCATGACCTTGTAGCAATAGGTCCCCTTGTCTGTAATGAAGGTTTCCATCTCTGAGTTAGTCGAGTCCATGAAGATCTAATTATACCCAAAATATGCATCCATAAAGCTCACGAGTTCATGTCCCACTGTGGAATCCACTATCTGATCTATACAAGGAAGGGGAAAACTATCCTTTGGGTAATAATTATTTAAATCGGTGAAGTCTACACACATCCTCCATTTCTCATTACCTTCAGGCACTATAACAACATTAGACAACCACTCAAGGTATATGACTTCTCTAATAAACTCGACCTCTTTAAGATTTCGAACCTCGTATCTAATGACTTCATATTTATCTCTTCAGTATATCCTCCTTCTCTACTTAATGGGCTTGGCATCCTATACAATATTGAGTTTATGACACATAATCTCTAGATCAATACATGGCATGTCTGCATGGATCTAAGCAAATATACTCTATTTGTTCCTTAACAGCTTCACTCGCTCCTCCTTAATCTCAGGCTTTAGGGCTTTTCAGGCTTGGATGGTCTTTTTCGGCCCGTCCTCATTGAGTAAGATTGATTCTACCTCTTTCACAGCCTCTCCTTTTTTAACTGTGTTTCGTCTCTGGGATTAAGGGTGTCAATGTTGTAAGTTGTTGTTGACCTCTTATGAGACTCTCTCTTTTCTGCATAGTTAAAATAGCATTCAAGTGTCGACGTTTGGTCACCTTGCACTTCCCCTACTCCATTGGGAGTTGGGAGTTTTAGCATCTTGTGGACCGTTAAAGGCACGACCTCAAATTCCTTGAGGGCCACTCATCCCATGACGAGGTTGTAGGATGAGAAGACATTTTCTTCCATCACAAAGAAATTAATTTTTTTGGTCAACCTCTTAGGACATTAATCTTCCATTCTCACATCCATTTCATACATTCCCAATGGATGGACCTTCTCCCCGCTGAAGACAATCAGGGGGTGATGATAAGGGACAAGCCTTGCTCTGCTGAGACCCAAGCTTTTAAAATAGGGCCAAAACATAACGTTTATAGAACTTCCCCCATCCACAAGGATCCTGTAAACTTCACATCCATGCACCCTTGTGGTGATGACTAGAGGGTCAACGTGGGGAGCTAAGATACCCTTAAAATCAAGTCACGAGAAGCTGACTACGAGTGTGTCTATGTCTGCCTTCTTTCTTTTCTCAAGTTTAACTTTTGTTGAAGCCAAGTTCACAACCTCGGCTTTAGTCACTGCTTTCGCCTCTGCCAAAATAAGACGTGCAATTAGCTACCTCTGAGCCACCCCCTGTTAGTACCCTGCAGATAGTGTTTACACCAAAAGAGATCATGTTGACTCTCCTTACTAGGACATTCTCATCCTTTGGTAGGAGTTCAGGGTCATCATCATCGTCATCATTATCGGAGGCATCATCTTTTCGAGTAGGGGTGCCTTCCTGGCATTTATCATTTATTTTCTTTCTGAGGTCGTCTTGGCCATTCTTTGAAGCTCTTGTATCCACATACTTTCTTATCTTTCCAGACTTCAGTATTTTTTCAATCTCATCCGTCAGGGAAAAACATTTATCAGTTAGATGGTTGTGATCTTGATGGAACTCACACCATAAGTTTTTATTTCTCTTATGTGGAGGAGCCTTCAGATTCTTCAGCCATCTCAGAGACCTATCATTCTTTATTTCATTAAGGATGTGCTCATAACTCACAGTTAAAGGAGTATAGTCTACAAGCTTGTCGTTCCCAGTCCTCTTCTTTAGATCCTTTTTCTTCTGAAACTCCCACTGCTACTTCTATTCTCATCCTCATATTTAGCATATATTTCTTCATCTGTGTTCATGACCTTTTCAGCTGTTGCCAACAGCTTGGCCATAGACTTAGGGGGGTATATTTTCTTCACCGAGCTTTCAGAGTAGCTTTCCCTTTATAAGTCCGCCAATGAGGGGTGTCATGGCTATACTCTCTTCATAGTCTTCTACCTCCAACTTTTCCTTGTTGAACCCCGCAATATAGTCTCTGAGGCTTTCATTCTTTCCTTGTTTTACATAAGGAAAATGGGTCATCTTCTTCTGAGGTCTTACCCCAAAATAGAAATTATGAATGAATCGCTCGGCCAACTATTTAAACTTTTCTATGGAATTCTTAGGAATAGAGGTAAACCACATATGTGATGCCCCAGTTAAAGTGCTCGAGAAAGCTCATCACATCATCTCATCTGGGACGGAATAGATGTCCACTGCAGACTAGTACATATTAATACGGTGGACTGGGTTGGTACTTCCGTCATACTTGGGTGATACCACCGGAGGTTTGAATTTGGCTGGGGTTAGAAAGTTAACAATACTTTCCACGAAGGGAGAACCCTTTGAGTACCCCCTCTGCAAGGGGTATCGGCCTCTTATAAATTCTCCAATCTTGTTTTCCAGCCTTTGGATAGAGTCATTCCAAGGCCTAGCAACGTTGGCCTGACCAAGGTTGTAATGACCCCATTTTTGTATGCCAATATATATAATCATTTCTACAATTTCGTCTTACTTACTATTTGAAAATGTTATAATATTACAATTGTGATATTCTGTATTCTTAATATGACAAAGCCCATTTTTAAATTTGATGAATCAACAGTAAAATAGGTCAAATTGAAGTGTTATGGTACATCCTAAGCTAAGTGATAAGTTTTAGGGTAGAAAATGTAATTTTATGAAACTTTAGGGACTTGTTTTTAATAAAGAAAGTTTTAGGGACCAAAATGAAAAATAAAAGGGGCCTTTTCATAAATAAAATATTTTTAGGGACCTATAAGAAATATAAAAAATATATGGTGTGAAATTACCAAAATGGCCTTAAGGTGCAAAATGACCCTTATACCCTTAATACCTTTCCACCTCGTGCTCGACACCTCGTGCTTGGTTTTGACACCTCCACCGTACACATGTCGTCATTAGAGGAGAATCCAAAACACGTGTCATCATTAGAGGAGAAGCTAAACACGTGTCGTAGTCTAGTGAAATAAGACTGCAAGATGCCTCTATTACGCGACACATCAACGCTGACTCGCCATTGTAAAAGATTGGTCAACATGGACACGTGTCAACGCCATGATATCTTTGAAAAACTATAAATATGTCCTTTGGGATCATTTGAAACTCACACCAAATTCCTTGAGAATTATAGATAGAAGTAGTGGAGAAAGCGCGGAAACGTTTAAGAAGAAGTTCTTAGGGATATTCATCTTAAGGTAATCTTAATGTTATAATGCATCTTTATAATTTTAATTTATTGTTTTATAGCTTTACTTAGTAGTTATGCTGGTAAAATAAACTAAATGATTCACTAATCAAAACTTAAAATTTAGAACAAATCCAAGTCGATTTTGTAAACTTGTTTGAAATTATACGCTTTTAAAAAAAATGATTCTTTTTAAAGAAATTTCTCGTTATTATGGAATCCCATTTAAGTAATTCCAAAGTCAGGCCCGGTGAAGTTCTGCCTAGATGAGATGGTATTTAAGTGGTTCCCTTGTGACCCTCCATCTCTACTGAGAACTGACTAATGAGGAAGGACTATGAATTGAATTCTTCAATGACGATCAATGAGTTTTAAAAGTTGACAAATGGGGATTCAGTAATCCTTAAAAAGAAGAAGTTATTATTAAAGTATAGTATAAACTGGACCTTAAAACAAGTACTTAAATATTAATCAAATTAGAGTGTGATCGAAGACTTAATACGAATAAATTTGACCTCCATTTTGGGTGAGTACTTTGACATTCCTTGTGTATTTTGATTATATGATATTATGCAAACTATATATATTTTGTGAACTTCTTTTATTCTCAAAATTCATGTGATACCGATGATTTATTCATTTGTTATATGTTTATATTTGTCCATATAAACATACCGATTAAAATGATTATTGAAAAGTATATTGAATATTGAATATATGATTCAGCCTAAGGGACCTCTTTACTGACTGACCTTCCCAGCTGGGTTATCGCTGGTGTGCCCTAAATAAGGCATTATGACGAACATATTCGATTGACCCTCAACTACCGGGGAATAATACGGTATTAGAGTGTACTTGGCCATCAAAATGATATGATTGAAAGAAAAAGATATCACATTTGATTTGTTGCATTCGTCTTATTCTAAGCTATCCATTTTTGATATATATACTTTCATTTCAAAATATATATATATCTATTTACTGCAAGTTCCTATCCATATATGTATATGCCTTCTCTTTTGACTTGAATAGGTGTCTATTTTCTGAAAACCCTGGAATGTCTGAAGATTGAACCTCATTTGGCTTTTAGCTGATGTTGTATAAATAACCATTTTTTAGGAAATGTTTAGGCTCACGGACGGAACGAAAAGGGACTATATTGAAGATTTAGCTTTTAGAACTCTGTTTGTAAAATGTTTATTTAGAGCATATCTGCCTCTCTTGTAATAAGTTTTAAAATTTCTCTTTAGTTGTAACTCTTTGTTACTTTTAATATATATGAAGTTTCCTTCAGAACGCTTTGATGACGTAATTCATTTACTTTTAGTATTTTACGATTCATTACTATATTTTCGTTGCATTTATTTAAGGAAACAATTAAATCGGAATATTTGTTGCCTTGGTGGCATGTCAAGACACTCGTTCCCTACTACTATTTTGGGTCGGGGTCGTGACAAGGTTGTCCCTAGCCACCTCTGAAGGGTGAATCGAGGGTTCCCCAGCTACAGCGCAATGTCGGCTGTTGACCTCCCCCTGACCGTCGTCTAGGATATGTGGGGGTCGATCATGATGAGACTGATTATCTCAACCCTCTCTTTTAGAGCCTGCGAGGCTTCTTATCCTGGATAGTCTTTCCCTCAGGTAAGTAACTGGGCCGAGTCTTTCGAAGGCCGACCCTCTACTTAATCGATCAAAAGCTGAACCTCTACTATTTTGGGTTGGGGTCGTGACAGAAGTAGTATCAGAGCATAGGTTTTGAGCCCGTAGACTACGGAACATAAGTTTCGAACATTATAGATTTTAAGTTTCCATATATAGAATGCAAGATTAAATATCCGACTTATGTGATAACCCTCCACATGTCTTACACTATATATCTATATAATTATTTAGATATCATTGTTCTTCTAAATTTCAATCTTGGGCTAGTATAATACATCTTACGTTTGGCCATGACTGTAGAAAATGACCAAGACAAGATCAACTCCAGGAACTAGTGGTTCGAGTATGGAAGGTCTGGAAGGTGCATACAAGGCAAATGGAAGTCTACTAAGAATTGTGGAGCATCAGGTGAATAATGGAGTACCAAGTAATCTTGAACTAAGTAGTTGTACTATTGAACAGTTCAAGAAGTTGAATCCTTCGTCTTTTAAAGGTAATCCTAACCCCACTGAAGCAGAAAATTGGGTGATGCAAATGGAAAAGATGTTCGATGTTCTTAAGTGTATAGATGAACAACGGGTTTCATTTGGAACATTCATGTTAGAAGGTGAAGCTGGACATTGGTGGAGAATGACTAAGAGAATTCACGGGGAAAGGAATAATCCAATAGGTTGGAATGACTTCTTAGTGATCTTCTACGAGAATTACTTTTCCGAAATGGTGCAAGACCAAAACGCAACTGACTTCATGAGTCTGGTTCAAGGAAATATAATGGTTAGTCAATACGAGGCTAAGTTTACTGAGTTATCCCGTTTTGCACCTCATGTTGTGATAACCGATGTTTTAAGAGCCAAGAAGTTTGAACGTGGTTTAAGGTTGAATATTCGTAGCTGAATTTCCATCCTAAAGTTGACATCATATAATGACATGGTGGCTAGGGCAACAATAGATGAGAAGGATAGTGAAGAATATAATCAGGTTGGAGAGGGGAAAAGGAAGTTTGGAGAACAAAGAGGAAGGAACCCCAATAACAAACCCTTTAGGACTATACCTAATATAGGACAACCTTTAGTAAATAACCCCTTTAATGTTGATAAATGCCAATGCTGTGGTAATATTCATAGAGGGCGACCATGTTACCTAGAGATGGGAAGTTTCTTTGCGTGTGGCCAAAAGGGACATAAAATGTGAGATTGTCCTAACAAAGGGAAGGAGGCAACAAACACTTCTAGTGACAATAAGGATCAGGGAAGATAGGGTAGAGTTTTTAATCTTTTTGATGCAAAGGCTTCTAATGCAGTAGTGTCAGGTACACATTCTGTATGTGCACAACCTTTTCAAGTTTTAATAGATCATGGTTCTACCCATTCATTTGTGTCTGTACATTTTGTTAATCTCTTTCCTAATATTCCAGAACCCTTGAATCATAACATACACGTTCTACTCCTTCTGGTGAGTTATTGATGGGAACATTAGTGTATAAGTCATGCCCTATAATTATCAGTAGTCATAAACTATTCACTGATTTGATAATTTTAGACATAAGATATTTTAAAGTCATTTTGGGGTTGGATTGGTTAACATCATATCATGCTAGGGTTTATTGTTTTGAGAAGAGAGTTATTTTCCAAATTTCTAACCAATCAAAATTCAGTTTTGAAGGAACTAGCATCCTATCTCCCATGCGTATTATCTCTACAATGCAAGCTTGTAGTTTTATTTCGAAGGGATGTCAAGGATTCCTTGCCAATGTTATTGATTTGCAAACAAAAGATCCTAGTTTAGAAGATATTCCTATAGCTAAGCTTTTTCCAGATGTTTTTCCAGATGATTTGTCCAGTCTACCTCCTAGTAAAGAAGTAAAATTTACCATTGACCTTGTTCCTGGAACTACACCAATCTCAAAACCACCTTATCGCATCGCACCTTTAGAATTAAAGGAATTTAAAGTTCAATTACAAGATCTGTTAGACAAGGGTTTTATTAGACTAGGTATAGCCCCTTGGGGTGCTCCAGTGTTATTTGTTAAAAGGAAGGATGGGACGATGAGGCTATGTATAGATTATCGTGAACTAATTAAGGTGACCATTAAGAATAAATACCCCTTACCTCGTATAGATGATTTGTTGGACCAACTAAAAGGTGCGAAAGTATTTTCTAAGATTGACCTTAGGTCAGGCTATCTCCAATTGAAGAATAAGAAAGAGGATATTTCGAAATCAATTTTTCGTACTAGATATGGTCACTATGAATTTCTTGTGATGCCATTTGGATTAACTAATGAACTAGCCGCTTTTATGGATATGATGAATATAGTGTTTAGGAAATATCTGGATCAATGTGTGGTTGTTTTCATTGATGAGATCCTTATTTATTCCAAAGGTATTGAAGAACACGAGAAGAATTTGGAGATGGTATTACGCATCCTTAGGAAAGAGAAATTATATGCGAAATTAAAGAAGTGTGAATTTTTGGTTGCCTAGTGTTTCTTTTCTAGGACATGTCATTTCCAAGGAGGGAGTGTCGGTTTATCCTCAAAACTAGATTGTCCAAGAACAACTAATGTGATAAAAATTCATAGTTTCCTAGGAGTAGTAGGTCGAATATTTGTTGAAGCATTTTCTAGTATTGACAAACCTCTGTCTAGGTTAACGGAAAAGAAGGTGAAATATGAATGTTCTGAGGAAGTTGCGAATAGTTTTTGAGAACTTAAGAATCGATTAGTAACTGCCCCAATTTTGACTATTCCTTCTGATACAGGAGGATTTGTGATTTATAGTGATGCTTATAAAAATGGTTTGGGATGTGTGCTAATGAAAAATGGAAAAGTAGTAGCTTATGCCTCGAGAGAGTTAAAACCACATGATCAAAATTATCTAACCCATGACTTAAAATTAGCAACGGTAATTTTTTCTCTTAAGATTTGGAGACATTATTTGTATGGTGAGACTTATGAGATTTATACCGATCATAAATATATCTTTACTCAGAAAGAATTGAACATAAGACAAAGGAGGTGGTTAGAATTGATGAAGGATTATGATGTAAATATTCACTATCACCCGGGGAAAGCTAATGTAGTAGCCGACGCTTTAAGTAGAAAGTCTACACCAAATTTAGCATGTCTTATTACCATCCAGGAAGCTCTATTGAATGCTTTGAGAAGTATGGAAATAGATGTACGCATTTATAGCAAAGGATGAATAATGGTAAACTTACAAATACAACCCACATTGATGGAAAGAATTAAAGTTGCACAAGTAAATGACCTACAACTGAAGAAGATTAAAGAAGAGTTTATTGGAGGGAAAAGAATCGAATTTATGATACGAGATGATATATTAATGTTTGGAAATAGAGTGTGTATACCGGGTGATGCCCAACTAAAGAGGCAAATTTTGGAGGAAGGTTATTACTCGAGATTCACAATTCATCCTGGAAATTCCAAGATGTATAGAGATCTCCGAGAAGTATTTTGGTGGAATAACATGAAAAGGGAGATGGCAGAGATTGTATCTCAATGTTTGATCTGTAAACAAGTAAAAGCTGAATATCAGAAACCATCAGGATTATTACAATCTTTACCTATCCCTGAGTGGAAATGGGAACATATTACCATGGATTTTGTGACAAGGATACCAAGGAGTTCTAATGGTAATGATTCCATTTGGGTAATTATTGATAGGTTAACTAAATCTGCTCATTTTCTTGCCATTAAGATTACCTATTCCTTGGGAAAGTTAGCTAAATTGTATATATGGGAAATTATTAAGCTTTATGGAACCTCAATTTCAAATGTTTCTGATCGTGACCCTAGATTCGTGTCTCGCTTTTGGAAAAGCCTACAAGTAGCCATGGGAAAAAAATTGAATTTCAGCACCGCTTTTTATTCTCAAACATACGGACAATCTGAGAGAACCATCCAAACCTTAGAGGATATGCTTAGGGCGTGTGTACTTGACTTGAAGGGGAATTGGGACGATCATTTACCGTTAGTGGAATTTGCTTATAATAATAGCTATCAAGCAAGTATTCAAATTTCTCTGTATGAGGCACTCTATGGTAGAAGGTGTCGTTCTCCTGCATGTTGGGAAGAAGTTGAAGAAAGAAAATTATTGGGACCAGAATTAATTCAGATCACAATAGAGAAAATGAAATTGATACAAGACTGACTTTAAATCGCTCAAAACCGTTAAAAGAGTTATTCTAAAAATCGGCACCGAACGTTAGAATTACAAAGAGGAGACTATGTTTTCTTACGAGTATCATCGACAAAGGGAGTAATCCGATTTGGGAAGAAAGGAAAGTTGAATCCAAGATACATAGGACCTTTTGAAATCCTTGAAAGGATAGGTGTCGTTACGTATCGAATAGCCTTACCCCCTGAACTCTCTAGTGTACATAATGTGTTTCATGTTTCAATGATGAAGAAATACATCCCTGATCCAGCACATAACTTAAGTCACGAGCCTCTTTAAGTTAGAGAAGATTTGACATACATTGAGCATCCAGTGGAAATCTTAGACAATAAAGATCAAATGTTACGAACCAAGGTTATTCCACTAGTCAAAGTATTATGGCAGAATCATTCTATTGAAGAAGAAAAATGGGAGCAGGAAGATGAAATAAAAGAGCGATATCCATACCTTTTTGGAAATTAATGTAAGTAAAGTTTGGGGACCAAATTTTTTTTAAGCAGGGTAGGATGTAATGACCCCCTTTTTGTAGGCTAATATATATAATCATTCCTACAATTTCGTCTTACTTACTATTTGAAAATGTTATAATATTACAAATGTGATATTCTGGATTCTTAATATAACAAAGCTCATTTTTAAATTTGAAGATTCAACGGTAAAATAGGTTAAATTGAAGTGTTATAGCACATCCTAAGCTAAGTGATAAGTTTTAGGGTAGAAAATGTAATTTTCTAAAACTTTAGGGACTTGGTTTTAATAAAGAAAGTTTTAGGGACCAAAATGAAAAATAAAAAGGGGCCCTTTTGTAAATAGAATATTTTCAGTGACCTATAAGAAATATTGAAAATATATGGTGTGAAATTACCAAAATGCCCTTAAGGAGCAAAATGACCCTTATACCCTTAATACCTTTCCACATCGTGCTTGGATTTGACACCTCCATTGTACACGTGTCATCATTAAAGGAGAAGCCAAACACGTGTCATCGTTAGAGGAGAAGTTAAAACATGTGTTGCAGTCCAGTGAAATAAGACTGCAAGACGCCTCTGTTACGCGACACGTCAATGCTGACTCGCCATTGTAAAAGCCTTGTCAGTATGGACACGTATCAAAGCCGTGATATCTTTGGAAAACTATAAATAGGGCCTTTGGGATCATTTGAAACTCACACAAAATTCCTTGATAATTATAGAGAGAAGTAGTGAGAGAAAGCGTGGAAACGTTTAATAAGAAGTTCTTAGGGATATTCATCTTAAGGTAATCTTAATGTTATAATGCATCTTTAAAATTTTAATTTATTGTTTTATAGCTTTACTTAGTAGTTATGATGGTAAAATACACTAAAGGATTCAATAATCAAAACTTAAAATTTAGAACAAATCCAAGTTGATTTTATAAACTTATTTGAAATTATACGCTTTTAAAAAAATGATTCTTTTTAAAGAAATTGCTCGTTATTATGGAATCTCATTTAAGTAATTCCAAAGTCAGGCCCGGTGATTTGTATCTAGATGAGATGGTATTTAAGTGATGCCCCTATGACCCTCCATCTCTACTGGGAATCGACTGATGAGGAAGGACTATGAATTGAATTCTTCAATTACGATCAATGAGTTTTAAAAGTTGACAAATGGGGATTCAGTAATCCTTTAAAAGAAGAAGTTATTATTAAAGTATAGTATAAACTGGACCTTAAAACGTGTACTTAAACATTTATCAGATTAACGTGTGATCGAAGACTCAATACAAGTAAATTTGACCGCCACTTTGGGTTATTACTCTGACATTCCTTGTGTATTTTGATTATATAAGATTATGCAAACAATGTATATTTTGTGAACTGCTTTTATTCTCAAAATTCACGTGATATCGATGATTGATTCATTTGTGATATGTTTATATTTGTCCATATAAACATACCCATTAAAATGATTATTGAAAAGGATATTGAATATTAAAAATATGATTCGGCCTAAGGGACCTCTTTACTGACTGACCTTCCCAGCTGGGTTATCGCTGGTGTGCCCTAAATAAGGCTTTGTGACGAACATGTTCGATTGATCCTCAACTACTGGGGAATAATACGGTATTAGAGTGTACTTGGCCATCAAAATGATATGATTGAAAGAAAAAGATATCACATTTGATTTTTTGCATTCGTCTTATTCTGAGCTATCCAATTGTGATATATAAACTTTAATTTCAAAATATATATCTACTTACTGCAAGTTCCTATCCATATATGTATATGCCTTCTCTTTTGACTTGAATAGTTATCTATTTTCTGAAAACCCTGGAATGTCTGATGATTGAACCTCATTCGGTTTTTAGCTGATGTTGTATAAATAACCATTTTTCAGGAAACGTTTAGGCTAACGGACGTAATGAAAAGGGACTATATTGAAGAATTAGCTTTTAGAGCTCTTTTTGTAAAATTTTTATTTAGAGCATGTTTTGCTCTCTTGTAATAAGTTTTAAAATTTCTCTTTAGATGTAACTCGTTGTTACTTTTAATACATATGAAGTTTCCTTTAGAAAGATTTGATGATGTAATTACTTTACTTTCAGTATTTTACGATTCATAACCATATTTCTGTTGCATTAATTTAAAGAAGCATTTAAATCGGAATATTTGTTTCCTTGGTGGCATGTCAAGACACTCGCTCCCTACTACTATTTTGGGTCGGGGTCGTGACAAAGGTTGTCCCTAGCCACCTCTGAAGGGTGAATCGAGGGTTCCCCAGCTACAGCGCAATGTCGGCTGTTGACCTCCCCCTGACCGTCGTCTAGGATATGTGGGGGTCGATCATAATGAGACTGATTATCTCAACCCTCTCTTTTAGAGCCTGCGAGGCTTCTTATCCTGGATAGTCTTTCCCTCAGGTAAGTAACTGGGCCGAGTCTTTCGAAGGCCGACCCTCTACTTAATCGATCAAAAGCTGAACCTCTTTGTCTGGCATCACGATCTCGTCTTTCACCCAGAATAGGTCGTACAGTGTTGTTTGAGATCTCATATTGCTCCCAACAGTCTGCAGGAGCATCCTTGACCTCTATATCATCATAACTATCCTCTAGGAAAGGGTTTCCTTTCCTCCCCAGGCGTAAACACCTAGGGTTAGCAACCTCCCTCAGCCATTGAGGAGGAGGTAGGTCTTTTCATGGTGCGTGGGGTGGTCCCCTGGCCTCATGTTCTCCCTGATCAGCTATTTGAGTAATCATCTCCGGTGAGACCCCATGTGGTCTCATTATTATGTTCTGGCTTAGCTGGGAAAATTTCTTCTGCATTGCGTGTTGATTAGTAGCTAAGGATTTCAAGGCTTCCACTACCTCAACCATCTCAGACTAGGGTGGCGCTTGGCTGGAACTGGGCCCTCCACCACGAGTTGGTGGAGGTGGTAACTCTGGTGCCATATGAAAGATTAGAGAGCTTTTTATGAAAATACTAGAGAGATTGAGACCTTAAAGGACCTCTTTCAATGGTGAAACAACTCCACACAAAGGGGGAAGGCTGGCTCACCACCAGAGTCTCCGGTGAGGTCAAGCAACAAATGAGGAAGAGATGAATCCTCTCGTTCCAATAGACAGTGCCAAAATGATGATGTTGTAAAAAGCACCACTAGTATGAGGTGTTGATAAGCTCAAGCTAGAAATAACAATGGCAACACAAGAGTAATCATCTAGTAGAAGGTGGCGAGGAGAAGAGGAGATACGCTAGTATGTAAGTGGTTCAACTAATATGACCTACGTCCACTGTGATCGTGTGAGTGAATTTCACTTAGAATAAGGGGCACTAATGGCCTGTGATACAATCTCTCACTTTCTTTCTCTATTGTATATTTTTTCAGAGAATCCGCTAGGGTTACAATTATAGTCCTTCTCTAGGTAAAAGAAGGCACGTATATATAGTGCTTGGGTGGTGTAGTGTACACCCCAAGCATGCCATGAACATGTGTGTGAAGATCAAACCAATCTCATGTGGACATCTGGTTGTGCCACATGCAGGTAATGATGACCAAACATTCCCTCACATAAGGGGAATAAGTTAGTTGTAACAGTTTAGTCCATGTGTTCCAAGTCTTCCCATGTGCTTACGTGTGCTCAGACTTGTGATGTCATCCATGGTAACCTTGTCCCATCCAAGTACGATGCTTGGTAAGTCCAAGGGTTATCTTTGATCTAACAAATGCAGGTACAAACTCGGCCTAATTTACTAGCCGAGGTTAGATTTTAATCATAGCTGAAGTGTCGATTGAAGAAGAGTACGATGATGGAAGTTTCTTGAGCCCATGAGGTATGTCTGACCTTGTTTGATGGCCAACCGAGGTGGTTTATTGTGAAGCCATCCCTTTAGAGGACGACCTCTCTGATTGCCATTGTGAGCTTCCTATTGACTCAACTGCTATGTCAACCGAAGTTGTTGACTCTGAGTATAAGGGGACATATCGGTCATATCAAGATATACCCCGCATGATTATATATGGCATTTTAATATGCCTTATGAGTTACTAATGATTTTTATGCCAAAATCCAAGTCGATTTCTTATCCTTGCAGATATTAAATTCATATGATCAAATTGAGCTCGAGTAATTACGTCAGGTCTTATAGATGTAAAGGACAAAAGCTCAAGAGATTTAATTTTTAATTGGGGGCAAACACCCCATGAAATATATTTAAATGCTTTCAACTCTTAGATGGTGTTGTAACCAATTGTTTATTTTTTTTAACTGTACTTTATCTTGTGATAAAAGATAAAGCAAAGTAAAGAGGGGATAAGTACTATATATTGTACCACTTGTAGTTAGATATAAACAAAGGTTACAAGCATGCTCGGATCCAGTCATTTAATGACCATAATTGACGAGGCATCCCCAAAAGCAACATTAGAGTTGTTCATCGTAGCCACCAGATGGCTCATATATAGCACTGGCTACATTACATTATTTCCAGCAAGGTGACATTTGGCAAATAAAATTGTCCGCAAAACCTGGAGCATAGATACAGAGTTTGCATATAAACCTTACAAATTTCGAGGTAAGTCGCCCATGGAGGTGCATCATATTTCTCACAAACCTTACTAATTTCGAGTTAAGTCTCCGAAAGAAGGGCATTATAGTTCATACAAACGTTAGTAGTATTGTCATAAGTCCCCCACAGAGGTGCATTATAGTCCTCACAAACCTTACCAGTATTTTGGCAAGTCGCCCATAGAGGTGCATTACAGTTCTCGTAAAGCGTTACATTACTAGTCCTGCCTGACCCTCAGATATGGGAGATTTATAGCCTACATTACTAGGCCCACCTGACCCTCGAATATGGGAGATTTATCGCCTACATCACTAGGCCCTCCTGACTCTTGGTTATGGGAGATTTTATTCCAATAAGACTTGGCCCGCCTGACCCTCGGCTGTGGGAGATTTTATGCCAAAAAGACTTGGCCCGCTCGACCCTCGATTATGGGAGATTTTATGCTAATAAGACTTGGCCCGCCTCCACCATCGATTATGGGAGATTCTAAAACAAATATGACTTGGCCCGCCTGACCCTCAGATATGGGAGATTTAAGTCCTACATTACTAGGCCCTCCTGACCCTCGGATATGGAGATTTAAGTCCAACATCACTTGGCACGCAGGACCCTCATAAGGGTTATTTAAAATCCCTACATTACTAGGCATAAGCCTGATTTACAGGAGACTAAAGTCCTATATTACTAGTCACATTTAAAGACCCTAATTTTTAGGCACGCTCAAAGTCCTAAAAGCACCTTAATGTTTGCTCAAACAAAATAAAGTTGGTAACACTTACAAAATATGTTGGTTTAAAAAATCTCTAGTTCACTCGAAGCACTTATTGTTTCTAGATTGAATACTATTGACAGGTTTTTGATCTTATGATTGCAAAAGATTCACTATACTTAGATAATCATCAATTGGTTGATCGGGCCAGTACATCTGGAAAGTTGTTCAAAATGGTTACAACAATAATAAAATTGTGGAGACATGCTTATTCGAGAGGAATGGGGCCAAACCCTAAAATACTCCTCCAAAAATGAAAAGCAGAGGTAGCAACAATATCCCTCAAAACTACTTACAGATGATATGCGCATATATATGCATGATAACAGACCGAACACGGTTATGTGATGATTTTCTAGTCGAACAGGCTAAACGATTTATTTCGTACACATAGTTGATATGTCTCAGCCGAGGCATCAACACACAAACTATGTCTACGAGGGGGCAAATGTAGAGTGGGGTTAAATGTATTAACCACCAACACTCTAATAAATTACCCTCAAGATTTGATCAAATATTGATTTATGATTTATCAAGTTTTACTACAATCCAGGCCGTACACGAGGGCTGCAATATTATTATGCGCTACTTAATATATTGCGTATAGTTTGCATTTGATGAAATACACTAAATAATACTCTAGTAATGATTTAATTAATTATTTGATATGCCACCACATATATTGTGACAAGTGGCACCATAAATATTGGACACTTGGTTCCATAGAGAACATGACACGTGTAAATCCACTTGAGGCACTTTTTGTTATAAAAGGAGGGTCCCCCCCTCATTTGATGGATGATGGTCTTAGGGGAAAAGTAAAGAGAGGAAATATAGATCTCCTCCACCACACACCTTTGGATCTCCGTCATGGGTCTGATAGTGACGAGCGGATTTTTATAGTTTCATTATATGATATATGGTTGTTTGAGAGGCGGATAACCGGATGTGTCACCCACCATGCACTAAAACTTCCAACCCTAGGCGTTTGAGAGGGGGCTCACCGTATTAGGCACCCCCCACGCACCAAAACCACTAAAAACTGAGCTCTCTCGAGCATATCGTACGGACCCACGAACTTTGGATACTTTGATTCCGCAAAGATGGATACGTAGGCGCAAACACGTTGCTCAAGCCTAAAACATGATCAACGGGGTGCCTCCTCAAATTTCATTCACATCTTACACAGAACATTTCAATTTTTTTCTTGTAATTTAAGTTTACTTGCATGTGAATTGATGAATGTGATAGAAATATTCTTTTAAATAAGACATTATTGAGCCATTATTGAATAACTCGATTATAGACCTTGTTGGATGAATTGTTAATGTTGTGGTACATAGAAGCGATCATGCTCTTCAATTAGTATATGAGCGCCATGATAGGATTAATGGTTTATTTGATTAAGGTATTTATGAAAAAAAATTTAAGGATGACTCAAAGATTATTGCGCACCTTATGATAGTTAGGGACAAAGTGGAGAATGTTAGAATTATTTTAAAGAATAACTCTACAAAATATGATCCATGATTAGATTAATGCTAAGAGTCACTTTGGTTAATGAAAGGGTACTCCAAATACCAAGAGCCAAAATGACTAGTCGTTTTCTACCTTGATGGACAATTAAGATTACGTGACTATTAGAGATTTGAATCTTGTCCTTGCCTATAAATAAGTCAACTATCCATCATTTAGACACACAAAAATAAAACATAAAGAAATTATAGGATAAGGGAGAGAGATCCAAAGACTCAAGTTTATGTTAATTTAGAAATACTATTTTGTCTATGACAAAAGATCCAACCGTTGGAACATGCTGAACTTGGAGTATGTACTTGCCACATAGAAGAGGAAGCCGTGGTCTCAATTTCAGCTCGATCGAACATTGTTAAGGTCAACTGGTCCATCAATCTTTCCATTTGTGACATGATGTATGTATGTCTTTATAATTTCCTTTTGTATTCCTCATAATAATTGTATGTGATAATCATGTTGATCTAAGATCCTAATGTTAAATGTATAATAAATAATGTTTCTATTATAAAAGAACAAATAACATATAGAATTCGATATTCATACATTAAATTTATATATCTGTCGGGTGGGATAAATACACCTACATAAATATCATGACATGTGGAGAGCACACCGGTCAAGATAGTGATCAATATACGATCTAACAAGATAAGAACGACTCGAGTCCTTGATAAAATAGAAGACTAAGGATCACTATTTTAGTTAAATCAAACTCTAAAAGTATAGGACTTATACAATTGTAACCCCTAACTCTATATAAAGTGGACACTCCCCATTATGAAGAGGGGGGCTTAGAGGCTAGAGAAACACTCATGTAAATTCTCTGATTATTATAGTGAAACACCGTTGAAGCCCCGTCGACGTAGGCCATTGATGGTCGAACCATGTAAATCTTTATCTCTTTCTCATTTATCATTATACATACATCATGATGATTTGGAACCCCCTACGAGTGAATTTTTTTCTACCACAATTGGTTTCGTATGTGGGAATCGACATAAGAAGTCTTTCCCTCTTATTGACGATATGGAGATTTATGTTGCGACGCGATAGTTTACACGAACGAAACCTCATCAAGAGCTAAGTTTTTTCTTTCTTTATGTATAAATAATTATATTTTATGCACACATCTTTTCGTTCAATCATAATTCTCATATATTTATATTCATAAACCTTGTGTTGAATTCTCATTTACAAATTTGCATAACAGTGAGTTTCATAATCACGAGTTTTGTATGAGTCCTTACAATTATGGAATCTCATGAGAATTTTCTGGGCAAACAAATTTATTTACTGGGCTACATCAAATATTCTGATTCCCATGTCCCAAATTTTTTGGAAGGAGATAAACGTCAAAAGTGGTCCTCTCTCATCAGAGATGTTGACCACATCTTTTCAAACATATCTAGAAATATTCTTTCAACAGACATATTTCCATAAAGATATACAGATTCTAGGTACAAAATCAAGTCGTCAATTTTTATCTCCATTCACACAAATTTTGCAAGACAAAAGTGAAGCCACGAGTAGACCAATAAATTTCCGGTTATTTCTTTCGGTCATCTCCGACCTATGACTTGAGGTCATCTTCGGCCTGTAATACGAGGATGTCATCCAGCTGGGTAGCACCAATAACTATTCAATTTATCTTTTACTATGGTCCCACATATCTCGGTGAATGAAGAATAGTGAAAAAGGGGTAATATGTATAACCAAGATCCCACAACACATAAAGCAGTATGGAGTGCAACGATCAACCATATTGATCAACAAGAACGCATCCAATAAGAAGGAACTCAAATATCCAGCAAGATCACAATCAACCTTGATTGCTAAGAATTGAAGTCGAGAATCATCGGAATGCTCTTTATCCACTCCGACAAATAATCTCATGGTTTATGGACTACTCACATCTCGTCTCTACCAACCCTCTTTTTTGTCTGCCATCTTAGGAGTTTTTGGTCCACCGACTTGCAAATTGGGGCTATTATAGCTAAGTTTCCAAAAATTCTTTCTAGTCCTCTCTTCGACCATCCTCACCCTGCATCCTGGCCCGCCACTATTGATTGGCTATCATGTGTAACGAACAAAAGACCTCGACAGAGTTAGAAGGACCACGTTGTTGGTCATCGATCAACGTGCGAGGAGTTGGAGCATTGGTAATCTATCTCAATCCCATGGAGGACGTTCAGGTAGCCACCAGACCATTATCACTGGTCGGTGGAAAAGACAAGGATGCATCAGTTCAGCACGCTCTGTGTGCATTGATAAACACGGAGAAGATTACTTTGAGGCTTGGGTTTTTATACTTATTTAACTTTATTAAAACACAATTTGCAGTTTAAAGGACATTGGCTTACCTCCCTATACTTTATTCTTCACATCTTTACGTAAAAATAAATTTTTGTAACCAGCTTACATTTGAATATTTGCTTGGATTTCAAAGTAATTTTGCAAAATTTTGGAATTAAACCCTACGTCCTACATCTGGGCTATATTTGACAAATTTTGCATTATTCAGTTCTCTCTCTAAAAAATAAGAGGGACTCATTATTCCATGATCTTCATTTAATGCACCATGCCCATGACTTTTATTATCACAGATTAAATCCAACAATGATCTTAATGACACTTTTTATTCGACTTTATTATAATTATTTTGTTCACATAAATGGTGGGGCGCACTTCTGGAGTACCCATGTCATTTATTCAATCACTTGATTTTAAATATTATCGTCTATTTACAAAAATTTAATCTCGACAAAAGAAGATTATTTTTTATAATTAGTGGATGGTCGGTGTAATATTTTTATAAGTGTTTAGTGCAGCCCCAATAGATGCTCGGGAATGGTCATCTCAGTGAGACTTTATCAAAAAAAATATTGGATCAATTATTACTTTCATTCGAGACTATGGATTTTTTACTTGGTTAATGGTCAAGTGGGTGCATATCATAGATTCTTTGTCCGAATAAATTAATCTCATGACAATTTAAATTTGATATAGCTTCAACAGATTGATCGGGAATTTATTATCTTACATAGGTACAAGATTCAGTCCCGACGAATGCTTGGGCACAATCTTAAGCTCTTGGAAATCTTATTAATGCTCCGATAGACGCACGAGCACGGATTGCTCACTATATCTACTCAGTACTGTAGAACATTACCTCGATAGACTAGCTGGTCACTATTTATCTTATTAACGCTCTGACGGATGGTCGAGCACACTTTAACACTTTAAGACCCAACAAATGACAGTGTAACATTATTTGTTATTACCAACGGATGCTCGAGCATTGATATTTCTTCAACTTCAGTATTGATTATCTGGCTTTATGATTCTTAACCTGATGGATGGTTCAGCATATTTATGATTCATATCGACAAATAATCAGCAAAATATTTTCATATATTTAGTCCCGAAGATATCTACTACACCATTGGCATTTTATCCCCAACGGATAGTTGGTCAGGATAATTCTTATATTCAGTCCCGACAAGGGGTCCGCACAGTCGATTAATAATCGACATTATATTTATTATTGTTATGCAACTCTAATTAATGTCTTGGAAATCTATTCTTCTCTAACAATGCAAGATTATTCGTAATATATACTATGTTCTTTAAAAATTTGCCTCGACGGATGTTGAGGCATTGTTTATTTTCTTCGAAATTCCCCAATGGATGGTCTGCACTTTGATTATTTCTTCAGATTTCTCACTAGCCTTCGATGGATTGTCGATGAAATTTATATTATGTGATCATCACAATTTAGCCCCAACGGACTGTTCAACATTATTGTTATTATTATTATTATTTGATTCAACCTCGGCTAATGATTTCATGTTCATTCGTTGGCCAACATTACATTACTATGGCAATTCAGATGCTCGGGTATGATTATTATTTGATCTTCTCATTTTAGTTGCTCCATATAATCAGCATTATTGATAAGCACCCAAAACTGTACATTTTATACCCCGAATAGACGTACTTTAGTTGCTAATTCTCGACAATATGGGTCTTATGCGCTTTATTATTTATCTTGTAGGCCAAATGTCCGTTTGCGGTGCCAAAAGCTATATATCGAGGCAAATGCGTGTTGAATGGAGCTACTTCCCTCTCCCGTAACCAAACCCGAGTTTAAACCTAGCCCAAAGCATCACCCCAAGCCTGTGTGTGTTTAGTTTGTGTCTTTTTATATTTTTTTAGATTTTTAGTTTGAGTCATTTTTATTTTTAGGATTTATTTAGAATTTCTAGGTTTATTTTCTATTTTTATTTTATTAGTGTAATTTTATTTTATTTTGATTTTTCTTATTTTTTAGTTTTATTAGGATTAGTTTTAGGAGTTTATTTTTAGTTTATTATATTTTATATTTTTTAGGACTTTAGTTTTCATTTAGATTTTTATTTCTTTTTTTTATTTTAGTTTTTATATAAGCTTAGGATTTTATTTTTTATTTTTAATATTTTTATTTTTATTATTTTTTAGTTTTAGTTTTATAAATTTTAGTTGAGTCTTTATTATTTTAGGGTCACAATTTAAACACACACACACACACGCACAAACTTATCCTACACCCTAATACACACAAACACCTCCTCACCCACACCCTAACGCCATACACCTCACACACAACTAAATCAACCCCTATCATCTTCTTCCCCAGCAACACTTCTTCTCTCTCATCCTCCATTAATAAACAACCCAACCTCCATAACCCATCCCTTTTTCCCTCTCTTATACCTCCATAACCCCAACCACCCAAAGCAACCCATCTCAACCCTTAACCCCGAGCCTTAGACCCGAACCCTCAAACCCAAGATCTGCCCGACCACTAACTCCAAACCGCCGACGACCTCTGACCCGCTGGACCACAACCGACAGCGACCCACTTCGCAACCCCTTATCGGAGCTGCCTCGAAGCCTTCGACCTGCTCAACGTGATCACAACCCACAACCAACACCAATCTCCCCCCTAAGACCAATTTACGACCCACCCCAACCATCCCTCACCCTCCGGTCGATAACTCGCCGAAACTCAAGCCTTTAAAACTCGTGTCCCTCATCGGCGACAACCCAGCCCCGACGACCTATCGATCTACACCCAGCTTCGGCGACCCGATTTCCTTACCTTCGCAAACCCATATCACCCATTACCCATTTCCAAAAGCCACCTATGACTTGTTACCTTCCAAATTCAAAGGCCAAGTCAAACAAAAGCCCACATGCTTAGTATTCCCCATGTATCCCACTTATACCCATTTTACCCCCAACTACCTATTTTAACCCAACTTCCCATTATACCCTCTAAACCAAATCAGATTTTGTCACCCCATTTAACCCGCATGGCCTCACACCTCTCTTACCTCATGTGCACACACCCAATTTCTATGCACACTCAAGCCAATTCCCAAAAATACCCCTTAGCCCTGTGCCATGCATCTACTATAAAAGAAGACTCAAGACCCCATTTGAGGGGAGATCATCAATTTGTAGAGAAGAGAATTCTAGAGAGAGTTAGAGATAGTTTAGTGTAGAAAATAAATTAGGATAAACACCATTTTGTAAATAATTTTATTATTTTTATTTTTGTTAGATATTTGTGAGGTTAAATTTTGTAAGATATTTCATTGAGTGATTATTTAATTGCAAGTCACTTGGATGCTCAATTGGAGGGATGTAAATTTGAAATTGGAAGATTAGAGTTAAACTTTCTCAAAGAAATTTGGTTTGCTTGTTCTATTCCCTTATATTTTATTTTAGTAGCCTTGATTATTGGTTCATCATGATTAATATAATGTTAGGCTAAATCCCCTTTCAAGGGGTGGGGGGAAACCCGTATTTGATGTTATTTTAGTTTAATTAGTTTGATTACTTGAAAATTCCCTTTGAATGTTAATTTTGATCCCTCACCCTTAAATTTACGCCTCGAGAGAGGGTAAATGATTTTCGAGAGAAAATTGAAATTCTAGTTACAATACCCATTTTAGATTCGAACTAGAGATAGGGGTTTCTTAAGTGGGGTATTATAACTTGAATTTCAACTCTAAATTTATTTTTTGAGATTTACATAAATTTTAATTGATCGATCCTAGCGGGTGATTAATTAAAAGGTTACTATTAAACTTACATTTGCAGCGAGAGTTGATTTGTAATGTTGATATTAATTTGGGAGAATTCAATTAATTAAATTAATTAGTTAGAATAGCTAAAATTTGTGGTGTAATCCCACTCCTTGATTGTTCTCACAATTATTTACCTCACTTTATCTCTTATTTTAGTGTTAGACCTTATTTTTCACTTTTAGTCACTTTGTAGTTAGTTGTTTTCATCTCACAATTTAGTTTAGTCTTATTTCACCTCACCTCACCTCACCCAATTATTTTAATATTGAAAAAGCTAAAAAAATTAGAAAAGTGAAAAAGCACAAAAAGAAAATAAAATTGAATTACAATTGAGTTTATCTCTAGCTTACCCCTGGATGTGGATTGATACCCTTACTTACCTCTACACTTGAGTTTGTTATTGTTTTGGTAGGTAATATGAGGTTTTGATTAGAAGAGCTTTTCAAGCAATGACGAAAAAAATACACGCAAAAATTATTTCTATCAATTATATTGCAACAAAGTCCCCATGGATAGTCTGGTGTCACCATTATCTAATCTTCTTATCCTATCCCCAATGGATGGTCGGGCATTATTATGCAGTCCTCTCTTCATAACTTCGATTGAGGGCTCCGTAGCAATGATGTAATGAGAATGAATTCACTCCAAACATTAGTCAATAAGTAAAAAAAATTAGACATCAAACTGAAAAACCATAAGATTAGTTCCCCCCCCCCCCCCCCCCCACCCAATGATGAGTGGGTTATGAAAATTCCTCACTAATGACACGCATTCGAGCAAGCCTCGTCATAGGCCTATGGTCGGCCTCTCCAATTGGACCATATAAAAATCCTAATACAGGGTGATACCCTAACTAGGTGAACACCCGAGCAAGCCTCGATGCATAGGCCTGTGATCGGCCTGTCCAATTGGACCATATAAAAATCCTAATAAAGGATGATACCCTAACTAGGTGAACTCCCGAGCAAGCCTCGACACATAGCCATGTGCTCAGCCTCTCCAATTAGACCATATAAAAATCCTAATATAGGGTGATACCCTAACTAAGTAAACTCTCGAGTAAGCCTCAGCGCATAGGCCTGTGGCCGGCCTCTCCAATTGAACCATATTAAAACCCTAATACAGGGTGATACCCTAACTAGGGAATGCTCGAGTAGGCCGTGATGCATAGGTCTGTGGTCGGCCTCTCCAGTTGGATCATATAAAACTCCTAATACATGGCGATACCCTAGAGTAGGTTCACTCCCGAGCGAGCCTCAGCGAATGAGGGCTTTATAGGCCTATGGTCGGCCTCTCCAAATGGACCATATAAAAATAATAATACATGGTTATACCCTGGACTAGCTGCATTCCTGAGAAAGCCTCAGCGCATGAGTATTTAATAGGCTTGTGGTCAGCCTCCCCAATTGGACCATGCAAAAAGCCTAATACAAGGTAATACCTTAGACTAGGTATGCATATGAGTGTCTCACAGGTCTGTGGTTAGTATCTCCAATTGGACCATACGATAAAAAAGAATAATGACCTACGATTGACCTGATCCCATGAGGGTACGTAGGTAGCTCGACACGCTCGAGTTCAATTCCCACATCGATTGAACGTATCTCAAGTCAAGAAAATCATTCCTCTAAGACCTTACAAAGGCAAGTAGATCAACCAAAGAAGGCTTAAAAGTTAAACGACAATTCAAAGAACACCAGTCCAGTTCACATCAATAACTACACACGTATGAGGAGATTATGGACTAGCTCCAAGCTTATCTCAGAATCAACTTCGCTAAACTATAACCCGTGGAACTATTGTGGGGGGAAAATACACCTAGAAAAATATCATGACACATGGCAAGCACACCAGTCAAAATGATGAGCAGCATACGCTCCAACAAAATAATGACGACTAGAGTTGTTGATAAAGTAGAAGACCGAGGATAACTATTTTAGTTAAATCAAACTCTAAAAGGATAGGACTTATCCAATTGTAACCCCTAACTTTATATAAAGGGAACACCCCCCATTGTGAACGGGGGGGGGGCTCATAGGCTAGAGAAACACCCATGTAAATTCTCTTATTATTATAATGAAACACAGTTGAAGCCCCATGGACATAGGCCATTGATGGTCGAACCACATAAATCTTTGTCTCTTTCTCATTTATCATTATACATACATCGTGATGATTTGTCACCCCTCTACGGGTGAATTTTTTTGCTACCACAATATCCGTATAAAATTGTTAATTACGCGTTAATTAATATATGTTTACAGTTGCATGATTTATTTTTTTAAATCAACAATGGATTCTATTATAAGGGTTCAAACCACTTTCCATAGAGTCCCCAAGTAGGAGTTTTTTTTTACCAACTATACAATACCTTAAATTCTAAACCATTCTACCAATAGTGAAAGAATGTCTACATATTCCCATTTGTCTTGACAAAAGTTGCAATCCATTGTCTACAATTAAGTAAATAGAAGTTGACATCTTAAGATAAGCTCCTTATCAGGAGAGTGGCCATGCTTAATCATGTGAATACATGTAAAATATTTCTAACAAGTGCACCCATTATTGTTTATTGTAGCACGAATATAATTTAATCTACCAATGTAATGAATTAAAATAACAGTAAATAAGAAAATAATTTACTCACAAAGCTGTTGAAGTCGAAGATTTATAGTATGATCGAGGCAAAAAGAGACGATTTTAACCCCATGTCGGTGTTCACAGTTTTTTAGCACTCGTCTCTTCCGAAACAACAATAACTTCTTTAAGTAGATCACTCTAGAATAAACAACATTCCAAAATAATGTTTGAATTCCTTCAAATTGATGAAAACAACAAATGCATCGACTTTGAAATGGAACAATGATGCAACTGAACGCTTTCAAAGAGTGTTAATATTTACTTGGAAACCATTGAAATATTTGGGTATATGCTTCGAAATGTTTCCACGCACTATAAAGAAATATTGCACTGCAGTCTAAATCCAGATGAAATCATATTAAAAAATTCAAAACCATTGGACATATTTATAGACTAAGAACAATTAAAAATAATCACAATGGTCAGAAACCGTTTAAAACCAATTATCATGTAATTAATTATTTATTAATTGGCGAATGATGCCCAACCAAGTTGGGCAGTCCATATCGGGATGGATGCTTGGCGGCACACATATCCCACAAATTTACATGCATTTAAGACCTCTCTCTTCCATTAAAATGGGATTCCCCATCGGTTCTTAAACAAAAATGTGGTTCCTTTAGGGCCCAAACCCAAGTGCGATCTATGAGTATATTAACTATTCAACTTCCCATTAATTATTTTATGTATGATGATTCTTTGTCATTACAACTTCAAAGTTGTTTTAATGTTCAAGAGGGTCACTTTGGAATCAATTTTTCACTCTCCCATTAATGATTTTGAATAAATGAATATAACATGTTAATCAACTTGTGAATTAGAACACGTTCTATCCCAAACTTTCCTCGAAAAAAGTGTGGTCTGTAATACCCCGTAAATTCAAGGACCTTTAACTTAATTATATTTGGGAGAAAAATAATTTATTTTATTAGGATGAATTAAATTTATGATTTGGACGTATTTATTTAAATTGGAGGATTTATTGAAATTTGCAAATTGAGATCTAATTCTTCAGGTTATTTTTGTGTTGCATTTTTTAGGTAAAAAATTGGAGAATATTATAAATTAATTCGGATGGCAATTCTGAGTGCACGGCTGGGTCTGGATGGGTCAAAATAGTTGGAAAAGAGTACCCATGTGTATTAAATGGGTCTCGAGGAATTTTTAGGCATATTAAAGCCCACATAAGAGTGTTTGGGCCCTTTTTATGAAGCCCACAAGCCTAAAAACGGGATTGAGTTATTAAAACCTAAATGTGAGAGGGTGTGGCAGCCATAACACATTTTAGAAAACCCTTATAGATACAGAAACTGGGTGCAAGTGGGATAAGCCATGGGAGCCCAAATCAAGAAGAAGTGTGTGGGTTCTTCATCAAATAATCCTCACCTACACCAATGAATTTAGACCCTACGAACCCTAAGGCAAGTGGTTAAAATTGTTTTTAAATCAATTGCATATTTCTATTCATATCATAGTGGGTGTGATAAGATGATATAGTTTTTGGATTAGTTTATATCTAAATTGGGTTTTGATGGGTAGAATTGAATTGTAGAACAATTTTTTGAATTTGAAGAAGTCTATGAAATTGGGTGAATTAAATAATCATTTTAGAAACTATTTGGGGAAGTTTTGGTGCCGAAAATGTCTATTCTATCCACGGGGCCTCGTAGAAAATCATGTTTTCTGCATTTCGTTCTCTGATACGTTTTCTCCAAAAATGGCTCCAAAATTCCTCAAAATGGCATTTTAAAAATTTGGGCAGATTCGTAGTGCAAATTTTAAGAAATGCTATTTTTAGTTGTTATTTTGTTGGAGGTTGCCTCGATTGAATGATTGTGATTACTATTCTATAATAAGGACATTAGGCCTAAAATGGATATTTGGTTTACATAAAGTGAGACAAGTAAGTATTGGGGTAGGTGAGAAAATAATCCATAAGGATTTAAGGTTGAAATTGAGTAAATTGAAGACCTTATATTAATAATTGTCCAACATTTATTAAGTAAAATTTGAATAATAAATTCTAAATATTGTATTTTTGGGCCAAGTGAGCGAGTCTAGATATATTGGTGGAGCGACGCCAAGGTAATAAATTAATGTGTGATTGATTCAATTGTGTCCGGATATTGACTTGGGTGAAATTTAGACTAGTGCTACGAGTGTTTAGGCAAGAACTTGGTCGAGTTAATTTAATCTAGGGTTATATAATAAATTATGGAATATTCAGAATAAAAAAGGGTGTTAACCTTAATGTGTGGAATTTGAGGAATAAGTTCTATAAGATGAAAATTTCGGACCGAAGGAGCAAGTTCAGGTAATTTAGTTGGGTGACACAACTTGAGTAATCAATAAATAATTATGAGAATTATTTAAATATCAAGTCGGTATATAGACATGGGAATGTTAGGCTAGTGTTACGATAATTGTGCACGGGTAGCCCGGATTATATATATATATATATATATATATATATATATATATATGTGTGTGTGTGTGTGTGTGTGTGTGTGTGTGTGTGTGCAGTGATGTGTAGTATATATATATTTGTGTGATTTATAAATATTTGTGCGAATAATATTTATAGGAATACATACCCCTCTAGTGCTATTATGGGAGGTTGAGCGATGTAGGTGAATCCCCTGGCTTGAGAAGGAGGGTGAGTATAGTCCCTAGGTGATAGTGTATGTATTGTTAGGGGTGAGGCATCTTGGGTATGAACCGGTCTCATTTTGGGGGGAAACTATGCCGCCTCCACTGCATTTATTTTATTTTCTGATTTTGGGAGCTAACCGTACCAGGGGTCCGAGTGGATGATTATACCTAGAAATGATAGAATTTTAGAGAACATCTACTCGGGAGGATGGATTATATATTTACGACATGTGTGTGAATGTTGTAATGTGATGATACGTATATATGGTGCAAATATTTATACACAGGTAAAATACATGATGTGAATCGTATAGATATTTCATATAACTCGTGAAAACGTTATATGGTCCCAAATGAGTAATGATTAATTAAGTTAATGTGATAAATAACTTATAAATCGTATATTAAACATACTCGGTCTAGAATAGTGTGACAATAAGGGTATTATCGAGAACTAGTTACGGGGTAGGTGACTAGGCGGGTTATATATGAAAGCGTTATGTGTGCACAATAGTTGAGGGGTGAGCTGGTCCTCAAGGGAGTGCGACACTAACTTAAATATGAATAGCATTCATGCATTTCAATTTACTCCAATTTAATTCAATTGCTAAATATTTTCAAAATGTTTTGGGTTCTAACCCATTCTATAATATATTTTCAAAACCTTTTAGGTGTCCAGCCACAGGGACACCAAAATTATTCTATTCCAGGGTTACGCAGTTGCAGCATATGTGGATGTTCCAGGATTTTGACTAAGCCGCGTCAGTCATTCCATTCCTAGAGTAGGATGCAGTCAATATTTCATTTGGTCATGTCGCCCTAGTTATTTCTTTTGTTCTAGTCAGTTGATGTACTCATTCAACTGTTCTTGTGGTTTATATTTTTTGTATTTGGTTTGTAGCCGGTGGTTTTCTCGGCAAAGATTGTATTTATTCATTTTTAGTATTGTTTGATTAAGTGATTGTGTGAATGGTTAATTATATATTCTTTCGCATATTGTTAGAGATGTTTAATAAAAAGATAACATTTGTCACCATGGCTTTTGAATACTAGGTGGTTAGTAAGTTTTAAAAAGGGTTTTGACACTGATACTCAGAATGAACCAGATGAGATTCCTGTTTGATTTGATATAGGAATGCTCACTCGGTATTTTATTAGGCGGTGTATCACAGATGGTATCAGAGCATCATGCTCTAGTGTCTTTAGGATCTGTGTGGATTTTCACGTTTAAGCATAGCGTTCTTTGATATAGATTGTTATTATTGGATTATTGTATTCCTTTACGTATGCGACTTACGATCTCTTTATATAATGTATAATTGATGTGATTCATAAATAATTTTGATTGAGCATGGCAGATCGAATATTATAGAACAAAAAATGTGGAAAGTTAAAAGGATTGCAAGAAGGGGGACTCAACAAAAGCCATGGAGTATTTTGGAAACAGTGACGCGATTGGATTCACCATGATAATTGTTCAAAAAATTAAAGTTGGAGTAACCGTTGGGGTACAGTAGTTTACCCAAGAATCATCCGAAAGGACGATTGTTAAAAGTTAAAACGCGAAGTGAAGATGACAAGGGGTAAGGGTCAAAGAAGATTTTATTTCAGAAGAATAATCCCATAGAATTCGAGGAAGGTGCAAAAGGGTGATTTACCAATGGATGGAGAACATCCAATTGGGATCACATATAGGGGAGTGTATTAACACACAAGTCAAAATTCCGAGTTAAGATGTCTGGTCATAGGAGCAACATAGGGTGATGGGAGTCAGTCACCATAGCCATGGGAAAATTTCCATAAATAAAGAGGAATTTTGGGTGCATATTATTGAGAATCCTCACACCAGAGGTTAAATAGAGAGGCAAGGGAAATTCGAGGAATTTTCCAAAAAGGGTCGGATAGTGGCCAAATGTTATGTTAAATTGGCAAAATTTGCAAACTTTATAACCGATGAGAGGGATACGAAGAATCAAGTAGGGTTGTAAGTTAATAACAGACCCATGGGTAGAAAATACAAGCGTGGATAGGAAATCTAGCTAGGATGACTGGTGTCGTTGTCATCAAGGTTATACATTTACAATTTGTATTAATGCTATCGAGAGAGGGTAAATAAGGGAGTTGGAAAATCTATCAAAAGAGTAAGAACAGATTTATGTGGTAGTGAGGCACTAAGAGAAGGGATACCCAGTATATGATCCAGATTAATGATAGAGATCAATATAATTCCCACCCAATGATGGTGGGTTCTGTCAGGGCTGTCAAGGACATCAAAAAGTACCATGGGACTAGCGGAGCCAAAGGGACATTAGGGGTATCAATCCGGGTCAAGACTACTCGATCCGTAAAAAGGACAACCCCGATATGGCCGGTGGGGCTGAAGAAAAACGAATGAGACGAAGAGGTGTCTTATGTGTAAAAGAGTAGAAACACATCGGTGTATCTTGTTTGTAAAGATTTTGGGTACATGAGCGGTATTTCTAGTAAGGGAAACATTTAGAGAATTTTTTAGGTTGATTCAGACGAGGGTGTTATCCAAGAACCATTTGAACTGAGAGTGTTATTGGCAATTGAAATTTCGAATTTTATTTCGGGATGATTGGGGCCTCTTTTTTTGCGAGGAGAGCGAGTCAGAGTAATGTATTTGTAATATATTAGCATGAGAAATGTGTTTAGTAGAGGAAGTGTATATTTACCATGGAATAGCGAGGCGCTCTTCAGTCGCACCTGTAAGGGAGTGGGTGAGTACATTGAGATGATATACATTAATATGAGAATAGATCATTTTGATAAGTGATATTTGAGGTGTGGTTTTATCCTGGGTACGAATAAGTTCGCGATGGTGGGGAGTTATAGAAAGGATATCGTGCTTGTTGTTCTAGGGCAGGATGTAAATTGTTATGATGTCTCACATAAAAAAGGGTCAAGCTCGCGATAATATTTTGTATAGTAGACTTCAGAGTGTACAGTTATCTAGTTATATTGGATCCCTATGCATAGGGACTCTTATTTAAGATATTCAAAGTGTGTTGGGTTGTCGTGGAGCGGAGAGATTTAGCTCGGGCGTTATTTATTCATTTTTAGTATTGTTTAATTAAGTGATTGTGTGAATGGTTAATTATATATTCTTTCGCATGTTGTTAGAGATGTTTAATAAAAAGATAAAATTTGAAACCCTTTTTTTTAATACTAGGTGGTTAGTAAGTTTTAAAAAGGCTTTTGACAATGATGCTAAGAATGAGCCAGATGAGATTCCTGTTTAATTTGATATAGGACTGATCACCCGGTATTTTATTAGACGGGGTGTCACATGGTCCCCATATTCATATAGGTCCAAAGTTGACCAAAATATATTGTTAAAACTATAAACTTCAAAAAAACATAAGGATGGAAATTGGTCACGATCACTATTTAAACACTTGAGAAAGTACTATTGGAAAATTAACGCATTTGTTTAAATAGATTTTAGCCTATGATTTTCCGTATTGAAAGACTCTCATAAGCCCTCCTTAGTTAGTTAGTGCGATGTATTGAATTATTCAATCAATTACATAAATCAAGACAATAAACTCCATATAACAATTCTTCAAATGTTTTTGATTTTCTGTTGTGTTCATTTTGGCCTTAAAATAATTATTGATTTTCATCAATGCTCTAAAGAATTCAGCCGTTAATTCTTATAAAATTAACCCATTCACATTCATATGGGGGAACTTTCTATTAAGATTATCTAGCTTCACCCTTTTTGGATTTCCAATGTATAGGATTAACTGGAAGAAAGGCTTGTTGTAATACATGTTACAAGTAACATTATTTCACCCTAAAAATATGTATGGGTATAAAATTCATTAGTTTCATATATAAAGTTGTTCAAAATTAGTTTAATCCTTCAAATCTACAGCGTGGAATCTCTAGTCAATTTAAGACAAGTCTTCAATTTATTTACTTCAATCACATTACCCTTGATGAGTAATATACTTGTTTTTTGTTAAAAAAATTATTAGCGAATCCGTAATACTGTGCTTAAGATTTTACATAAGAAATCAACATTGCTCCATTTGAGAGAAATTTTTCTTGGTATTAAGTCTTTGGTGTCTATGTTACCATTATACATATTACTTAGTGACCTTACAATAGTTGATTGGTTATCACAATGTATACTAATAGTTGGCATAGGTTTTGGTCATATTGAAATATTCTCTACAAAATATGGGAGACATTTTGTTTCTTCTCTTTCTTGAACTAGTGAAATGAACTTTAATTTCAAAGTATGATAACAGTATATGTTTCTTTTTAGGATTTATAAGAGACGAACACATAATCCACTTATCATATTGAGTTCTTAGAAGTATATATCCAATTATCATCACTATCACAATATGTCTCAAGTACTGCTAGAAATCATAATGTATTTCTTCCATGATGTAGGTTGAATCTTAGATAATCCTCCCCCGGGTTACTTATATATCTATCTAATTTACTAAGTAAGTATGTTATATTTGGACTAGTGTAGTTTATGAAATATTTGGACTAGTGTAATTTACTAACTTCCATGATGTAGGTTTAATTGAGATATTATTTCACCAGTATTCTTATATAAATGTAAATTTGGACCTCCAGGTGTTCGATCTAGACTTTTACTATATTTGTCAAACTTCTCAAGTACCTTATTATTATAATTAAATTGAGACAAGACAACTCCATAATAAGTTCCAAAAAATTTAATTCATATTTTAGCAATTGTAACATCTATCATATTAAATTCACTCTTCGATAATCTTTTTGTATCTTTAAATATATCATTGTTACTATTAATGTTGATCATGTCATCAATATATAAACAAATAGTGATATAGACACCCTTAGTGACTTTAACATAGATACATTAATTACATTAATTTATTTTGAATCCATTTAACAACATATTTGTGCCAAGTTTCTTATATCATATTATTGGATCTTATTTTAATTTGTGAAGAAAATTAACTAGTATACATATTTTTCTCTTTTGTTTAGAAACCACAAAATCCTCGGGTTGTTCCATATTGATATCTTCATTTAAATCACCGTTACAAAATTACCCTCTTCACACCCATCTGACATATCTCGAGATTATTTAGTGTTACAATAACAATTAGCATTCAAATGTGGTGATACCATATTCCACGCTTGATGTTTAAAATATCCTCTAACTCCCCAACTGCTACCAAGGCGAGGCAAAGGTCTCAAGGCCAACCTTAGACCTAAGACAAACCATTGCTTATCCTATAAAGTCCATGTCATCCTAAAAGGTGTGCTATGTTACTCTAACAGACCTCAATCACGCATCTTTCCTGATGGAAAGGTAAGTCGTTCCAACATACCTCCTCATGAATGCTTAGAGACCAAAACATTAAGGTTTTGCCATGAATAGTACTTAGAGCAATCCCCATATTAACGGAAAATAACCTTTGAAGGGCACCTAAGCCTCAGTCATAAGACATGGTAGTACGTGGTGCCTAGGGATCAACTCCCAATAAATCTATAATCTCTCCAACCCTATCGATGTTCCATAATTCTCCTACAAGAATTTTAACAGAATAGGTAATGAGAAGAACATTAATCTACCTACTGCAACTGACTATCTCCACTTGCATTGAATTCTTCCATCAGTATTAAATGCAATAAAAAACCATCTTACATCTTCTGTAAAAACTTTTTCCACAGTGCACCTTCCTTTTAACACCATCAGATCACAGAATTTTCAAAGTCATGTTATGATAGTCCACTAGTCCTCTATCCAAGAGTCTTCTTTAAATATAAGGTTTGTAGAATGTGAAAAGGGGATCGATCTCGAGCATTCAAAGAGATTAGGAAATTTAAACAATCATACTCACAAGAGTTCTAGCATCTCATAAGTGTTTACACTTCATTCCAGAGGTCTTCTAGATTATAATACTTCATTTGCAATCTGATAAACCAGTGGAACACATTTGAAAGTGGGCATATAAACCTCATATATTGTCTGAACCACTTTAATTTTTTGTCTTTTACTTTGACACTTCTCGCCTCTTACCCGTCTAAGGTCCAGAGGGGAGCACCTATGGGTTTAAATTCACATACGATTTTTACACTCATCATTTTGGTATCGTCTGTAGGAAAGAACTCCATCTCTTTTAAACACACTCCTTCATCCTTTAAAAATAGTAAACAAAGAAGATTTATCTTGTTCATTCAAAGAAATGGAGGCCTGGTATAAAATTCTCTAAGAACAATTGACCCACATTCTTAGCAGGATCCCTTTACCCCCAGTGATAGAGGAACCAATGACAGCCGAATGGAGTGTTTCCAGGGAGAACTACGAGCCCTAGTTACATGAGTAGAATGATATAGAGGAGGTGTATAGGGATCCTAGTGACCCATCACATGCATTACTGTCAAGGATAAATTATCACTCCTGGGAAATCAGCCCCAGGGAGGTTTAGGGCAGCTAGACCTTGGGATGGACAGATAAAAAAGTTGTAAGATTGGTTGGGGAATTTCCTCAACTAATACTCAAACTCCCAACACCATCGAGTTGGACCTTCAAAAGACGTTGTTGTCATTCTCCCATGACGTTCAACATTACGATCTTCCACCAAAGTGGAAGATGCCTAATATTGAACCACTCGATGGGTCGAAGGACCATGTTAATCATTTGGAAGCCTATAAGTCATTGATACTTCTTCAGGACACCCCGAATGAGGTCATGTGTCGAGCCTTTCCTAACATATTGAAGGGAATAACTAGGCACTAGTTTACCAAGTTCAAACCAGGGACTATTACAAGATTTACATAGTTGGCAAGATCCTTTATTCATCATTTTATTAGAGCCTAGAAGATTAGGAAGCATGTCACCATTATCTTCCACGTCAGATAGAAGGTTGGGCAATCCCTCAAGGAGAGATTCAACCAGGAAGCCCTCGAGGTCGAAGATCAGAACGCCACTATTTGTGTGGTTGCCTTCTTCTTATGCATCTCCGAAGATTTATTATTGTCCTTCATTAAGAAGCCCATGAAGTCGATAAATGATATGCTAGAAAGAGATCAAAAGTACATGAATGTTGAGGATGTAATATCTGCAGAACCTAGAGTTTCACCCTAAGTTGAATTACACCTTTGAAACCATCATTTCTTGTCTTTCACACCTTAGCATTGATTTTATTCCCAAATAATATTCATTTAGGACCCTTTTGTATAACACCCCTTTCCACCATCTTTATTTCATAAAAGTGTTCCAATTTACATAAAATTACCATTTTACCCTTTTGATTCATAACTTGTCCTTTTCCTTCATTTTCGCAAGCGTTATTTTTCAAAACATTATTAAGTTACCCACAGTAACTTCTTAAGTGCTTTTAATTTATTAACACTTATTTAACACTTTGGAGGATCATAAATCTAAACATGGAAATCTCTTATCTCACTACATTCTTTTCCAAGAAATCATTGAATCATTTAAAGTTTACTTTATAAGAAAAATACCATTTCCTTTATCAACACATGTAGGCTTGAAACTTTATTCTTATCACATTTTCAATAGTTTTTCACACTCTTTAAGGGATGGAATTTCTATTTTCTTTATTTTATGTTTAACCCCAATAAAACCCAATACTTATCACATTTGACTTGTTTATATGTTCATCATAAAAATAATACAAGTTTATATCTATGAGGAGGTGGATTTTAAGTCCAAAAATCCTATTAAATGTCCCTAACATATGATTTGTCCTAGAAATTTTATAATGTTTGCAAAAATTATAATTTTCAAGACTAAAGAATATTTTTATTCTTCGAAGCTTAAACAAATGTCCAACTTTATAAAATCTTCATTCTTTCAACAACTTTAAAACATAATTCATGAAATATCTTTATCAAGACCAACATTATTATCAAAACATTTTATTCCATAAAGTGTTTAATACCAAACTTCTTGAAATACATAATTTATTCAACAATCATGAATCGCAGTATTTTTTGCAGAACCTTCAAAACCATTTATATGAAAACCCTAAGAAATCATCTTCTTAGTCATATATGCATCCTACTCTAGCAATTATTGTTGCAAGACTACTAGTATGCAAAAAAGAGTCTTAAACTAAGAATAAAGTTCTCCACCTAAAATGGTGCTCCAAAAATGGTAGGATAAAGGTAGAAGAAGATGATGGCAAACCCCACCTCCTAAGGTGACCTGAAGGAGGTTGCCTTGTTCCAGAAGTATATATCCTTCTTCAAAATCCCTAATTACATCTCCACAAGTATATATCCTTCTCACCCAGGGGTTTTATGGATTAATTACGTAGGAAAATAAGATATACTAGGGTGGTTCAAGGTGGGGGAAAACGGTGTAGGGTAGTTTGTGGTGGTGGAAGAGGGAAATACTCTCCAAGATCTAGCGATAGGAAATGATGAAAATAGTGGGGAAGGCCCACCCCCACCCTATTATCTTCTAACACACAAATAACCCCCAACCAAACCTCATAAAAACTCACCCCAACACTAAAATCCAAATTTTGGTTATCTGGACTCATCGGAAATTAACACGACATCAATCCAAGGGTCTAAAATGCGACAGGAACACAAGGAAATCTCGATTTTAAAATTTCAAAACAAGTTGCTCGAATGAGAACTGGACCTTGTTCGAATGAGACTAGATTCTCGTTCGATCAACCTTTCGAACGACCTTCAAACAAGGTGGTGCATCTATACATTGGTCGGTCATTCGATTGTCGTTAGAAGTCCACTTTGAACGAAGTGGGATTTTTGTTCGAAGCACCAGCATTCTCATTTGAATGATTTTCATGTTCGTTCAGTCTAACCAGATTTCATATATCTCCAATTTCACCCAAAAACTTCCAACGATTACCATCAAGGCCAAAAAATAATTGAATATGGATAAAATCCCATACATTAATGATCCAATTTCCAAGGGTTTCATATGATTATAATTTTCATGTGAAAAATAATAAAATATTGGGCACAAGTATTACATTCTTCCATGCTTAGGAAATCTCATCCCTAAAATTATTGATTCGTCAATTCCTTAAGTTCCTAGGGCTTATCAATCCTCATTCTAATTCACAGAAATCATTCGAGACTAAATCCTCTAAGTCCTCATAGACAAGATGGAATCATACGCTCTGTCACAGGGGTTATCACCAAATGTTCAATACGCAACGTGCCTAACGCTAACAATTAAACTTTCCATCAAAGTCACTTAACAACCGTCGAGTCAACATTTACTCGGTGACCACGCTCAATCAAGTCTTAAGTCTCCTTTACTAATACCCAAAGCATGTTGGTGCCTCTATCTAGTGATCAAAACTCACCCAATTGCAACTGCAATACAACTAATACCTCACTCATCCTCACGATCCATTTCAAATCCTATGACTACATGTCATGCGTGTCCACAAATTTTTTGGGTCATCTAGACCACACAACTTCATTTGGGCTTGATTATAATCTCGTATCGTTAGTCATTCGTATCAAGTAACAGTCATGCCACTAAGTATCAAACCATGCATATGACTAATACCTTTCCACAGGATCCTTCTATGAACCTAGGAAATCCCTAATTGTACTACTGGAGAATGTTCATCTAGGCTCTAAGCACCGTAATTGTAATTCGTACCAGTTTGGCAAGACCTAACAAGAACTAGTCCCCACCTTGATAGGGATATCTTAACTTATGTTATCAACACACGCCAATATTCTAATCAAGCTTTGATATCCTCCTTGGGTGCCATTTTCAAGTCTCTAGCATGGTGTCGATAATCTAAGAGCTGAAAGAACTTCCTTAAACTCCTCAAAATCAAGTATCAATTGCCTACACTAGTCATACTGTGGCACCCAAGCATCATGCCCAATCAAGACACAAGCTCCCAATCTCTCTTATAAGGTTACATCACCCATGTGTGCCAATTCGAATGACAATACCCAGGATGCGCATTATCCGACTCCTTTAAACCTTGACCAGTATCCCGAGATCATCACATGACTTTTAACACCACTATCATTGAAACACTAATACTCCATGAGACTAAATTTGAATTGTTTCCTAAGGATGGCAAACATACTCCATGTAAAAGTCATCAAAACCCAATAAAATCTCATCACCTATATGACTCTCTCATCATAGGTGCACTCAACAAATTTCTCAATACCCACATCGTCATTACTAGGTGCTCACAAAGATACTAGTCTATGAGCCTCTATATATGGTGAATCTTAACCATTGAATGCCTTAAGATGTCACAATTAATCGATTTTTATTCCCAATGATACCATACATAGTTCGTCCTATGGACATTCCAAAATTCCCTTAAACCATACTCATACTAAAACTGCCTCACATTTAGCCATTATTTAGGCAGCTAAAACAACCCCTGACACTTGGGGTAATAATGTTGTCCCCCTTCTAAATGGCTGTTACTATACATCTCCTACCAAATCATAGACTGATAATAATATGGATTACAGTAGGATACATGACATCGCATACAAGCTACAAACCTCCAGGTCTACATCATCGACATCGCTAAAGATACTATCCCTCAAAATTTGAATCATAACTACTAAAATCCTGACATGGAAGACTATCTAGAGTTCATTTTGAGAACACACTATAATGTTGACTAACTTGAGTCTATACCCTATGGGAGTTGTAACTAGTTTGGATATTGAGACAAAATAAGATTTGATTTTTTAGAGTTACCCTCTATCAAAGGTTCCAAGATTCAATAAGGAAATCCACTCCAAGAACCTCAATGATCTACACAAGGGAAGCATTGCTCTCATGAACCCACAAATAGGAGACAATCACTTCATATTTGTGTTATTTTGTATGCACAAGGGTCATATGATTTTTAGGAATTTTGTAACCTTCTTAAATCACTTAAAACATTTTTAAATCATTTAAAATGATTTTTAAAATTAATTGAAAAGTGATTTTTAAATGTTTGGGGTTAAAACATAAATACTTTTTCTTCTAAAAATTAGTTCTGGGTAGAAACCAAAATCGACAGATAAATTTGTGGGTGCAATTCGTATTATTGGAACATCAAAACACGCGTGTGTCATGCAATAATATCTCTACACGTGTGTGCACTCTACTGGCCATTGTGCGTTTTTTATGTGTCTATGTTAATCACTTCATTCACAACCCTTGTGAAATCAGGACGTACATAAATAAGATCGTAAAACAAATTAAATCTAATTTTTAGAAAGAATTATTTCAGACCTAAAAGTTTTAAAGGTTGATTTTTAAAACATATTTGAGATCTGCTTTCATGTCAGATAGAATCTCTGTAAATTTATAGGACTTTTTTGTATAACTTTTGAGCGAAGTGAGTTGCATATTTGCATGTAACTAGTCATATAACTTTCATTCTCACACGAACACTTAGAATTAGTTGTTCTTTTGAGAGATATGGTGTTGGTAGAGCCACTAGAATCAGAAAGAAAGGACAGAGCAAGGAAGCTGCTAGAGGGAGATCAAAGCTGGTCAGACGGCTTCCAGAGTGGAGTAATTTGTATATGTATAATCTCTGAGCTTAGCTTAGGATATTGATAACGCATGATTAGTGCTTTAACTTGTATATTGTGATTTTTTAGTGGACTTTTTATTTTGGGGCGTAGAGGTCACCATGGATGTTTCCCCTAATTTGGGGTTTTATCACGTTAAAAATCTGCTGTCTATTTGCTTAAATGATTCTTAACTATTTGTGATTGATCTCTCACTTACGACTTGATAGTAGGTTTTATTCTAAAAACCTAATGTAATCAAACTAACATATTCAACATCCATATTTAGAATTTGTCTACGCATCTTGTGTTATACTTCAAAAAGAGTCTTGTTTAAGGAGTTTACTAAAAACATAACTTTTAGTTATCAACTTAGTAAATAAGTTTTTCAAGTGGTATCAGAGAGGGTTAATCAGAATTTCTTTTGATCCCGAGAATCTAGAAACTGTTTTTGAAATCTTAGTTCTGAAAATGGATGATAGATTTGAGAAGTTTGGTAACCTTTTCCATCCACCTCTCTTTAATGGACAAAACTTCCCCTACTAGAAAGTACGGATGATTGCGTTCATTCAAGGAACTCTTGTTGATGACGTCTGGGAAATGATTGAAAACGGTTACACATTTCTTACTAAGCGCTTTTCTGAAACCAATCCTACAACAGTTAAGAAAAGACTTTGCGAATTCAGTAAAGATGAGATGTAATTGTCTCTTGATAATAGCAAGGGAAAGAATGCAATCTTTGTGTCCATTAACGAGCATATTTTTAAAAGAATATCTATTTTCTCTACTTCTAACGAAGCCTGGGACATGCTAGTCACTGCCTATGAGGGTGAGGAACATGTTAAGGCTGGAAAAACCCAAATGTTAATCAAGCAGCACAACATAATGATTATGGATGATAGTGAATCTTTTGATGACTTTTATATAAAGTTAACTGATATTTTAACAAAACTTCATGCTTATGGTATAACCTACAGTAGAAAAGAAATTGTCCAAAAGATCCTTAGGTCTTTACCTGCCAAATTGATAATAAAAGATATGCTATAGAAGAAATGGATGACCCAAATTTGACTCCTGAACTGCTTAGCAATAAATTAAGGAATGTATAAATGGAATTGGAATATAAGAAACAATTGAGTTCCCAAAATAAGAGACCAACTGGTTCTAATGTTGTGTTTTTATCACAAATGTCTGTTCCCAAAATAAGTCCATTAAACTTTGACGACGACCTAAATGGTGACTGTGACTTGGATCACCTTGATAACCAAATAACTCTCATAAGCAAACAATTCAAAAAGATAATCAAATATAGAACTGCATTAGCCTCTAAATAAGGCTGACAAGGTTATCAAAATCTCAGACCTCATGAAAGACACTATAAAAAATAGTCCAATGACAATTATAGACCCATGAGTGACATAAAAGATGCAAAGTGTCATAAATATGGAAAAATGGGACATTATGCTAATAGATGGATGACCAAACTGAACAACAATAATAGAGCTAACATGTGTAAGACATGTGACGAATCTAATGATTCGGTTGAAGACGAAATTGAGTCAACTAAAAATAATGAGTCATACATGGCATTCTTTGCAAAAATTGTGTATAATGATGATTATGTATGATTACCTACTCATGGATTTGTTATGTCTCTTAATATTTCTATTATGCCTACTAGTGATAGTATTGTGTATGTTGATGATGACAATAAACTTGATAATGTTAGTATACAGGTGTATCAAAGTGAGAACATTTTCTATGAACTCAATATGTGTGTGAGTTCCACATAAAAAGTGAACTATATAGGGGGCACAACACACGACGCACTTAGTGTGCCTGACGAGGATCTTCCAAATCTTCAAGATCTATACACGAAATGCTTAAGAAAACATCCCTTCTTGATAAAATGGTGAAGCTTTTAACTGAATGAATGGACTTACATAACGAGACCATTAGAAAGAATGCTAAAGATTATACATCTCAATGCGTTGCCCATTAGACATAATTTAAATAGTTTACCTTTAAAATAAATGATTTGTTTGAAAAGAAATCATGTTTTGGAAGAAAGATATAAGGCAACTCTTGTTGAATTAGAAGAATCAAAGCAAAAGGTATCAAATGTGTTTAAAAAATGATCACACTTTGAAACCCAAGCTAAGTCCTACGAAGAAATAGTTGTAGGAAGTAAGTTCGATTCTAAAGATAAGTCTGGTCTAGGTTTTTGAGAAAAAAATATTATAAGTAAAACAAATGTGTCTCCTTAAAATATCATTTTTGTTAAACAAGGCCAAAATCTTCAGAAGACTGAGAAAGAAAATTTATGAAAAATGTGTCTAAGGCAATGCACGGTATGAATAATCTACAATGTAATTATCTAGCCAAGTATGTCTGTCCACCTATTAGAGACCAACGTCAGAAACTCAAGCCTAACGACACTTGGAAAACTATACCGAATAGGGACAAATCTATCTTTAAAGACTTTAGTAATAAAGTCAAGTCTTCCACCCACTAGTACTGTTCGTACTGCGATGTTTCTGGACACACCATTGTCGAATGTTTTCAAAAGAGACTGTATACACCTAATTTTTAAAATTTTAACTATTCTAGGAAGAGTAGGAACACTTATGTTCTCCTAAAGAGGACCACACATAACTCTGACTATAAAAAGAAGAAGGGGGGATCTAAATCTAAGAAGAAATAATTTAGAAGACCCAACAAACCTTTTCTAAGTCCAGGGCCAATAAAAATTTAAAAACCAAGCCTATTTGGATGAGAAAAGATGACCTGTTACCCCAGCTCAAGTGCAATATTGTCACAACTACTTTTAAGGCACAACGCACTTCAACTAGATGGTACTTATACTTCATATGTTCTAAACATATGATTGGAGATGAAACCAAATTGGCAAACAAGATAGACTTCCTTAGAGCTAGTGACGTGTTTAGCGATGGTGTTTCATCCCAGATCATAGGTAAGGGAACATTGTGCGAGGAAGGGCTCCTCAATCTAAATGATGTTCACTAGTTAAAGGTCTTAAAGCTAACTTACTAAGCATATTTTAGTTTTGTGACTCCAATCACACAATTATCTTTTCAAAAATTGATTGTAAAATTATTAATTGAAAGGGAAACTGTATTTTAATAGGAAATAAAAATGAGGATAACTACTATACAGTGATTCTGAAATTCGAATCTTGCCAAGTCACCAGATTAGATGATGCTGATTTATGGAACAATCAATTAGGACACAAAAATTTTAATAATCTTTGTAGGTCAAGTTCCCAATAAATAGTTAGAGGACCGGCAAATATAAAAAATTCTTTTAATCCTGTTCGTGGTCCTTTCCAAGAAGGGAATATAAGTAAAGTTGCTCACAAAAAAGTCAAATACATTTTAACTTCAAAACCTTTGGAACTAATCCACATGGAACTTTTGGGTCCTTCTAGAAGTGTCAGTTTCTGTGGTAACAGTTGTATATTAGTTATTGTCTATTATTTCACACGATATACTTGGTTTGCATTCATGAAAAATAAATCTAATACCTTTCGTGAGTTCTTAAAAATTATTTTAAAAATTGAGAACGAGAAGGACACCCAAGTATGTCGCATCAGAAGTGACAGAGGTGGAGAGTTTAAAGACTCAGGTGTTATAGAATACTGTATAGGAAATGGATATAAACACAAGTTAAGTGCTCCAAAAACACCTCAACAGAACGGGATTGCTGAACGAAAGAATAGGGCCTTAAAAGATATGGCTAGGGTGATGCTACACGTGTTTACCTAAACAGTTTTAGGCTAAAGCCATACAAACTGCATGTCATATCATTAATTGTGTATACCTCAGAAAAAATTCCAAACAGACTTCTTATGAACTTTGGTACCACAAAAATCCTAACTTCAAATAATTTAAAACCTTCGAAAGTGTCTATTATGTCTGCAAGGATAGGGAATATCTCTCAAAATTTGACACTTGAGGATAGAAATAAATATTTCTTGGTTACTCCCAAATAAGTAGAGATTATCAAGTTTTTAATTATCGTACCAAAGTAATAATGGAGTCATTAAATGTAATTATTAATGATACTAGTGCTGAGAGTAGATCCACTCAAATAGTAGTCCTAGATGAGGAAGAAACTTATATTATTCCTGACTCTCCAGAGATAACTGATTCACTGCCACCTAAGAGTCCTTTTGTACCAACTTGGGTTTCTAAAGACCATCCTATTGAAAAGATTGTTGGTAATCCTTCTAAGACAGTTAGAACAAGATCCCAACTTCAAAAAATGACTAAGTTTGCATGCTTTATTTTTCTTGTAGAACCAAAAAATGTAAACGATGCCCATAGTGACTCATTCTGGATCAATGATATGCAAGATGAACTTGTACAGTTTCAAAGTCACGATGTATGGTATCTTGGTCCTAGACCAAAAGATAAGAAGGTTATCGGCACGTGCTAGATTTTAAAAATAAAACTGATGAAAATGGGGAGGTCATTAGAAATAAAGCTAGGTTGGTAGCACAAGTTTACTCTCAGATATAAGGAATTAACTTTGATGAAACCTTTGCCCCTGTTACTCATTAGTTCGTCTCCTCCTTGACATATCATGTCATTTACAATTTAAACTTTTCCAAATGGATGTTAAGTCCACTTTTTTAAATTGAATTTTAACTAAGAAAGTATATGTTAAACAACCTAAACGCTTTATAACAAGTCTTTAGACTTAAGAAAGCCTTATACGGTTTGAAAAAAGAAATTAGAGCTTGATATGAGCGTTTATCCACCTTTTTGGTCTCAAATGGATTTATTTGTGGAGGAAACAATCAGACCTTATTCGTTAGGAAATTAAATAAACATATCTTGATTGCCCAAGTTTACATTAATGATATAAGTTTTTGATTGACTTGTTCAAATCAAGTTATAGATTTTTTCGATATCATGCACGCCGAGTTTCAGATGTCGCCAATGGGAAAATTACAATATTTCTTAGTATTACAAGTGAAACAATTTAATGATGGGTTATTTATCACTCAATCAAAATAGGTTGTTGTTATAGTTAAAGAGTTTGGGCTAGATAACTCTAAACCGTCACGTACACCCATGAGCACGTCAATGCAATTATCTAAAGAAGAACATGGTAAAGAGGTTGACCCGACTCTATATAGAAATATGATAGGAAGTTTGTTATACCTTACTGCATCTAGACCTAAAATTTCCTTCTTTGTGTGTATCTGTGCTAGATACTAATGTGCACCTAAAGAAACCCACTTATTTAGTGTTAAACGAATTATTAAAATTGTTAAGGGTACATTAAACTTTGGTATTTGGTAGACAAAGGACACCACTAGTTCCATTATAGGATTCATTGATGCCGATTAGGCAAGATGCTCAGACGATAGCAAAAGCACGTCTGGTGCCTATTATTATATAGGTAATAACCTCGTAGGATGAAGTAGTAAGAAACAAAACTACATATCACTGTCTACGACAGAGTCCGAGTACATTGCAACGGGTATTTGTTGCACCCAACTATTGTGGATAAAGTAGATGCTTAGTGATTACGATATCATCGAAGAATAATTGACTATGTATTGCGATAGCCAGAGTGTCATAAATATATCTAAAAATCCTGTCCAGCACTCACGAACTAAGCACATAGAGATAAGATGTCATTTTATTCGTGAACTTGTAGACTCCAAAGAATTAAATATTGAATATCTAAAAATTGGAAAACAGTTAGCTGACCTGTTTACGAAACCTTTATACAATATCATAGTTGAGTTCCTTCGAAAAGCTATATGAATGATAGTTCTCACATAATTTCTTTTACACAAACTTTCATAACCTCGGTAGTTTCACGGTAATAATTGGTTTATGAGGATTTAAGTCATGGAAGTTCCTCAAATGACAAAAAATGCCTCCTAAAATCTATTTAATATAGGAGACCCTTAACTCTACCCTTGCTTATGATATTATTTGTGTTGGATTCATTATTCACATAATCTGTATTTTTTACCCCGTTATCTATTTGAGCAAAATTGGGAGGGAGGAACTTGTGTACCTGGATTTCAATTCCATATTTTATCTTTAGATTAACTCAACTAATATGCCATTTTGAAGTGTTCATATTTTGTAGGCATTCTTTCAAACCCAACAATATGGCTTGCCGTAACTATTTAGGGTATTGCTATGTATTTTAGTTGAGTAATGTATTTTATTTCTTCATATTTTCTATTCTAGGATGGGGATGGGTAGGTAGATTCTTTGTATAGGAAGTCAAGGACTTTTATTTTTTACGCACGAGTACAGGTTACTCAAGGGAATTTTGTCTATAATATCCAAAGGTCGAGATCGAGGACACACTATAAGGTTGAATCACTTGAGTCTATAACTATAGGAGTTCCAACTAGTTTGGATATTGAGACAAAATAAGATTACATTTTTTTACATTTATCCTCTTTCAAAGGTTCCAAGCTTCAATAAGGAAATCCAGTCCAAAAACCTTAATGGTCTACAAAAGGGAAGTACTGCTCTCATGAACCAACAAATAGGATACAATCACTTCATATATGTGTAATTATGTGTGCACAAGGGTCATATGATTTTTAGGAATTTTTCTGACCTTTTTCACTCACTTAAAACATTTTTCAATCATTTATACGTGGTTTTTAAATGTTTGGCGTTAAAACAAAAATACTTTTTCTTCCTAAAATTACTTCTGGTGAGAAACCAAAACCCGGAGATAAATTTGTGGGTACAATTCATATTATTAGAACATCAAAAACACGCGTGTGTTATGCAATAATATCTCTACACGTGTGTTCACTCAATTGGTCCATTGTGTGATTCTTATGTGTCTGTGTTAAGATCTTCATTCACAACCCTTGGATCAAACTCTATCTAAGATCTACATGTCCTTAAACCCAATCCTTGTACAACTCAAGACAAAAATGAGAGAATAGAAACGGTGCCTTTATAGCCTTTAGGTCAGAAGTCAATTGATCAGACTTGATCTCAACCGTTCCTTTCATTTGACCTCCTGGAGACTTCTCAACCTATTATATAAAGATCCTTAGGGTCAGCCTTTACAGAGTTTAGACTTCATCTCATTTTGAGGGAAAAAAATTAAGAAAGAAGGAAAAGAGCAGAGAGAGGAAAAAATATACATAAAGGGAGAGAAACGAGTTCGTACATTGAAAACCCTAAACGTTTTTCTTTCCAACCAAACACCAAAACTTTCCAATATACAACAGTTGGGAGAAAATATATTGAGGCGTTGTGGTGTTGTTTGGGTTGTGTTGTTTGAAGAAATCTTCAACCGGTGTCACTATTAGGAACCACCATTGTGTGACACCCCAACCAATTAAATACCGGGTAGCTACTCCTTTATTTAATTAATACAAAATGCCAAGTTGGTTCAGTTCATAGCATCACTGTCGAAAAAAACGTTTTAAAAATTACTAGCCACCTAATATTTAAAAAGTGAGTATCAATTTTTATTTAAATCTGGTTAACATGCAATAAGTAGATTATGAAATTCTAGCATAACCACCACAACATAATGACAATAGAATAACCATAAAATAATAAAGAGTCTGGAGGAATACTCCTCACAACAATCTGAACACTGAAATAAACCAATACTAATCCCGAATCATTAATTAATTATAACCCAAAATCTGAAATAACTGAATAGATAAAGTGTCTAAAAGGAAGTGGGGCGACATGCCCAACAAGTGAGAAAATCTGATAATATAGAGACAAGATCGAAAGTGGAGGCCTCTACTGTCAAGGTCCTGTAACTTCCACAGCAGCTACAATACGTCACCTGAATGAAACTCCTATGCTTGGTGTCCTTGTGGCTGGGCACCTAAAAAGGAAATGGGGCGACATGCCCAACAAGTGAGAAAATCTGATAATATAGAGACAAGATCGAAAGTGGAGGCCTCTACTGTCAAGGTCCTGTAACTTCCACAGCAACTACAATACGTCACCTGAATGAAAATCCTATGCTTTGTGTCCTTGTGGCTGGGCACCTGAAAAGTTTTTACAAAAATAGATTTGAAAGCAAACGGGTCAGAGCCCGATTGTGAAAATAGTTTAAAATATAGCAAGTGTTTAATATAATAAAACATTGAATATAAAGTATATGATAGTGTGTGGACTCACATGAGTTCCTCACCTCTCAACTAATTGTGCACTCCTAACGTACCCTTACCCATTCTAGTTATTCCCATACCTAACTTGTACAATATAAAGTCTAACATTACTATACGATTTATTATTTAATTCCCGACTTCTTAATTTAGACAAAGAGTTTTACTTTACTTATTAATTCTCAAAGTTGGTAATACCAATCACTAGGGATTTTCCATTTTTAATTCTATTAAAATGTTACTAATATTCACCCTTGTATTCATACATGTCGGTTCATTCCAATTAACAGTATATTATTCTCATCATAATTATACAATACTGGCACCCCGAGGCTAAGCTGCGGTGCACACATACTTTGCTATCCAATCCCGGTACATCACGTACATAAGGACCACGTATTCTGAATCTCTCAGGAATCGTTTCAATAAATAACAATCACAAACAATGGAGGAGAACATAGTTCACATCACATGGGTCAAGCACATACCCACGCTCCCATGATTAGCAGACTTATTTACTTCTCAATAAGTCCTTCTCTGACCTATGTCCTCGAGGTACCAATCTAAATCCCCCCGTAGGCACACAAAGACTAAATGGCCCTAATCGAACGCTGAGCTCCCGTGATAGCAAGTATGGTAGGTATACTATACACAACTAATTACACATACCAAGCATTCATACATCTTCGGTATCACATAATATTAATAGAGGTATATTTCTCATTACTATACGTAATTTCATGTTACACATTTACAAGTTCCAGATTTATATACATTAAAGTTATCAACTCTCCTCACGTCGAAGTTTTTAGATGCTTATATCATATCCCATAAACATCATCCGATTTACTACAGAACTCTAAGTTTTAGTCCTCCACTTACTTCTAATCTCACAACTATATTCACAAATTAACAAGGGAAAGATTACACTCAATTATATAAGTCTTTTGGAGGTTCGAAATAAAATCAGGCCTAAAAGGCCATTATGTCAACTCGTTAGAAATCTCGTTCGAACGAGGTCGTTCGAATGAGTGTCGTTCGAACGAAAGGTTTCGAACAAACTACCAACTCGTTAGAAAGGGTACTGTCATCTCGTTAGAAGTTCATTCAAACGAGGTCGTTCGAACGACCTGGGCAGGTCTTCTAACGAGATGGTAGTTTGCGCCCAGAAATTCCTCACTTCGTTTATTATTCATTTTTCTCTTCTCTAAATTCATCCCAATAGTATTTTAATGTTCTTAAACTTATCTAAAGCCTCTTAGGTCGTTTCTTAACATATTTTTGGGGTCAAATCTTCCTAAACAACATGTAATTATCATTTATCCCCAAATTTTACCCTAAACCCTATGAACATGAACCCAGAATTTTATTGTGTCCAATTACTCATCATAATTCCATTTTTAAATAATCATATTTAAGTCTTCGAATACTAAATTCTTCCATAGTCATTCTACATGCAAATCCTATCCCAAATTTAGAGTTTCTCCAACAATTTCATTAATTTTCCTAAAAACTTCCAAGACAAAATAATTCCTACACTAAACATGGGAGAAATATTCAATGCACTTAACAATATCAAATCACTTGCCTTAGATTCATTTTTCTAGATTTGCTGTCATTGATTCTAGGTTGAATTTCCCGTCTTTCGGTCACAAATCCTTCCAGAATGGTGGTGATGGGTGATGGTTTTGGTTTGGCTCTTGTAACCTCTCTCCAATTTCTCTCAAAACTCCCATAGCCCACTCTATTATATATTTTGCTGGTAATGGCCTTAGTGGCCTCTTTAAAATTATAAATATAAACTCTAATTTTCGTGGGTGTTAATTCCCTAATTTTTAAAATTACCAAAATAGCCCTCTAGGTAGCCAGTTTGGCCTAAAAGTGCCCCGGAACCCAAACTAAACCCCCGGCTAGTGTTTTCTGACTATTTTGACCTTTTCGGACACGTTGGCGCACTCAAAATGACCATTCGGTTGATAAAAATATAATTCACTTTTTATTTTAAATAATTTCATTCCTGACGCGACTGACACACGCGTCCTAACTAAGTTTCCCAAATTATTGCATTTCTGCCTCGTGACAATTTAACTATTTTCAATACTCATGAAATATTAAATTTTAACATCATAATCAAATACTAACTCACATCTCGGTAGTATTTATATCCGGATTAATTCCCAATTAATTCTCATTTAATTCAATTAATCCCTTAAATAAATATCAATAAAATTATGGGGTATTACACCTTGTAGTTTATATCATCTTTCTTTTTAGAATGTGTGAGATCTACAAAAAGGGACATTCACACTTCGTAATTTTAGTTTCCTACTGTTCTTTTGTTGGTTCTTTTATATTTTATGTATATGTTGTTTAGATCCACTAGTTTTCAAAAATGGTTTGAAAAAGAGACTTTCAACTCTGTATAATTCTAGATCTGAAAATATTTGTTTCAAAATCATATTTCACAGTTTATGAAATCAGTACATACATAAATAAGATCTTGAAACAATTCAATCTAATTTTTAGAAAGAATTATTTCAGACCTAAAAGTTTTGAAGGTTGATTTTGAAAACATATTTGAGATCTGCTTGCATGTTACATAGAATCTCTGTATATTCATAGGACTTGTTTGTATAACTTTATAGCGAAGTGAGTTTCATATTTTCATGTAACTAGTCACATCACTTTCACTCTCACACGAACACTTAGAATTAGTGGTTCTTTTGAGAGATCTGGTGTTGGTAGACACTGGAATCAAAAAGCAAGGACAAAGAAAGGAAGCTGCTGGAGAGAGATCAAAGCTGGTTAGAGGCCTTTGAGAGTGGAGTAACTCGTGTACATATAATCTCTGAACTTAGTTTAAGATCTTGATAATGCATGCTTAGTGCTGTAACTTGTATGTTGTGATTATTTTAGTTGACTTTTTATTTTGTGGCGTAGTGGTCACCATGGACGTTTCCCTTAATTTGGGTTTTACCACGTTAAAAATTTGGTGTCTATTTTCTTGAATTATTCTTAACTGTTTATGATTGGTTTCTCACTAAAGATATTGAAGTAGATTTTATTCTAAAAACCCAAGGTAATTAAACTAACATATCCAACATCCATATTCAGAATCTGTTTACACATCTTGTGTTGTATTTCAAAAAGAGTTTTGTTCAAGGAGTTTACAATCGGAGTTTACTTAAAACACAACTGTTAGTTATCAACTTAGTAAACAAGTTTTTCACACTCCTAAGTCTCCTTAACCATCATTGTTTCATATGTAACACAAATATCGCAATTAGCCTGTAACTCTCATTATACCTTTCGAGGTATAACTTTCAATCAACATCCACAAAAGGCACTTATTCACAATAATAGTATCTTATCGACTTTGGTGGAATACACATCTCCAAGTGTTGACAAACATGGTTCCTCACGTCTACCGAATCATCAATTTTCTTACGACATGATACTACCTCGTTGATCGAATTTGCCTAATTACGTCATTGACACTACCAACAATGACATCAAAACATCCACTACCAATATCACTACGTCACTCCCGAAAGGAACCTTGAACCTAGAGGTCTAATACCATTTATAATGCCCCAAGCCAACTTTATAGGTTACCGGTAGTCAATTCAGTTCGACTCGAGCGTTAGGTGTGAAGTGCAATGAGACAACCAACATAATATTGCTAGTCCAATTTTATTTAATTAATATTTCACTTGTTTGTCATGGGATTTCCATTTGAATCAGGCTATGTGACGCACCCAACAAAATGATCCCTAAATCCTAGCATACAAAGCTACTATCGTAAAATTAAAAGAATACTTACATGTATAATGATATCAAAATAAAGAAGTGCACCCAACCTTCCGTAAAAATGAGGGAACGAGCTAAATTTCCAGTGAGAAATCACAACAATACAAAATAGAATCGATCAGTAGAAAGAGACTCAAACACGTTACATCTACATGCACATGCAACAACCTTATATATACACATATATACCATAATGCATGAATCCGCTTATTCCAAAAAACATTACTTATCCCGATTAAGTCACCTTAATATTGTAAAATAATTACCCTTTTTAATTGACTTGACGTTTATTTCTTGACATAGCACAGCCACTCAAATACTTTAAATAATAACCCTTTGTTTAAAGAGAAGCTTTTTTGTAACTGAAATCACCCATTTTATTCATGCCAATTCATGTTAGTATTTTCATTGAACACCTTTCAACACACGCAAGTACCGTGCTAGAAAATACTTATTTTTCCTTGAAAATATTTCATAAACACATTCTTGTATTAATTATGGGTTAACCTCTTTAGGTTTGCATATCTACCCATTTAGTCTCTTCATTTTACCATTCCTTTACTTTATGGACGTTAATCAATTTTCACCTTTCTTATCCACATTATCCTTTACTGTATTGTTTATTAATTCATTAAAGTTAGGTTATTTTTCACATATTCACCACACAAACCATTTCTTGCCATGTTCCATTTTTCATTATCTTTTCCTCGGAATCTTCCAAAATCTGCATACTTTAATGGGATCCACACCGCCGGCTATGTTACCATATGCTATGTCCACTGATTTTCGATCATTCACCCTAGGGCTATGGGCCATCCTTAATTATTCACGGTGTCACCCTATTCCTTATAAATGTGTTTTAATATTTTACAAATGCTCACAATATTCCATTTTCTCTTTTTTCGACTGAAGCCAGAACCTGGAGTTTTGCCCCAGGTTGTATTACACTTTAGAAACCATAATTCCTTGTCTTTTACACCTTAGCATTGATTTTATTCCCAAATAATGTTCATTTAGGACCCTTTTGCGGAACATCATTTTCTAACATTTTTATTTCATAAAAATTTCCCACGTTACATAAAATTACCATTTTACCCTTTTGATTTCAAACTTGTCCTTTTTCTTCATTTTCGCAAGTGTTATTTTTCAAAACATTATTAAGTTGACCACACTAACTTCTTAAGTGCTTTTAATTAATTAACACTTATTTAACACTTTGGAGGATCATAAATCTCAACATGGAAATCTCTTATCTCACTACCTTCTTTTCCAAGAAATCATCAAATCATTTAAAAACTACTTTATAAGAAAAATACTTTTTCCTTTACCACCACATGTAGACTTGAAACCTTATATTATCACATTTTAAACACTTTTCACACACATTAAGGGCCAAAATTTTTATTTTCTTTATTTCATGTTTAAACCCAATAAAACTCTGATCAAACTTGTTTATATGTTCATTATCAAAATACTACAAGTTTATATGCATGAGAATGTGGATTTTAAATCCAATAATCATATTAGATGGGCCCAACATATGATTTATCCTTGATATTTCATAATGTTTGCAAAAATTAAACTTTTCAAGACTAAAGGACATTTTTATTCTTCAAAGCTTAAACCAATGTCCTACTTTATAACAAAATCATCATTTTTGCAAGAAACTTTAAAACATATGTAAGGACAAATTTCCAATTGAGTCAATTTGTAAGTGTCGGCTTAATTTTGGACAAAACTATTTGAGTCATAGGATAGAAGTCATGCTTGTGACCTTTCCAGCCAATGACATTTTAGTTGAAGACGTAGCAACCAAGAGATTGAAGTTCATATCATTGTCATGTTTTGTTCCATATTTAGCATCATCAACGTTTCATCTTTCCAAGGTCTCTTAGGTATGAATGCAAATATTATTTAGAGACTTGGAATTTTTATTTGGTGTCATATTTTTAACTTGTCTTAAAGAAAATTTGTATTGGCTTTTATTTTTAAAGTTTTTTTCTTCTAAAAAGTTGTTTGCATGACCTCGTTCGAATGATAATTCCAGGTCAATCGAACGAGGTATATAAAAATGTTTTCTCTAAAATATCATTTGAATTGTCGTTCGAACAAACTTGAATTTTATACTAGTGCAATCTCTTTCGATAAGTCGTTTCAACGACATACTAGAGTCATTCAAACGATCTGGCAGTTTAAGCAGTTTTTCAACAATTTTCTACTATTTGCCCACTACCTTTTTCCAACCTTTTAAGAGTGTGGGAGAGCATTTTTCAAAGTGACTTTTTGCAAATTTTTTCATTCTTTGAGAGTCAAAAACCTTTTCCAAAAATTCCCCTTAGTGTTTGTTAATCAAAATGAATTAACTTCAAGAACAAAACAAAGTTTTTAAACCCACTTGTTTCATGATCCATGTTTCTTCATATCCTATTCTTGATACCAGATTTAGTCTGTTGACGTGGATCAATTGGGTGAAGACACGTGGCAATCTACGAGGAACTCGACTTCCCCGACCCACTCAGATACTCCGAGCAATAGATGCTCTCCGAGGAACCATACTGCAACGAGGAACTCTGCTTCCCCGATCAACCCAGACGCTCCGACCGACAAGAGTTCTCCGAGGAACTTTAATACACCGAGCAACCTATGAGTACCGAGCTACGTAGGCGGTCCGAGCAGCTTAGGTGGTCCGAGCTGCACCTCGAACAGAGCATTAATAGCTGGATAACCAACAGACTGACTACGCATTAAATACTCATTATTATCATATAGATGTATACGCCTAATAGACAACTATCTATTACCCTTGCACATGTACATCCTGAGGGCTATAAATATATTGTATCATCCTCATTGTAAAGGGACCGGAATTTCTTGATAAAACTTGTAATCGAGAATTTCCAAAAAGTTAACAATAACAGAAATAGTGGACGTAGGCCATTCTTATAAGGCTAAACCACTTTAAAATTTCTTTGTCCCACTTTATTTTATCTGTGATTAAATAATTAGATATAATCTAATTTTTTACATCAACAGATTGGCGCTGTCTGTGGGAAACGACTGGTAATATCGTTTTTTATCAAAAATAATTCATTACAAATGGCTGATAATTCAGAACCCAGCAATCGAAATGCTGGAGGCCCTTCAAATCCATCTGCTCCGCCAAACGTTCCAGATCTGGCTGGAATAATGACAAATCTGGCCTAGGGCCAGACAGCCATGCAAGAAACTATGCGACAACTCATACAAACCCTTCATGGCAGAGTATCGACCCATTCAGGACATCGAAGTGTTCAAAGAAATACCTGTTTACTTTCTTTGTGTATTAGGCGTACCGATTCATATCGTACTAAGGAGTCTAAAGATTTTTCTTATCAACCTGGACAAACTTCGTCAGTACGAGCCACAGATACTGAACAACATATCACTCTCTCTCCAGAAAGGACTAATGCGCTAGAAAGGTTAAGCAGGGTATATCCTTTTGATTGATTAGGTCCTAGGAGGAACAAAAGTCCTCCTAAGGCTACGTCGAGGAGCTTTCGACGACCATCAGACTTAAGGGAAGGATCTGCCCAGTCGCGACCAACTGCTCGTCAAGATAGATCCCAGGAAGCCACATCAACGCGATCAGTTGCTCGAATCAACAGGCCTGAGGAAGGAAATGATGCGTGGAAAGGCTCTATTCAGAGGCTGGAGGATAGATTACGGGAAATGGCTAAAGCCAAGAACCCTCTACAACGAACTTTTTTTCAAGAAACACTTTTTATCCAGGCCATTGGAGATTTTCCCACACCATCAAAGTTCAAAGCACCTGTTGTGACCCCCAAATATGATGGAAAGACTGACCCTGTCCTTCATATAGAACAATACCAAGCTGCAGCCAACATCTATGCTGTTCCAGATGAGATGAGATGCAGATCATTCTTGAGAACTCTTACCGGATCTTCTCAAATATGGTATAATAATCTTCCTCGGGGAAAGATCTCAACTTTCTTTGAACTGGCCGAGTTATTCATTGGGAATTTTGTTTTGGGGTAAAGCTAGTTAAACGAGTAGCGCATTTGTTAAGTGTTAGACAAAAAGCTGGTGAGAGTACCAGAGATTATATAGCTCGTTTTAATAACGAGAAGCTCGAAGTCATTGATTATGAGGAAAAGACAGCGATTACCGCCTTGATGAGTGGACTACTGCCCAACAAGTTGTACTACACTTTGGCCAAATATCCACCTAGAACCATGTCAGAACTGATGGGAAAAGCGACCAAGATTATGAATGCCGAGGAGGCTATGGCTGCGAAGAAGAATATGGATGCCAAAGAAACCAAGGTGGAAAGTGATAAAGCTAAGAAGAAAGAGCATAAGAACAATGGTAGTGACAAACACTCAAAAACAAGGTCGTCATGGGAAGTATTAAAGAAATTTGATAATTATAATCCTTTGAATAAATACATCAACCATGTTCTAGAAGAAATCAAGAACAACGAGGAATTAAACTGGCCAGAGAAAATGAAGGCAGACCCTGACATGAGGAATAAGGCAAAATATTGCGAGTTTCACAAAGATCATGGCCGTATGACCAAAAATTGCATAGCTCTTCAAAATGAGATTGAAACACTCATTAGACGAGGAAAACTGACAAAGTATGTTGATCATAGAAATGAAAGAAAAAATAGCAACCGAACATGAGAGAGGTATAGATCTCCTCGTCGAGCAGAGGAGAACAAGAAAAGAGACCATGAAGTTGATCCAGAAAATGACCCCGATCTTCCCAAGAGACCAAGGCAGTTAGAACGTGAGGTATTTTTAATACGCTTTGGGTCATTTGATTGTAATGTTATTACAGGTGGAGATGCAGGAGGAGGAGACCTTACTGCAGAGAGAAAAGCTTACCTCTGTGAGGCTCAAGCTTGCTCATACATTCAACGAATAAATCTAGCTGAGGAGGATCGCCCTAGAAAGGTAAACAAAGAGAAATTGGTCATTGGTTTCTCAAAGAACGACCTCGCAGGTGTTCTATATCCTCATGATGACCCATTAGTGATCAAAATGAGGATGAAGGAAGTGATAATTTCATGAGTACTGGTAGATAATGGTAGCTCGGCAGACATCATGTTCTACTCGTGCTTCGACAGTTTAAATCTAAAACTATCTCAACTGGAGCCTTATCACAGACCCCTCCTGGGTTATTATGGTGAGAAAGTTTTTCCACTTGGGACGATCAAGTTGGATATATTCATTGGTACATGGCCTGCTTGTCGAATAGAAATAATACGCTTCTTTGTGATGGATAAGAATGTTCAATTAGCATACAATATCATCATGGGAAGAGTAGGATTGAAGAAGTTCGAGGCTGTACCATCTACGGTACATCAAAGCCTAAAATTTCCAATAAATTTTGGAGTAAGAGTTGTGAAAGGTGATCAGAAAGTAGCTCGGGAATGCTATTATTCATCCGCCGAGCAAGAGGAGCTAAAGGAATCAAGGAAAAAGACTACTACCTATCAAGTGGATGAAGGTGCAGAAATTGAAACATTGGATCCTAGAGTTGAGTCGCAACTCGTGAAGGGTCAAGTGGTGGAAGCTACTGAAAACATCATTCTGGACGACGAGCATCCTGAACGAACTACTCAAGTAGGTTCGTCGTTGGAAGCCTCACTAAAACATAAATTGATAACTTTCCTAAGAAGCAGAAAGCAAAATTTTGCGTGGAGTCATGAGGATATGCCCAAAATAAACACAAATTTCTTATGTCACGAGCTCAATGTGAATAAGGAGATCAAGCCTGTGAATCAGAGAAGAAGAGTATTCCGTCCCGAGAAGAATCAAGCTATACAGGAGGAAGTCGAGAAGCTCCAGAAATCTTGCTTTATTGAAGATGTTAAATATACAGACTGGTTAGCAAATGTGGTAATAGTGAAAAAGAAGAACAACAAATGGAAGATGTGTGTAGACTTCACCAAACTCAATAAAGCATGCCCAAAGGATCACTTTTAGCTGCCCCGAATTGATCAACTAGTGGATGCTACCTCGGGACACGAGCTGCTAAGCTTCATGGATGCTTATTCTGGTTACAATCAGATTAAAATGAAACCTGAAGACATGGAGAGTACTTCTTTCATTACCCCTAGGGGAACTTATTATTATAATGTTATGCCTTTTGGTTTGAAAAATGCAGGTGCAACATATCAGCGGCTAATGAACAAAGTGTTTGCAGGACAAATCAGTTGCAATATGGAAGTCTATGTTGACGATATGCTGACAAAGAGCAAGAAAGCTGCTGATCATCTAGTTGACTTAGGCTAGACCTTTGATCAACTAGATAAATATCAAATGAAGCTGAACCCGACGAAGTGAATATTTGGAGTAAGAGAAGGCATGTTTCTCGGGTACATTGTCAATCAGCGAGGCATTGAAGCTAACCCTGAAAAGATCAAAACTCTGTTAGGGCTGCGATTCCCAACGACGAAGAAGGAAGTGCAATGTCTTACAGGACGAGTAGCAGCACTCAACAAATTTGTATCACGAGCATCTGATAGATGTCTCCCATTCTTCAAAACACTCCGAAAGACTTTTGAGTGGAATGATGAATGTGAGAAGGCTTTTCAAGACTTGAAGAAATATGTGAGAGCACCTGCACTATTGTCCAGGACAGTGATGGGAGAAAAATTATACTTGTATCTGGCTGTGTCAGAGAATTCCGTTAGCACGACATTAATAAGAGTGGAGAATGGAGTGCAAAAACCGATTTATTACACTAGCAAATCCTTCCGAGGAGCAAAAATCAGATATCCAAAGCTGGAAAAATTAGCACTAGCATTGATCGAGGAAAGTTGAAGAATGAAGCCATTCTTCCAGGATCATAATATAGTCGTATATACTGATATGCCATTGAGGCAAGGTCTTCATAAACAAGAAAAATCAGGAAGATTGATGTATTGGGCAATAGAGCTCGGTGAATATGACATAATTTATGAACCCAGATCATCGCTTAAAAGGCAAGCTGTAGCAGATTTTATAGCAGAGTTCACCTATCCTGATTCCCCCGAGGAGCAAAAGCTGCTCACCGATCAACCTGTAGATGTTACATGATCATCAAACTCAAGCTCAGACCAACTTAGGTTGGTAAAAGGGCAAGAAGTGATGATCGATGAACAGCAAGAAATATTAGGAGAGGGTGAAAGTAAGAAAAAAAATTTCCACCGAGGAACTCTGTCAAAACAGAAATTTGAAGACGAGTTACCTATATGGAGTTTATATGTGGATGGCTCATCTTGCACAACAGGCTGTGGGGCAGGGATTGTTCTTAATAGTCTAGACGAGGTCAACATGGAATATGCCCTACGCTTCCAATTCAAAGCTTCGAATAATGAGGCTGAATATGAAGCCATGATTGCAGGTCTTAGTTTGGCAAAAACCATGGGGGCAGAGCATGTTATTGTTTTCAGTGACTCGCAATTGATCATAAATCAAATGATGGGAGTATATGCAACCAAAGGAGAATTAATGATCAGGTATCTTGCAAAGGCAAGGGAATTGGTATCAGAATTTCCTGTTATTCAGTTGGTCAGAATACCAAGAACGGAGAATGCGAGGGAGGACGCCTTAGCTCGATTAACATCAGCTACTCGTACTGAGCTACGAAGAACAATCCCAATTGAAGTTTTAGTTGGTCGGAGTATAGATGAAGATTTGACGATGAATTTTATTACCCTTAATTTAGGACCATCTTGGATGGATTCCATCAGGGCATATATTGAGGAGGGGGAATTACCAACTGACAAACTTGCAGCTAAAAAACTGAAGTTTAAAGCTGCTCATTATGTACTGAATAATGGTATTCTGTACAGACGAGGAATTATTGTAGGTTTGCAAAGATGTGTGCAACCCACCGAGGTGAAAGAATTGATTGAAGAGATCCATGAAGGATCCTCTGGAGCCCATGTAGCAGGTCGGACTCTTTTACAAAGGGTGATGACGCAAGGATACTACTAGCCAATGATGAAGGGTGATTGTATAGCTTATGCTAAGAAATGTGACAAGTGTTAGCGTTTCTCCTACATACGAAGAACTCCCCAAGCATTGTTGACACCCATTACTTCCCCTTGGCCATTTGCCATGTGGGGAATTGACTTGGTCGGACCACTTCCAACAACCATAGGAAGATTTAAATATCTCGTCGTCGCAGTGGATTATTTTACTAAGTGGGTAAAAGCTGAGCTTCTTGTTGACATGACGTACGAGAAGGTGTATCAATTTATTTGGAAAAATTCCATCTGTAGATATAGTCTTCCCCATGCATTCATTACCGACCATGGAACACAATTTGACAACGAGGAGTTCGCTGCCTATTGTCATCAGTCAAATATCTTAAAGATCCACTCGGCACCAGGCCATCCCCAAAGCAATGGACAAACTGAAGTAACAAACAGAATGCTACTGAATGGCTTGAAGAAAATACTGAATGACGCGAAAGAAAATTGGATCAACGAGCTACAATCTGTACTATGGGCTTACCGAACTACTCCCCAGGCAGCAACAGGGGAATCTCCATATATGTTGGCATTTGGAAGTGAAGTCGTTATACCTGCCGAGTTGGGTCTCCCGACACACAGAGTACTGAATTTCAATTCCCCTGTCAGCGACTTAATGAGAAGATTGGATTTAGACATGCTCGAGGAAGTTAGAGAAGAAGCAGCCATCAGGAATGCTGCTTACCAACAACGAACAACTTTGTTATACAACAAGAAGGTAAAGAAGTGCGACTTGAAAGAAGGAGACTATGTGCTAAAGCAAGTGATTCAAAATCACAACAAATTGGAAGCAAACTGTCATGGAACTTACCGAGTTACAGAAGTTTTTCGACCAGGAACCTACAGAATAGCAACTTTAGAAGGGCAGGAGTTTAAGAATGCATGGAATTCAGAACACTTGCGCAAGTATTATCAATGATGTAAGATCTCAAACATTTTCGTTAGTATGGATAAAGTGACAATATTCTGCCCAGTTCTCTCCTTTTGTTGGAAATTTTTCGCGGAATACTCGTGCTTCGCATTCAACAAAAGTACTACTCAGACTACTCAGAAATCTATTCCCGAAAATGCCAACTAAGGTTGGTTAGGAAGTAAATCTATTCCTAAAAATGCCAACTAAGGTTGGTTAGGAAGTAAATCTATTCCTAAAAATGCCAACTAAGGTTGGTTAGGAAGTAAATCTATTCTTAAAAATGCCAACTAAGGTTTGTTAGGAAGTAAATTTATTCCTAAAAATGCCAACTAAGGTTGGTCGGGAAGTAAATCTATTCCTAAAAATGCCAACTAAGGTTGGTTAGGAAGTAAATCTATTCCCGAAAATGCCAACTAAGGTTGGTCGGGAAGTAAATCTATTCCTAAAAATGCCAGGTAAGGTTGGTTATGAAGTAAATCTATTCCCAAAAACGCCAACTAAGGTTGGTCGGGAAGTAAATATATTCCCGAAAATGCCAACTAAGGTTGGTCGGGAAGTAAATCTATTCCTAAAAATGCCAACTAAGGTTGGTTAGGAAGTAAGTCTATTCCTAAAAATGCCAACTAAGGTTGGTTAGGAAGTAAATCTATTCCCAAAAATGCCAACTAAAGGTTAACTATAGTTGGTCAGAAGCATTTTAAAATATGAGTATGTGAAAATGATCAATAAGTTGGTCGAGAAACAATGTATCATCAATTTTGGTTTGTCCTCAAATGATTACCACAAATTCAAGATAGTCGATAATAAGTTTTAACAAACTCCAGTTGATCGACAAATAACACAATGTTGTTATCTTTTTAACAGATATACATTCACAAATGTAAAGTGTTTTATGATTACAAGACAATGGCAGTCAAGATTTGCAAATAAAATTATTTCATTAAATGTAGAACAAAATACATCAAGAATGAAATACAAGTTTATTACATCAAGATTCCTATTCTATTAGTTTCTTCCCCTCTGCTTTTGAAACAGGTTCCTCGCCAGTAGGTGGATCATTCAAAGCATAAGGGGAATTTATGAAGTTAAGATCTTTAAGCATCCTAATGTTCATCACAGATGGTCGATCGAGTAGGTGCTCGGGACGAGATATCTCAACATTAGAATGGAGATCGTAATCCCCAAGGTATTTGGAAATCAAACACCGAGGGATGACCCGAGCAGGGATCCAACTCATGTCAAGATTGAATGTTGGAACTGGTAGGTCGAGCAGCCCAGGATTATGGTAATCCCATAGGTAATGACCTTGTTCCAGTTGCAGTACACCTAAGGCATTCAACCATCCCTGTTTGTAACCCTCATTATTTGCATTTTGGATACGATCATCCAAATGGTAGAGAGCCTCATTGTAGCCATCCATCCAGAATTCTCTGGGCTGCTTGTGGAATTGATTAGTCAATCTTTCCAGTTGCTCGTGGAGACTTTTTATAAAGAGTTCTTTATTCTCCAAGGCAGACTTCTGCGCAGAAAGCTGCTCGTTCAGATTCCTGATCTTCTTAGACATTTCAGCCAATGCCTGGTTCTTTTCCATCAGTTGGAAGGCCTGGTTCTCCAGAGAAGATTGAGTTCTCTGTTCCTCGACAGTAATCTGAGTAGCTCTTGCTCATCCCCGGGGAGCTCTTTCTCGTCCCTGAGTAGATGTAAAAGGACCATCTCTCTTCAAGGTTTCTAATTCATCCCCCAGGTTGGCATTTTCGACCTCCAAGAAAGAGAATCCCTCGTCATTCACAGGGATCAAAGCGTTTGAGGTGGAAGCTGCAGACTTCAACTACGACACCTCCCTCTGCAGGTTATTATTTTCCTGCTCTAACAACTCAGCTATCTGTCTGTGCTCTTCGACCCCAGCCTTTAAAGTTCTCTCCCTCACATTGTAAGTAGTAAACAGTTTATCGTATCCCTTATCAGCACTGATTTGCTAATACTTCTTCTCGTACCCTTCATGCAAAAGGGCAGTAGATTCCTTATATTATTGTTGAATCTCTTCAAGAGTTCCTTGGAGATCTTCAATCATTTCATAATATGCTACATTGTTAGCCACTGTGTGGTCAAGCAGGCACTTAAAATACTGATAGGCTTCAATTTCTTGCTCTGAAGTACCTTGACCGAGGATGTCAATGATTTGAGATGCACTCATGTCTGAATGACCAGCTTTGAAATACTCATTGCATTGCCTTAATAGTTTTGTACCGTGATAAGATAATAAGTCCATCCTGGCCAGAAACTAGTAAAGGAAGAAAAAGCAAGAATCAATAAGAGTACAAACAGAGCATGAAGAAGAGAATCAACAGTATGCATAAGCAAAAGTTCAAATTTTATTACATCATAAAGGAGAATTACAAAGTTACATTTGACAAAGAAAAATAAAATAGAGAGAAATCCGAACAACTCTACACCTTTTCCTTGTCTCCCAAAACTTTCTCGGGAGGCTGGGACGAGGAGGTAGGTTACTCGGATGGAACAGAGGTTTGCTCGGGAAGTGTTGGAGGTTGCTCGGATGAAGTAACGGGTACTTGAAGTTCCTCGCCAGTGGGATGGATAGCTGGGGGATGATAAATTTGATCTCCCATCACCATGGAATATTCCTCAGAGGCAGCTTCGTCCTCTTCTTCTTCTTCAGGAGTTGGAGGGGGGCCCGAGATGTGTCGCTGAAATAGTTTAGAATTTTCATCAACTTTCATCTCTTGCAGAGCAGCGACCCATCCATCTCTAAAGTATTTGTGGCTACCATATTCCACCTGCAACATCATGGCAGCCAGACCTTTATTCCACCCCTCATTCCAGCCAGTGCTGAAAGACTTCTTTATAGCCAACTTCTTTTTCGCCTTCTCCGAGGAAAGCCTCTCGGAAAGAAGATCCTCGGCAGCCTTCAGTTTATTCCCCACTTCTTCTTTCTGACGACCTACTTCTCGAAGTTGACCCAACTCTTCCTCAGCAGTTTTGAGCTCACTTTCAAGCTCCTCAACATTTTTGAGCTTCCCTTAGAGCTCTTTATTCTTCTCCTCCAAATCCTTCATTTTCTTATCCAACCCCTTGGAGACCTCTACAACCCGATCCTTCTCCTGTTCAATGGAATTAAGCTTTTTCTCCCAAATAGCTTTATCATCATCATATTTCTGATGAGAATCCTTCAGAGACTGCGTCAGGCCCACCAAAGCGTCCTCTACACCAGACGAGGAGCTTGAAGCTTTAATAGCTTCATCCTTCTTCAAAATTGTATTAAAATAGGTCACCAACTAGGAAAATAAAATGATATCAAGTCAGTACACAGATGTAATAGGGAAAAAAATGAAAGATGAGGACAATGATACTTACAGAAGCTATATGACGAGCAGATAATGAGGTAACCATGTCCCGAGAAAGGTTTTCTTCAATACCTTGGATCTCGAGAATGATCTAAGTCTTCACCGAGTTCATAGCACAGCCCGGGGCAACAATAGTGGGAACACCACTAGTAGGGGGCTGAGAGATGGATTCAACAAAATTATTAGAGGATCTTTTCTTCAGCCTCCTCAGAGGAGCATCAACGTTCTCGACTAACGATGGAGTCTTAGTCAGAGAAATGACAATCACCTCGCTTGGAGCAGCAGCCTTGCTCGGGGCCACTGGGGGCTTATCGACAACCTTCACAGGAGAATCCAAAGGAGGTGCATCAATTTTCTTTGTCCCCTCTCCTGGGACATCAAGCTTACTTTTCTTTGCCTCTCAAGCACCAGAGGCAGATTTCTCAAAAAGGGTAGGAGGTCTTATTTTCTTCATCCTTTCACTCAAGGGAATATGTGACTCAGGTGAAGAACTTGTAGAGGCTGGTATTAGTTCTGCATCGCTTATCACTGGACGAGCAGTAAAAGAGGAGGAGTAACTCTTGTACTGCAGAAAATATGAAGCTGACCTAATATGCTCGTTGGCAACAGTCTGATGCAAACTCTAGATAAGTTTTAAATTCCTTATGTTAACGTCTGTCTCTTTTGGAGATTTTCTTTTGCTGTCAACTGCAAATGAATCAAAATTAAAATATAAGTGACACATTTTATCAAACACAAATGAAGCATAATTTTGAAAATAAAATAAAAACAATCTATCCCATTGCCATAGGGAGGACATCTGGGACCCTTAATGGAGGGTGTTGCCAATTTTTCATAACAACCCCGTGCTCAAAGTAGTCCCTATTGGCATCTGGGAGATTGACCACTAAATCTCTATTTAAAAACCTAGTTTTTAAATAAAAAGTATTATCACCCACAACCCATCTATAACAAAACACAATTTCAGGAATTCCTATACGAGTTCCATGAATTTGATTTAATCTATAAACCCCGTTAACTATTCTCCATGTATTGGGGGCTATTCTTACAGGAACCACGTTAAAGTATTGACAGAATTCCAGACATAAAGGGTTTGGGGGAAAAGAAAAGCCACATTCAGCGACAAAGAGACTAGGGAACCAATGTCCCTCAGCCAAACGAAAATAGTCTGAAGGCTCAGAAAGCTCTTCCAAAATAACCCATGAGGGAATATAGAAATCAGAGTGAAACTTATCAATCGATTCTACAGGATAAACCATGATGAAAGAAGGAAATCAAAGATAAAGAAGAAAATCTTACAGGAAAGGGATGAGTCTGTTGACAACAAATGATGAAAGAGATGAACGCACGGGAGAGGCAAACAATGGAAAACTCAAAGAGATAAGAATGAAAAAGTAGAAGACAATGGGATTTTATGCAACGTTTAAATACTTTGCCTTGGGAATGGGTAAAGATAATGATTGCAAAAAGAGACGGTTACGTTACCAGCGGCTAAAAAGACAAAAAAGGGCGCGGGAATCAAAGCGGTTATAAAAATTCAAAAAGACCGATTCTACGAATTTGGAAGGAAAAATAAATACAAAAGAAAGTAGTCCTAAATTTTATGACAATCATTTAAAAATTTCCATATTTCAAGAAAGAATGTTCCGCACTCCTCAAATCTCGAACTGTGAAACATTGGGGGCTTCTGTTGATACCAAATTTAGTCTGCTGGCGTGGCTCAATTGGGTGAAGACACGTGGCAATCTGCGAGGAACTCGACTTCCACGACCCACTCAGATACTCCGAGCAATAGATGATCTCCGAGGAACCATACTGCAATGAGGAACTCTGCTTCCCCGATCAACCCAGACGCTCCGACCAACAAGAGTTCTCCGAGGAACTTTAATACACCGAGAAACCTATGAGTACCGAGCTAAATAGGCGGTCCGAGAAGCTTAGGCGGTCCGAGGTGCACCTCAAATAGAGCATTAATAACAGGATAACCAACAGATTGACTACGCATTAAATACTCATTATTATCATACAGATGTATACGCCTAATAGACAGCTTCTATTACCCTTTCACATGTACAGCCTGAGGGCTATAAATACATTGTATCATCCTCATTGTAAAGCGATAGGAATTTCTTGATAAAACTTGTAATAGAGAATTCCCAAACAGTCAGCAATAACAGAAACAGTGGACGTAGGCCATTCTTATAAGGCTGAACAACTTTAAAATTTCTTTGTCTCACTTTATTTTATCTGTGATTAAATAATTAGATATAATCTAATTTTTTACATCAACACCTATGTTTTGAGATCATTGGTTTGTCATTCGATTTCATTCTCTACCTAAAATAGATAGTTTTTTACGGAGGATTCTGTGTTTGTTTGTGTTCGTGGTGTACATACGGGAGGGGATTCCATGTGTTTGATGGTTTCTTTGCCCCATCAGTGGATTTCGAGATAAATGTGGACTCTTGAGTTATTTACTAGGCAGAGGTGGAGGAACGAAGATCGTTAAAGCTTGAGAGAGCGTCGAGTCTAGTGTAAGTATTATGTCGTGTCCTATGTAATTCTGTACTTAGTGTACTTGTGAATGGATCGTCAAAGGTTTTTCCTGTTGTGGGATTTTCTCGTACATCGTGCCATTATGGCTGTATTTATTTTTATCTTGCAAATTGTCACATAGATGCATGCTTTGGGTTAACAAAATAGAAATCAGTTTAATCACAACATTCGTGTAATTTGGTGCTAGTTTATTTTGGGTGATTTTTAGTGTTATTTATTTCAGGTCAGTTTGAATATTTTGGCAAAATTCGTGTTTGGATTGTTTGGCCTAATTTGGAACTTCAATATTTGTTTATTTTCCATTTAATTTTTAAATAAATTAAAATTAGGATATTTTGGGAACCATCACCCCTTCTCATATTGGTATCAGAGTGGTTTACACTAAAATATTGTGTGATCCTAATTTTTAAGGATTTTTTTGGGATAATATGGAAAATTTATAATTTTTGATGTTTTCTATTTTTGATAATTCTCTTTTTCTTGCGTATGACACCTCTCATGATATATCGAAAGGTTGATTGTATTAGCTTTGTTTACATACACCAGATGTGCCTCTTGTTATATTCTTTCTAGTTGTATGTTTGTTTGTCATATTCAAGTCTATGTATCATTATAAAAATTTTGCTAGAATTAGGACATATTTATCTTTTGTATTTTAATTTTATCATCAACTGGATTTCATGGAAAATACAGAATAAATTTTTATTTATCTTTTGAGTTGTTCTTTTTATGTGTTCAAAAATTTGAAAAGCTCATAAAGATTTTTTTTGTGTATTTTAGTTTTACAAATTTTTTGTGGCATATCCTTGTGTTTGAATCCTATATCTTTCCCTCGCTTCCATGTGACTAGAACTTTTGGCTATGAATCTTAATTCTTAAAATATTCTTTATCATGCTTGCATGAAGAAGTTTGATTTTGAGTTTCTTAATGTATTCTCTTTTCATATGCCTCTCACACACATGCACGAGCTCTTTTGAACTTTAACTCCCCATGTATATTTGAGCTAAGTGTGAAGTTTTCCTATCAATTTTATCGTCTACGTGTTTTTTTTACTATGGAGGATTTGTGCATGTAAGAACCATTGCCCCTGAGATTTATTTGAATTGTATAAAAACATATATGAGGGTGAACGAAAAGGGCTACAAAAGGAAAAAATCTCCTTTGCACGAAAGCCACCATTGGCAAGGGCCTAAAAACTGCGGCATTGTAAAAAGTAGCCAAGGCCAACATAGTTTAGCATGATATGTTAATTAAAAAGAAAAGAAAATAATTATTATTTATGAAGGAGTTTGGATGCATATATCAATGGCTTTGCACAATGACAATGAATCCTAGTTATGCTTATTTTGTCATGATTCTATTGATTTGTAGAATCATTAAAATTCTAGACTTGTGTGAATTGTGACTGCTTGTTCTTTGAGTTCACTTTATCTTGTCACATGAGGCTAAATCTAAGTTTGATAAAGTTTTTCAATTAAATAGAACTCCTTGAACATGTTTAAGTGATTGGGTCATAATTTTTTTTGTCTCTTCACTTTATTTACTAGATGTTTATTTAGACACATTTATTCCATATGAGTATGAAAACCTTATTGTATTTTGAATCTTGTGTAGTGTTTATGCACTTTAATATTTGTCTATTTCTGAACAAAAAGGGGAATATATGGTATCTAAGTCTTTTAATTTTGGTCAATCTTACTTAGGAGGATATGTCTTTCTTAGGTAGATCACGTTAGACAAAAGGGGAGGATTTAATTATGCAATTTATATTGTCATATTTCATATGCATTTGATGGTGTGTTTAAGTGTGCAGGTTTTCATCTTAAGTGGAAAATAGATTAATACAAGAAAATCTTCTCAACTATGTGCAACCAAGCGTATGTATTTTTTAGTTTTGGGCGGGGTTGTGTGTTTTAGATAAGCTTGACGGCCCATAGGATTTTTATTTTGGTTTTGTCCCGGAATACCTAAAGGGGGAGATTTGTAAGGACAATTTTTCAATTGAATCAATTTGTAAGTGTTACCTTAATTCCAGAAAAACTCTTTGAGTCATAGGATAGAAGTCTTGTTTATGACCTTTCAAGCCTATGGCATTTTAGTTGAAGACGTAGTGGCCAAGAGATTGAAGTTCACATCATTGCCGTGTTTCGTTCCTTATTTAGCGTCATCACCTTTTCATCTTTCCAAGGTCTCTCAGGTATGAATGCAAATGTTATTTAGAGACCTGGAATTTTTATTGGGTTTCATATTTTTAACACATCCTAAAGAAAATTTGCATTGGCTTTTATTTTTAAAGATTTTTTTTCCTCAAAAGTCGTTTGATATGGTGTTTCAATGACCTCGTTCGAACGAGATTTCCATGTCATTCGAACGAGGTATCCAACGGTGTTTACTCTGAAATCTCATTTGAATTGTCATTCAAATGAACTTTGTTTTTAAGTTACTGCAATCTCATTTTTTAAGTCGTTCGAACGACATACCAGAGTCATTAGAACGACCAGGAAGTTTGAGCAGTTTTTCAGCAGTTTTTTCCCATTTTCCCACTACTTTTTCCAACCTTTTAAGAGTGCGGGAGAGCAGTTTTCAAAGTGACTTTTTGCAAAATTTTACATGCTTTGAGAGTCAAATTTCTTTTCCAAAAAGTCCCCTTGGTGTTTGTTAATCAAAATGAATTAATTTCAAGAATAAAACCAAGTTTTTACACCCAATTGTTTCATGATCCATGTTTCTTTATATCATATGCTTTGAGACCATTGGTTTGGCACCTGGTTTCATTCTCTACCCAAAAGAGATAGTTTCTTGCAGAGGATTCCATGTTGGTTTCTGTTCGTGGTGTACATAGAAAAGAGGATTCCGTGTGTTTGATGGATTCTTTACCCCATCGGTGCATTCCGAGACAAAGGTGGACTTCCGAGTTATCGACTAGGTAGAGGTGGAGAAACGAAGAGCGTCAAGGATTGCGAGGGCATCGAGTCTTGTGTAAGTATTATGTTGTGCCTATGTAATTCCTTAATTAGTTGATTTATGGCTGGGCCGTTTGAGGTTTTTCTCGTTGTTGATTTTCCTCGTACATCGAGGTGTTGTGGTTGTGTTTATTTTTATCTTGCAAATTATCACGTAGATGCATGCTTATGGCTAACAAGATTAAAATCGATATAATCACAACAATCGTGTAATTTGGTGCTAGTTTATTTTGAGTGATTTTTAGTGTTATTTAATTAAATTCGGTTTGAATATTTTGGCAAAATTCATGTTTGGTTTATTTGGCCTAATTTGGAACTTGAATTGAGTTTATTAAAGAAAAAAATTAAATATTTTTTAATTTCATTTTAGTTTTAAAAGAAATTAAAATATAAGTATTTCGGGAACCATCATCCTTTATCAACATAGTTCATAAAATATCTTTATCAAGACAAACATTATTATCAAAGCATTTTATTCCATAAAATGTTTAATACTAAACTTCTTGAAATACATAATTTATTCAACATTCTCCGATCGTAGTAATTTTCTCAGAATCATTGAAACCATTTACATCAAAACCCTAAGAAATCATCTTTTTACTCATATATGCATCGTACCATAACAATTCTTACTGCAGGACTACTAGTATGCAAAATAAAGTCTTAAACTAAGAGTAGAGTTTTTCACCTCAAATTGGGCTCTAAAAATTGTAGGAAGAAAGTAGAAGAAGATGATGGCAACCCCCACCCCCACCTACTAAGGTGGCCTCAAGGAGGTTGCCTAGATCCAAAAGCATGCTCCAAGAAATATCCAAGAAAAACTCCTTCAAAACTCGATAAATTTCTACTATTTTTCCGCACAACCCCCAACAACATGTCCATAGTGTATATCTTGCTCACCCATGGTGTAGAGCGGTTTTATGGCTTAAATATGTAGGAAAATAAGAAATAATAGGGTGGTTCAAGGTGGGGGAAAGGTGGTGTAGGGTAGTTTGTGGTGGTGGGAGGAGGAAAAGTATGACACCCCGCTTAATTAAATACTAGATGATCAGGCCTTTATTTAATTAAAACAGGATATCCGGATTGGTTCATTCTTAGTGTGGGTACGTTCTTTATTTTTTAGGCCCATGAGAGTATTCGGATAAAGCCCAATTAAAAATAAAAGATGACCGACCCAAATTATGGGATGCTCTAAATAACAGTTATAATTAAGGATTTGACCCATTCTATCCCAAAAACTCTCAGAGAAGATATTCAGGGAATAGTGGGCTGATGAGGTATTTATTAGAGCCCCTCTCTCTTTTATGGAATATATATTGTACCCCTCGCCCGGGGTAAAGGGCATATAGAAAAACTTCTCTTAAGCGATACTCAATATAACAGTAGACCTCTCTGTGGACGTAGGCAATTTGTCGAACCATGTACATCTTTGTGTTGTGTGATTGTGATATTTGTTGTTCTTCTTTTCTTGGTTATTGTCTTTGATTATTATTTATGTTGAGATATTTATCACCACAATTGGCACCGTCTATGGGAAGTGATTGTTTTTCCTTTCTTCACCACCAGGGACCTGCAATGTCCGATCACAGCAGCCTATCCATCTTAGGGTAAGGTCTGAAATATGTCATTCAAACAAGAGGTTCCACCGATAGAGGTAGCTCTTCGAAGAGAGCCAAAGGCTATTTAGATCGACATAAATTTCTAGGCTAATAGACACCTATGAGGCCAGGCTTCAAGAACAGGAGGAGACTACTCTGAAATAGGAAGCTAAAAATGCTCGCCTCAAAAAGCAACTAGAGAAGATGGAAAAGGGATCTCCATCATAACACGAGGAAAAGCTATAATAGAACTCCTAGCCCTCAGGCGAGCAAACCACACAGCCGAGGAAGGAACCTAGGGTATGGGTCATAAAGGTCTGAGAGACACATGTCAAATGATGACCAGTCCGAGCAGCAACAATTAACTCAGCGATACAGGAGCCCTGGCTAAAGGAATGATGATATATGAATCTTAGTCCGGAGAGAAATAGACCAACACCCAGCTCATCAGGGTGCCAAATCAAAGGAATGATGATATACAAATCTTAGTCCGGAGAGAAATGGACCAACACGCAGCTCATCGAGGTACCAAATCAACAAGAGAACTGGCTAGGCGAGCTCTCAGAGCTCAGATAAAGTCCTCTTTTTTTAGGGAGATTGAGGAAAAAGAAGCCCCGAAGAAGTTTGCAGTGCCCAGATTCAAGATTTACAATGACAAGATTGACCCCATCAATCATGTCATACAATATAGGCAGGCCATGACTCTATGGAACCATAACGATGCACTAATGTGCCAAATTTTCACGTCAAGTCTGAACGATGTCGCCCAAAAATGGTCCGATAAGATCCCTCACAGATCCATCAGGAACTTTAAGTCTATAGCCGATCCGTTCACAACACGTTTCATTACAGGTAGCTCTCATCCGGAGAGGATGGATGCTTTATTGATAATGAAGAAAAAACCTCAGGAGAACCTTAGGGACTATGCGAAGAGATATTGGGATGTGTTCAATGAGGTCGAGGATTACTCAGAGCTTGACCCATGCATGTCTCCTACACCAGTTCCTCACTAAGAAGGAGGCCGCGACCTTCGACGAATTGATGGATCATATCAAGAAATACACAAAAGTTGAATATGTGACCAATCCTAGTGTAGTAGAAATTGATGGCCTCAAGGTTTCTGATAAGGGGGGGAGAAAAAAGTGATACTCAAAAGAAAGGGAATGAGAACGGGGGCAAAGGTGGCCCCAAGAATGGGAGCAAAGGCGACACCTCAAAGGCGTTCGAAGCCGTAAATACCGTCATCAGAGAACCGATGTATAAGATCCTTGCAAAAATCAAAGACAAACCATTCGTTAAGTGGCTCAAGAAGATGGGTGGAGACCCCTCCAAGGGGAATCACGGGTCGAGATGTGCATCTCACAAGGAAAGCGGTCACAAAAACGAGCATTGTAAGTCCCTCAAGTCCCACCTCGAAGAGCTAGCTCAAGCTGGATACTTAAATGAATTCATAGAGAAGAAATCATTTAAGGTATCTGCAAACGACAATCAGAAGACCGATAATGTTCTCTAAGAGGATGTCGGTCACGAGTTCGTGGTAATTCATGGGGCGTATGACCTCGGGCAGATTGAAGGGAATGCAACTTGAATGAAAGTGAATAAGCTAACAGTAGTAATACGAGCTTTTAGATTGATCCAGCCAAAACCCAAGATGGGAAGCATCGACGTCTGGAGGAAATCAACTATAACAAGAATATCGTATTCACAGATGAGGATTTTGTGGGAGTGATAACTCCACACCATGACGTAATGGTCATTACACTCAGCTCATTCGAAGCAATATACCTCGAGCTGTTTAGAAAGCTGAAATTAAGCATTGTCGACCTAAGAGAGGCCATCGTTCCTTTGGTTGGCTTCACTATAAAGATAACAATCCCCTTGGGAAAGATCATCCTACCAGTAAGTGAAGGAAGCATCTCGAAGATGAACGAATTTCTTGATATTGATTCACCTTACCAAGCCATCTTTGACATAGGATGGCTACACGTGATAAAGGCCATCTCATCGACCTATCATCAGAAGTTGAAATGTGTGACATAGTGCGGAGTAGTTGAAATTCATGGAGATCAAGCAATGGAAATGAAGTTCCTTATAGTGGTCATACGCCCTAAACAAGAGAAAAAGTGGAAGAAGCGAGAAATAAAGACGAAGAACATGAGAGGCTGATGCCCTCCAAATAGCAGTTAAGATATGGAAGACCAGGAGTGGAGGAGACTAGGCTCCTCCCCTCTGAAAGGTTCATCGAGGAACTATAAGAAGTCTCAGCCAGGAGTGGCTCAATTGAGAGAATGCTTTTTTATTAGAATCTCCCTTACTGATGGCTAGACGAAGTAATTGCTCACTCTCCTCTGGAGGAACTGGGACGTTTTCACATGGGAGCCTATGAGATTCTCAGACTAGATCCCAACATTACTTGCCACCGATTACACGTGGATCCATCCTTCAACCCAATTATATAGAAGGATCGCCGGATAGCTCGAGAGAAGGCCAAAGAAGTGGATAAGGAAGTGTAAAAATGACTGGATGTAGGGTCCATATGGGAAGTTCAGTTCCCAAAATGGCTATCCAACCTAGTAATGGTCCCTAAGAGCAACGAAAAGTGGAGAGTGTGTATCGACTTCACCGATCTCAATAGGGCTTGCCCAAAGGACAACTTCCCTCTTCAAAAGATCGAATAGCTGATGGATGCCACAACAACTCATGAGAGAACGAACTTCTTAGATGCATATTTCGGATATCATAAAATCCCTCCGCACGAGCCAGATCAAGATAATACCATTTTCATTACCACTATTGGATTATTTTGTTACAAAGTTATGCCCTTCGGACTTAAGCACGTAGGAGAAAATTATCACCAGTTGGTTACATGGATGTTTAAAAACCAAATGGGAGACACCATGGAAATGTCTATCAACGATATGCTCATCAAGAGCAAGCTTAAAGACGACCACTTCATTGACCTAGGAAGGACATTTGAAATCCTGAGTAAGTACCTAATGAAACTTAACACAAGTAAGTGTTCTTTTGGCATCCAGTCAGGAAAATTCAATGGCTACTTGGTCAGGGAGAAAGTTATAGAATCTAATCCCGACCAAATCGATGCCATCAATAGGGTACAGTTGCCTCGAATGATGAGAGATGTATAGAAGCTCACAGGAATCTTACTTCCCTAAATCGGTTCGTCTCTAAATCTTTAGAAACATTTTAGTCGTTCTTCGAGTTGCTGAAGAAAAGTAAGGGCGTGGCGTGGAACGAGGATTTCTTGAGGGCCTTAGAAGAGATTAAGGCCTACCTCAGCAAGCCCCATTTTCTTATAATCCCTAGAGAAAATTATCCCTTATATCTCTATCTTGCAGTATCGGATCATGTTGTGAGCTTCGCCTTAGTATGTGAGAAAAAGTGGAGCCAGCATCCAGTCTATTATGCAAGAGAAACTCTTTTAGATGTCGAGTAGCAGTACCTGCCATTAGAGAAGCTAAACTTTGCATGGTAGGAGCCTCGATAAAACTGAAGCACTATTTTGAGGTCTACTCCATCTTCGTAGTTACTTTGCACCCCCTTAAAGCTATACTAAGGAAAGCAGACCTCTCAGGACGACTATCAAAATGGTTAGACGAGCTCAGAAGATTTGACATTCATCTTGAACAAAGGACTGCTATCAAGGGGTAGGACCTTACCGATTTCATTACTGAGTTCACAGTAGAACAACCCTATGATCATCCCGAGACCAATCATCTGAGAGAAGTCCTATAAGAATCAGGAATCTGGAAGTTATATGTTGATGGAGCCTCAAATTCCAGAGGGACGGGAGTAGGCATTGTGCTAGTTACCCCCCAAAATATAGTTCTCGAGCAAGGAATCAAGCTTGGATTTGAAGCCTCCAATAATGAAGAAGAGTACAAAGCATTGATTGCTGGTTTACGAAAGGAAAAATTGCTTGGGGCAAGATACCTTCAAGTTTTTAGAGACTCAGAACTGGTATCCAACTAAATAAGTGGCAATGCAAAAGACAAAAGGATGGAAGATATCGCCACTGTGAAAAGATTAATGGCCGACTTCGACCACGTCAATGTTTAGTAGTTTCCCATGGGACAAAATAGCTATGTCGATGCCTTAGCAACTCTAAGCTCATCGATTGACTCTAACTTGAGAATAACAATTCAAATCGATTTCCTTGCACAATCGAGCATCAAATAGCGAATCGAACCACCAACTCTCGAGAATATTCTCAATATTAAGAAATCTCCCAGCTGGATGGATCCCATAATATATTACTTATAAAGTTACGTGTTGCCAAGTGACAAGAAGACCACTCATCAGATAAGACTCAAAATTGTCCGCTTTCACTTATCCCTCGAGGGTAAGTTGTATAAGAAATCTTTCACTAGCCCTTACCTTCAATGAGTTCATCTAAAGGATGTGGTGAAATTTCTGCATGAACTCCATGAAGGAATTTGTGGAAATCACATAGGAGGAAGGTCGCTAGCCTTCCGAGCAATGAAAGAAGGGTACTGGTGGGCATACATGCAGAAGGACGCTGGAGTCTACGCTCAAAAGTATGAGAAATGCCAAATCCACTCACCAATGTTCCACCAGCGACCTAAATTCACTTATGAGCCTGTGGCCTTTCGCCTAGTGGGGTCTGGACATCGTAGGCCCTCTTCCAACTATTTACAGAAATTGAAAGTATCTGTTAGTTGTCATAGACTACTTCACCAAGTGGATAGAGGCAGAGCCACTGGCGAACATCAGAGACACTGACCTGATGACGTTCATATGGAGAAATATCATTACTAGCTTTGGGACACCCAAGACAATCATCACTGAAAACAAAACCCAATTCGAGAGTGGCCTCTTCCAAAGCTTTTGCAGTGACCATAGAATCAGGCACTACTTTAGCTCTTTGGCATACCCTCGGAGCAACAGTCAAGCTGAGGCTTCCAACAAAACAGTGATTGATGGACTAAAGAATCACCTAGAGTGAGCCAGGGGAGCATGGGTAAATGAATTACCCCACAACCTCTGGGCATATCATACCACCCCAAGGAGATCAACTGGAGAGACGACGTTTGCACTGACATATGTAATGAAGGTAGTTATTCCATTGGAAGCTGCTCTCCCTACCATGAGGATCACGCTGATCAACCAAGGCCAGAACGATGGAGCATTTCCCACTGAACTTGACTTAGCCGAGGAATGGTGAGAAATGGCTCTAGTGAAACTAGTAGCCTACCAGTAACAACTAGCCAAGCAATATAATAGAAAATTCAATCCAAGGACATTCCAGGTTGAGGACTATATACTAAGGAAAGTCCTTGGCATCACTATGAAGCCATTAGATGGAAAGCTAGGTCCGAACTGGGAGGAACCATCCGAGGTGATAAGAGACGACTTATAAGGAGCTTATCACTTAGAAACACTGGAGAGTAAGGAGATACCAAGAGCTTGGAATGCGGTAAACCTGAAGAAATTCTGCTTCTAGATTTCTCTTTTCGTGCACCATTAATTCAGGAAATTTTTTATTTTACAAACTTAATGTTGTTGTCTATTTGTGACTCTGATTAATAAAATTTCATTGGCCTTGGTACTCTATGAGTATTGGTTTTCTCAAATATATTTTAGTATACGCATCACTTCCAAGTTACAGGCTTCACTCTTAACAGGCATAATAAAAATCACAGGTTACAGTAAGTTGGTCAACTTACTCCAGCCAAACGATACTATATTTATCCCCCTACCATTGCACCACATTGGTTAAAGCATTAGCGGTGTTAACATATAAGAACCCTCCTCAGGCCTTTGTTACAAAAACAATTGGTCTCCTAGTTTTGTCCCGGGCAATAAATAAAGCCTTGTAGAGGATCCTTAGGAAATTTGGCCAACCCAGGATTGGTTGCCAACATAGTTTAGCTCAAAAATCCTGCTCGGATGGATTATCTGTTTACCAGGTATTTCCTCGCCATTGACCTACTTAGGCCTAAGGCAATGTAAAGACACAACCTAAAAGGTAAAGTAAGGCAGAATTGTATGACTAAAGTGTACTATATTGGGGGGCTATTCATTCAACAAATTATCTCTATCTGAGTCATATCTTGTCGGAGAAAAAAGCCCAAGACGATTAGAGATGAAGTCAAAAATAAAACAACACATATTTAGTCAAAAATTGCCCAAAACATAAATATTTTTTTACATCATTACATGTACAAGCAGTTATATATATAAAAAATAAATCAAACCCGAAAGAGGACCAGGTCGCTAGGTAAGGTAATCAGCTACCCACGCTCTTCGACGAACATCTGAGTGAGGGATAAATTCCTCCTTGACATCGTCCGAGCTCAGCTCTAGTAGCTGTCTTGGGATTGCGTCGGTTGGGATCTAGCAATCATCCATTCTGAATCTCGTGCCTGTACCAAAGGACAGAGTTCCTGGGCACTTGTAACTCCCTAAGAGCACTCAGCCACCCTCTGATAAAGGATAGCTCCTCGACCTCCTTCAACCTTATAGGATCGTTTGTTCAGCTCTGGTTGTACCCATCTTCCCACACCTTCCGAAGAACCTTCTTAAACAAGTGCCTCAGTAGGGTGACATACCTTTGAAGCCCAGTGGCTATCACGTACGCCTTACGAACATCTCCTCGCAGTTCACCAATATCCATAGATGAACCACTGTCATTAGGCTTATCTTGCTGCCCAGTCGACGAAGATGAATTGCGTATGACTTGAGGGGAAATTCTCAACGCATTATCACTAAGGCGTGCCACCTCCTTCCTTAAATAAACATTCTCCTATTGAAAAATTTCTCCAACTTGATTGATCTTAGAGGCATCCAAGAGCTTAGCCTTCAGAGGATCCATTTCTTCTTGAACAGAGGCGCCGACCTCCTCCGTCTCCTAAAGTCTATCTTTCAAATTGGCAACCAGCTTGGACTGGTCTTTGTAGTCCTGGTTCCTCGATCTGAGAGACTTGTAGATTTTTACAAAGGCACACCGAACTTTATCGCTCACGTTGGTATCGAGAATTTAGCCTAGGTGAGAGGTAGAAGGAATATATTCATCAAGGTCAATAAACTACAAATCATAAAGGCACAAAGAGTAAACATATCAGCAGGTGAAAAAAAATCAAAACATTCTTCATTTCATTAAGATGGACACAAGTCGGGGACAAGTACATTGATCAGAAAGAAGAAAAAATAGGAACATAAAAATAGGAGCATAAGGGAAATCCTAGGAGACTAATTGGTAACCTTGATCTGCTCAGACGAGGGTGGCTCTTCTCCTTTATCAGTAGTGGACTCTCTCATCCTTGTTCCACCTACAGCCCCTCAATCGGAGTAAGGCCCTCTCCTTGATCAATAGGAGCACCAACAGCAATGGGGCCTTCACTAATTTGAGCATTTGGAACCCTTTCCTCAATAATAGTAGCACTCACATCTTCTATAACTAGTTTGGGACCAAGGTCGTGCTCGTCGAAAATAGGGGAATCAGTAGCCACCCCTGCAGCAAGCAGAGCCCTGTCCTAACCCTTTTTAAAGTTGTAATGGCTAATGTAACCAATTTGAACTTTGTCATCTTCGTATGCCACTGCCTATCCATCATTGTAATCACTCTCCATGTTGGAGGAAGCCTCAGATTTTAGCATTACCACCTCCTCGATGAGCACTTTGTTCTCTTCGGTGACTACCAGTTTGCTCGCCACATCCTGCCATAAGACTCCCGTAACTCCCCAAGTTCCTTGGATGCTGCTTCCTTATCCTTATCAAAAGAGGCCCTAAGATTTATAAGGGCATGCACAGAGGACTTATGAGCCTCACTAGAAACTTTAAAGCTCGCCTCGAGCTCAGAATTTCTCCTCGCTAGTTCACCGTGACTACGGTCGAGAATGGTGTAGTCAGACAAGAACTGCAAAGAAAGATGGAATAGACTTACCAATGCAATAACATAGGAAAGAATGAATAGACTTACCAATGAAAGCCCCGACTTGCCTTCAGGGATAACTTGTCTAGTCCCATTTTTTATGATCACTCGCGGTCCATTGGCAGAACTGTCCTCTCGATCATCGTAGGAGCGAGGTGAGGGGTCAAAGCCACAGAGGCTACCTTAGTTGGGATAGACACAGGGACTAGAACAACCTGTGCCTTTTTCTTCCTTGACTCCTCACTTCTCCTCTCTTCCTCCCTCTCATTCTTCTTAGCCTCCCTTATCTTTATCTCTTCTTCTCTTATTCTGCCTCCTTAACTCATCATCCTTCTTCTTCCTCTCTTTTTCATGTTCTGTGATCTGGGAACCACTAGTTGTATCCCTATACCTAGGCTTCTGTATCTTTGACGTTCACGACATCAGAACATCATCATCATCATTATCTTCAATGATTAGATTTTTCCTCCTCGAGGGAGCCATATCCTCCCTGCTCGATCTCTCTGAACATGATTCCGAGATGGAGGTTCTCTCGACTGACCTTCCACCACCTGAACCCTCCTCGCTAGACTCCCCCTCACTAGATCATTCCTCACCACCACCTCTAGCCGCACCACACTCCTAACTTCTCTCCTCCTCTTCTTATAGGTCGATAGGTTGAAGAGAACCTTCTTCCTCCTCTTCTCCCTCTGAGATGTCAAGTTGAGAAATAGAGTTAACTGGGCAGGCGATGAAGCTGGAGGTAGTGTTCTTATATTCCAGTAAGAAGGCATTCAATCTCGGATGTTTGCCTCCTGCAATGGATTCTCTTATATTCCAAGCCTTAAGTAGCTCAGCAGTATGAATCTCTTGGAGAGAAGGCTCCTGATTCTTGGACTTTGTTGTAAAGAAAAAAAGGAAAGCATTAAAGAGAAAACATATTATAGTAGCAATGAAAATACAAAGATATTGAACAACAACCTACATATTCCTCCCCATAGGTAGGAATTCGAGGTCCCGTGTACCTCACTTTCAAATAAAGAAGACAAAAAATATTACGAGAAAAGGAGTAACAAAAACAAATTTCAACCAAGCCTAACCTTGTGCCTTAGACTTGGTTTGTTCTATGAACACCATTGATAATCTTCCAAACGTTTGGAGAGCATTGGGCTTGGACTATATTGAAATATTGAAATAAATGTAAGAAGAGACTGTTTGGCGGAAAAGTTAAACCCCCTTAAGCAAAAGAACGTGAAACTAATGCCCATCCTCAACGTCTTGAACGTTACGAGGAACGTAGGACACCCAATATCCACCTAGTTGGGGATATTATAGCATTTCCTAAATTTATCTAGAGACTTGTTGTCTATCTTCACCATAGACAAACACTAATCATAGTAGAAAAGAAAGAAAGGCAGAAAAAAAAGAGAATTGGAAACTTACACAGCAAAGGTCGGCCTGAGACGACGCAAGGCCATAGGTAAATGAAGATGGGGGACATAAACTAGCTTAAAGACGATGAAGAACAAGCCTAAGGATAAGAATAAGTTTGGAAGGGCAAACGATTATTTGAGATGGGAAGAGTTGGAAACAACTGACCGTCCAACTCAATTGTTTAAATGTTCCAATGATGGTGCACTCTGATCGAAGAGGATTTACCGCCTAAATCTCCTGTAGAGAGACATTTCGCACACCAAATTTGTTATGATTCATAACAATGCCATCTGGAAGGAACCAAAATCAGTGTTTAAAATATTTGAGCCCAAGTTGTGACCCTAAAATTTTAGGGGCAATTGTGGGTACCTTCTTTATCTTTTAGGCCCATGAGAGTAGCTGGATAAAGCCCAATTAAAATTAAAAGATGATAGGCCCAAATTATGTGATGCTCTAAGTAACAGTTAGAATTAAGGATTTGATCGATTCTATCCCCAAAAATCTCGGAGGAGATATACAGGAAATAGTGGCCTGATGGGGTAGTTATCAACGCCCCTCTCTCTTTTATGGAATATATATTGTACCCCTGCCCCGGGGAAAAGGGCATACAAAAAAACTTCTCGTGAGAGATACTTAATATAACAGTAGACCTCTCCGTGGATGTAGGAAATTTGCCGAATCACGTACATCTTTGTGTTGTGTGATTATGATCTTTGTTGTTCTTCTTTTCCTAGTGATCGTCTTTCCTTATTATTTGTGTTAAGATATTTATCACCACACTTAGTGATATGCCCAAAGTGCACCCTCATACGCAGAGCAACTAACCTCACCCTATCTTCCGACCGATGTGACCAGAAGCCAATAATAACTAGCAGCAAGGTCAGCTCCAGCCGACATCGCACCTACCTTATACGTCAACCTCGGTAGGGCATCAACCAAGGTTAGCAAAGACTCATGGCTTCAACCGACCATCAACACCATCATCGTCGCCAGCCGACGTTACAAATTCAGTCGAGATCAGTAATGACACATGGGATCAATCATCTGGAAATATCATCATCGGACCAAGCCAACATTAAAATCACACACACCTGACCTCGGCCAACCTTGTTGGCCGAGGTCATCATGAATAACCACGGACAAAGAAATAGTCGTACCCCATCAACCTCGTATTCTTCCAAGACGAGGTTGTACCAAATAAAGATAGGGCCGAGCATTTACAAGAACATATACGATTTGGAACACGTGGACAAATCTGTTATAACCGAATCATTCCCTCCACGTGAGGAAACATTGAGGTCATCATTACCTACTTGGGACCAACTAGGTGTCATCATGATACTGATTGGGTCCTCATGCACATGATCATTGCATGCCTGGGGGTACATTACACCCCCCAAGTACTATATATAAAGGTCATCGTCTACCTTGTAAAGAGATCCTTAATTACAACCCTAGCGAAAACTCTATCACTTTACACAGTAGAGAGAAATCTTGAGAGCTTGTATCCATGGACATTAGTGCCTTCTTAAAGTGATATTACTCACACACAGTGGACGTAGGACAGATTTGCTAAACCACTTACATTCAAGTGTTCATCCTTTTCTCCTCACCTCATTCTATTATATATATATATACTGGTGGTGCTATTTTTAGCATCATCATTTTTGGCCCCGTCTATGGGAAAGAGAAGCTATCACTTCCTTTTTGCTGCTTGACATCACCGGAGACTCTGGTAGTGAACTAGGTACCACCCTTTGTGTGGAGTTGTTTCACCATTGAACGAGGTCCCTTAAGGTATCAAGCTCTCCAATATTCTCATTACAAGCTCTTTTGTCTCAACATATGGCACCGAAGTTACCACCACATCCTCCACCATCTAGTGTTGAAGGAACCAGTTCGAGCCACGCACCACCCTAGTCCGAGATGGCTGAGGTGACGGCAGCCTTGAAGTACTTAGCTGCATCACAATGAATTATGCAGGAGCAGTTCGCCCTGCTAAGCCAAAACATAATAAGACCACCTCGGATCTCACCGGAGATGATTACTCTGGCGGCTGCTCATCCTCATTCTGAGGCCAGGGGACCACCCTAGGCTCCATGAAAAGACCAACCTACTCCTCAATGGAGGAGGGGCATTTCTAACCCTAGGCATTTACACCTAGGGAGGTAATGAAACCCTTTCTGTGAGGATAGGTACAATGATATCGAGGCAGAGGATGCTCCCATAGACTGCTGGGAGCCCTATAAGGTTTCAAATAATAAAGTACGTCATATACAACAGAGCCGAGGTTAGGGAGAAATAAGAGCTGAGTTTGGTGATGCCCAGCCAAAAGGATCAGCTTTTGATCGCTTGAGTTAAGGGTCGACCTTTGAAAGGCTCGGCCCAGTTAATGATCTGAGGTAGAGGTTTTCAAGGTCAAGAAATGTAGCAAGCTCCCAAAGGGTAGATGGTGAACATCCTCCTCATCAGGGCTGACCTCATCAAGTCTAAGACTGTGGTGAGGAGCTCAATAGCTGACCCTGTACAGTAACTGAGCAGTCCACCCCTTGGAGGTGGGTGGGGACAACCTCGGCTAGACCGAAGTTTCATAACCATGGAACGATTCAATCCAACGACTGGAAGAGAAGATAGGTGACCTCATCAAAAGCCGAGACCCACTACAAAGAGGATTCTCAGAGGGCTCTCCATTTATGTAAAGGATTGTCAACTTCCCAAACCCTGCCAAATTCAAACCCGGTACACCATATTGAGATGTATTAGTCCGTAGAATATATTTACTCGATCTCGAATGAGATGATGTGCCGATCTTTCTCATGTACTTTGACGGGAGCTGTACACATTTCGTTCACTTCTCTTCCCAGAAATTCGGTATAGAACTGTAAAGGTTTGGATAAACTATTCATACACAACTTCTGTTTTGGGGTAAGACCTCACAAGATGACAACCCATCTACTCTAAGTAAAACGAGGAAAGAAAAAGATCCCCAGAGACGACATTGCAAGATTAAACAAAGAGAAGTTGGAGGTTGAAGACTACGAAGAGAATATATCCATGTCAACCTTTATAATAGGATTGCATTAAGGGTAGTTTCTTTGGAAGCTTACTCAAGACCCTCCAAAATCCATGGCCGAGCTGTTAACAATAGCTGGTAGGGTCATGAACGCTGAAGAAGTAATGGATGCAAAGTATGAGGATGAGAATGAAAGTAGCAGTGGAAAATTCCAAAGGAAGAAGGATGCAAAGAAGAGGGATGCAGATAAAAAAAATTCACACTACACTCCTATAACTGTGAGCTTCAAGCACATCCTTAACAAAATAAAAAATGACAAGTACCCGAGATGGCCGGAGAAGCTGAAGGCTCCTCTGCATAGGTATATATATATATATACACACACACACACACACACTACTATTGCACCCCTAGGTTGAGACTTGCGGTGCATGCATACTTTGCTATCATGTCTTGATACATTACGTACTACATAAAGGACTGTTGGCTCGGTATCTCTCTCGAACCATAAGTACAAATCACATATATTAGAGGCGAATATAGTTCCAAGCCTATGGGTTACGCACATACCTACGCACCCATATGACCGCCATCTTATCGTTCTCGCAGATAGGCCTTTCCTAGTTTCTATATTCTGAGGTACAGATCAAATATCACCCCAAAGGCTCATCAGGATATGATTGTCCTACCACGAAAACCTCCCGTGATAGCAAGTAGCGTAGGTATGTCATACAGATAAGAAATCATCCAATAAGTATACACACAACCTATATATTTATATCATTAGTATAGGTATACTCCCGATCTATATTATAAATCCCATACATAGTATATATTACTCTCTTGAATATCTCACGTATGATTAATTATCAATTATACTCATCATCATATATTCCCGAGTATATCTCACCACTTGAAGTGTGTCCATTATTATACATATAATATCAATAGGTAACTCACTCATATCCTACTATTCTAAGTTTTCCTTTTCCTCGAGTTCCCATGGCCCGAATTATCCTTTATTTTATGTCTTTCCTCTTAATTAAGCCTAATTTATATAGCCCTTAAATTTCCCTCAGAGGGCTAAGCCTAACACCCTACCTAGGCCTACTGGTATATCAAAATAATTCTCATTATATTTAAATTTTAATTCAACAAGTGAATACCAAACATTTCCCAAAGATTCTTAACAAAAGGGCAAAAGTGGCCAAAAACTAGGCAGCCGAATCAATTCGACCCTAATCTGAATCGATTCGCCTTATCGAATCTATTAGGCCAGGAACCGAATCGATTGGCCTATAGATGTCTCGTTTTCTACGGGATCCCTGCATTAATACACCTCCAAGCCATAATTAAAGCTCCCCAAACTCCCAACCAAAGGTCTATATCATTATATTAACGTGTACCGGTTTTGTTTAACATTCCAGAACCATTGAATCATAATTTAACATCGATAAATTTCAAAATCCCAAATTTATTTCTTTAAAAACCTAGTTTATAACTTTTGATTCAAGAACACCATAAAACTAAGATTTCTTCACCCAAATTAATTTTAATTTCATGGGTTTCATACTAAATTCATGCGGGAACCAAACTTATATAAATTTTTCCCAAAATTCATTAAACATCTCTTCCAAATTTCCCAAGAACGCATAAATTACATGGAGAATCTAACCTATTCTAACATGAATATCACTTATAGTTAGAATTTTGCAAGTTTAAACACTTTTCTTTAGCAGTAGGTTTGATCCGTTGAAGATGATGAGTATGGATGAGTTCCTCACCTTCCGATCTATGTAACGGTGGTGTTTCTAGTGTAAGGGTTGGCTCTATTGGGGGTTCTCGCCTTGGAACTCCTCTCCTCTTCCACCCATGGACTCTCTGTGACTTCTATTTGTTTCTCATGTTTATAATGCTAGATCACTTCTCTTATCATAGATATTACACTTAGAAAATACGTGAGTATTATTACTCCAAAAATACAAATGACCAAAATGCCCTCTTGGGATGCCGATTTGGTCCAAAATTGATCCGGAACCCAAATAAAACCCCCGGGTAGACTTTTCTGACTATCTCGACCCTTCCGGACACTTTGGTGCACTTAAAATGACCATTTGGATTACATATATATTAATGAATTTATATCTCATTAAATTTAGTCCCGACACGACTGACATGCGCGTCTTGTGACTGTCAATTTTAATAAATTCGTAATCACATATTACTTTACTCACTAAGTAATATTCAATATAATTAACATTAATAAATATTAAACCTTGTTTCACTAGTTAGTATTTATTTTAATCCAGATTAATTGGAAATTAATTTCCTATATTTAATTTAAGTAATCCCTCATTTAAATTTATAAAAAAAAATACGGGTTGTTACAAAAAGCTCTCCAAGTGAGAGAGAGAGAGAGAGAGAGAGAGAGAGGAAATGATGAAAATGGTGGCGGAAACCCACCCCATGCTCTTCTCTTCTAACCCAGAAATAACCCCTAACAAAACCTTATAAAAACTCACCCCAATATTAAAATCCCGTTTTTGGTCATCTAAACTCACCAGGAATCGACACGTCTTCGATCCAAGGCTCCAAAATGCGACAGCACACAAAGGAATCTCGAGTTAAAATTTTTTGAACAGGTCATTTGAATGAGAACTGAACCTCGTTCGAATGAGATTGGGTTCTCATTCTATCAACATTTCGAATGTCCTTGAAACGAGGTGGTGCATCTATACAATGATGGGTCATTCCATTATCGTTAGATTTCCACTTTGAACAAAGTGGGATTTTCGTTCAAACCGCCAGTATTCTCATTCGAATGACTTTCAAGTTCGTTCAATCAAGACAATTTTCTTATATCTCTAATTTCACCAGCAAACTTCCAACAATTACCATCAAGGCCAAAGAATAATCGAATAGAGATAAAAATGCATTAATGATTCAATTTCCAAGGGTTTCATATGATTTTAATTTTTACGGAAAAAATAATTAAATATTGGCAAAAGGTATTACAGGAGTGGGATTATTCCCTAAGATATGTTACTCTCCCCCTCACCCTTGGTTCCAACGAATGTTACAAAACCATATATAGCTGAAAAGACCATCACTCAATGATTTGGACATCATGATCTCAACTCGCATGCTGGTGATGTGGTTCCTAACCTTGGAGGGGGTAGGATAGACCTTTGGAGACAAGAAAAAAGCTTGGGAGTGTTACTTCACTTCCATAAAAGATAAGAATAAGTCGCTTAACATCCCTCAGGTCTTAGGAGAAACCCTAGTAAAGTTTCATAAGACCTCTGAGGTCTCTCCGGAGGTCTTGCCTCCACCACCACTGACGTTCGAGCTTCCTCTAGAAAGCTTGAGCATAGAGCTAATGAGATTTGATATCTCCAATCCACAAGATGAGGTAATTTCCCCTCAAAACTAAAGGTTCAAATGAATATTTAATGTCATGAGAAATAAGGTAGTACAGGCCTCATGTGATATATGTCGTCTTACCTGAACAACCATAAACCATGTATTATACTACTAAAATGAAAAAGAAACCTTTTGTTACTCATGATATATTCAATATCATTTTTCTTTGAGAGTTTCAAGGACTTTAGCCTTGGTTCAAAACTTAAACCATCGTCTAATCACTACAAGAAAACTAATTTTTTTGGCACTTTTTTCCCTGTATTTTTTAAAAATGCTGAGAATTTCCTTTTTACCAACATTTATAATTATGTGTCGTATAAATAGAGCATTTTTTACTTAATGCTAAAATCAATGTGGTATTTTTTAGCCATTTCATAACTAATGCCAATAAAGTTACGAAAAAAGCCCCTCTTCCTCAAATTTTGGTGGGTGTTTGTTTTTCCTTATAAAAATACCATGTTTCCTTATTTTAAGCTACCAGCTGAATCCTCTCGCCCATCATGTATCTTTTTCTCCAAAAGAATCTCCTCAATCCTAATCCTCCCCAAATCTCTCTTACCCTCAATTATTTTTACCTAATAATCCTCTCTCTTATTTTTTCTCCATCTGTTTGTGGTATTAAGCATTTCTAATTGTTGATTCTCCACGACTTGTTCGTGGTATTGTTTTGAAAGTTTCTATTCACTACAAACATTGATGTTGGGATCATTGGTATTATTAGGTTTTTATCTTTGAATACTTTCTTGGACTTCATCGTCATTAGTAAGTTGCATTTTTTTTATTTCGGTCTATTTTTCTTCCACTATGTCACTTTCTCGATCATTTTTGTTCTTGTTTTTTTTTATTTCGGTGTATAAAAAATATTATTTTTGACATCTTCTTATGGTAGATGTCAAAATAAATTAAAAAAAAAGGTATTTTGATAGGACTGGGATAATTTTTTTTAGTACATGCTTCCTCATTGTTAGAAATATTTAGGACATAAAAAAATATTTTGACAACACGTAAAAAAAATATTATTGAAATTTTGACATCTTTCTTCTTATGTTATTGTTTATTATTTAACTCTTTCTTATTTTTTTTATTTTATATTATATAATCATGTATATGAAATAGGGTAATCATTGTTTTTAATCGGTGTGTGAGAGAAAAAAGTGCTGGAAATCTAAATACTTAACTCTGTTGATGCCAGATCACATACTCAAGTGTGTGTTGGTCTAATTTTTTTTATTGATATGTCCTCGAAATTTTATTATACGTCTCTTTTAATTGATTGGTGTCCTTTATTCACATACTCGGACTCATATATATACACTCTAATTGATATGTGAGTGAGCGAGAGTTTTTTGTGAGTGAGTTTTCTATTTAAATTCTTGTTTAGTTTTTAAAGAATTGTAATTGGGTAGTTTCAAATCAATCTATATATCTCATATGGTTTAATATAATATCCTGATAAATAATTTCTATCGTTTGAGTGTATTTGTGTTTAAACCTTTAGTGGCTTATTTTAGATTTGTTTTTCAGTGAATTATTTGAATATCATTCAATGCATTTTTTTCTTTTTTTCTTTTTTGTTATCAATCAAAATTTTCCAATTCACTACTATTTTGCAAGTAAGTGAAATTTATAATCATTTTTAATGACCACTTTTACGATGTTTTTGTAGTTTTTATAAAATATCAAGAATTTTTGCTTTGAATCTTGAGAATATCAAAGTACAAAATTTGCAGGAAAATTGAATGCATTATTATATTATTGTTGTTGTTTACATTGGTCTTGGTTCTTGGCTGTTGTTGTTTTATTGATTCTAGTTTACGTAATTAGATGAAGTATAAACAATATGAGATTTATCCACGACCCAGTGTATTTAGTTGGATTTTCTCATCTATTTTTGGTAACTATGAATTTTTTCAATCTTTCATTATTTCAATTGATTAAAAAAGTCCAGTTCAACGTAGTTAAATGTAAATTTAAATTAGTCCCTAGGATATAATCATCATGTAACTCTTACACCCTTGTTTTAATTGATTAGTATTATTTTAATCATCTAAATTGATGTCGTTTTTTACAATAGGGGGTTATATACATATTTTTCCCATGTTTATGTATGTGTGCATTCATGTGAGGTTATATATGCGTCACATTAGCCATTTAGTTTGATATGTACATATTATTTCTCATGTTTATATATGTGTGTATTCATGTGCAGGTATATACGAATCACATTAAACTTTTAGTTTGAAATTACAAAACTTACCATCTCTAAATCAAAATTAGATGTGTGTACATGCCTTTATTCGTTTTGATTTGAACTATTTTAGAATTACTAGTTTATCTTACTTTTAGATGATAATGTTCAGTCTGCAAGTTATAGCTAATCTCTAAAGTTTGACAACATACTTGTTCCAAACCGATGTAATTTTTTTTTTAATAATATTTCAGTCCCTCAACTTAGTTTATGAATGTTCAGTTTTTTAATTAATGTTGTTATGATGGTATCTTTACAACATTACTTTATTACATTGTAGTTGAATTTAGTAAGCCCCTTTACTCATGCAACATGTGTTGGTTTTTAAGATAACAAATAAGTCTTAATATTACTTTCTAATCAGGAAAATTTGATTTAAAATCATTTTCATCTAGATTTTAGGATTTAATTATACTATCTCATTATTGACAAGGAGATCTGTTTTTCGTAATGTTATTTTTTAATAAAGTTACGTCCTTATGCATTGTTTTGTGTCTTATCTTTTTATCTTTTAGAAAATTAAGTTTTGATGTTGGTTGTTGTGTTGAGGTATTCATTAGTTGTACATTTTTTTTTAAGCTAAAACTTTTAAGCATTAGATGTTGATTAGCATATATTCTTCACATTTATCCCCTTAATTTCGGTATTTTTATGATCCCGTGCGATGTAAATAGCTTGGATTTGTCTCATATTTATGCTACTAACCCTTTTTGGCAAGTATTTCATATTTTGTGTATCTCTTATGTGTTTTACAAGTATTTCATGCAAGTTAGTGCCAAAGAGAACTCAAAACAGTGAAACAAAACCAAGAAACGGGTAGTTAAAGGGAATTTTCAAAATTTTGTAGCCTTAGTCGAAAGGTGGAGCCAATTGGAAAGTTGAAGAACTATCAATTACAAGAACACTAGAAAAAACAACACCTCAATCGGAATACCGGTTTGAAAGTTATGAGCAGTAAAAGATAGAAGAAAAAGTCAAAGAAAATCGGACCGATCCGAATTACAAAAGTTCTAGTGAACCCCAGACTGAAGATGGATCGAAATTGATGAAAATTAAAATAATCGATTCGGTCATTAGTCACGCTCCAGATCCGTTACAAAATTAGTCAACCTTTCTAAGTGTGACAAATTGCCGGATACGGGATTTTTTATTTGTGCTTATCTTGTAACCAAAAGAGTTTTATGGTTTGGGGAATCTTCTAAACGACCTCTATCCTATATATTTAGTCATTATCACTCTTTTTATAAAGATTTCATGGATGTAAAAGCTCCATAACAAGTAGGAACATTTAGGAGAAGAATTTACATATTTTTCACCTTTAATTCAAGAGCTTTTCCAGCTTTTCTGCAATCTTTGATTTCTTCTTGCATGCTATTGTTCTTCAATCGTGGTAAATTTTATTTCCATCACTTCTATTATTATTTCTCATATTTCATCTCTCTTTCCAAGCAATTGTGAGTTCATGCAACGTAGATAACGTATTTTTTATTAATTTCACCATGTTAGGCTAGGTTTTTAAAGATTGGGATGCATGAACCCAACCTGATGTGGTAGTTACATGTGAATAAAATTAATCCTCTAAATTTAATGGTTTATTATGACCGTATTGCATAGAAACACGACAATTGTAGATCTTTGGATCTCATTTTCTTCCGGGTAACCGGGATGCTTCAGAATGGAATTCGAGTGTAACTATCGCAATACCGATTTACTCATCCTCAGATCAAGTATGGTGTGGTCTTGAACCTCATATACGTAATGCTTGGGAGTACTAAATTCTGGGTCTAATTAACCACTTAAATTTACGATTAGTTTTATACCATCAATACACTACGGTTGAGTGATTGTGTCCCTACCTTAATTTTCCAATTAATTTTAGTTAACTTCTTTATTTTTCCCTTTATCCTTTCTCACTCAATCATCATCTTTTTATTTCTTTTTAGAGTCAAGTTAGGGTTAACAGTCTTACCTTTGTTGTCACGTTCACTCGTCCTAGTTTCCTGTGGATTCGATACCCAGACTCCCCACTATACTCCATAAGAGTGTAGTTAAAGTTTAGTTTTTTTGTTGTATTGTGGTTGGAATCCGATAACAAGGACTAGCGTATTTACACGGACGCTCGATTTCCACCTCGATAAAAATGGCGCCGTTGCGGGGGAATTAGGTAGACTTTAGGTTATGTTAGTTAATCCGGAATTTGATCTTTAAAAAAATAAAAAATATGGGTGTCAGATTTTTTAATTGCCCAGTTTGAAATGTCTTACTTTAACTCCTTTGGTGGGTCTAATTGTTATGATAATAGTGAGGAGGAGGAGGCACTCAAGATTTATGAACATTGGATCAATATCACTAAAGATGAGTATCATAAATACAAGCCCACTGCTAAGGCCATCCAAATTTATCAAAATGAATTGCTTGAAGAAAAAAGACTTGAAAAAGAATACCGGGAAAAAAATCGTTCTTGGGAGCAAGAGTTAGATGCATTATTTGAACCCAATGAGGATTTTCCTTATGATATTTTTGAAGTTGAAGAATGTTTTCAACCAAATGAGGAATCTGAGGTGCTAGAACCAAGGAAGCCTACTTTGGAAGAACTCATGCTCATTAGTAAAAAGCAATTGGACGACCTTGCTGCCACAGTGTTGAAAATTAGAGCAACTTGCAAGGAGTTTAATGATTATTTGGACAACTTAGAGAAGGTCGAGACTTGCGCTTCGCCTAAGACTTCTGAGGATAAAATCATTGAGAGTGATCAAACATATTTTGAATATCAACCTCTTATAAATATTGCAAAATCTACTGAGGTTGAAGATCATTTGTCTCCTTGTGTAACTACTATTATAGAACCATTAAATCCATCACAAGAACTGAATGAATGTCTTGAGGATGTTGATCTGAGTCTTGTATGGGAATGTTTTTTTAACATGCTTCATCTTATGGGCCATACACTTAGACGTGTCTTTCCACCAGATCCAGTTGAAAATTTTGTGGGAGAAATTATAAGGACAAGGACTCTATGCTTGAATTGTTTTCTAAGATGGACTCTTTATGTTTGTGTTCTCTGCTTCCCATTTTACTTGAAAAATCTTTGGGACGTGATTCTATTTTTCTTAGATCCCAATGGTACTTGTCCCCCTGTGCACTCAAATTCGTCATTATCCCCCTAATTTTTTAATTGGTGATGTTTCATTTCTTCCGCTTTACACATGCCTTCCGTTGTTCAAGCGAAATTCTTATTTTTTGGGAGGCATGCTTTCTATTGAGGGTACACCATTAATCCCTCAAAGTGAAATTGTATTTTGTGTGGACCCTAAATTTTTTTTACTTTTTGTGTATAACTTATTAGAATTTCAAATTGTAGGTTGTACAATAGTTAGCTTATTTATTTCTGTTTTCTTTAGTTTAGAGTTTTTGTTATTCTTTTTGCTATGCTTGGTTGTAACATGTTTTGTAGATTCAATAGACTCGCACTTTTCGAGGATCGCTCCATTTTGGGTAATATCTTTCTTTTCCTCTCTTTATATTGTGTTCTCGATTCGCATTGAGGACAATGCAACATTTAAGTTAGGGGGTGTGGGATATTCTTCCCATTTATTGTTTAGTTTCATTGTTACGATCACATGTTCTTTCCAATTGTTTTTTTAGAAAATTTCCAAAAAAATTGTAATTTTTTGAAAAAACCCAAAAATATTTTTTTGTTCAAAATAAATAATAATTGGAATTCAAATTTTTCGAAAATATCATTAAAAGTCGGTTTAAAGGCTCAAGTTGTAAAATTCAAAATACACAAAGCCGAAATTGACCAAAGATGGAAATTAAGCGAATTTAGGCTACTTAACAAATAAATGTGGAGATTAACAACCCCGGTGAGATTCGAGCCTTTCATCTTTGTGAAATTTATAAATCAACCCGTGTTAATTGTTAACTCAAAGTTCTTTTCAGTGTCTAAAAAGTCGTCGAGGATCTCAATCCTATTATTTTGATCGGTTATGAAAAATGTGTGTGATATTGCTTTGAAAAACATGCCAAAATTAATCTCTAAACTTAATTCATCTTGAAACGCATATGGTAACGCAATTAGTATGTTGGACAATAAAGTAGGCCCTTGTTTGTCACTCAAAAATATTGGCAAGAAAAAGAAGCGAAAAATTATCCCTTTTGTAACTATTTCGACATATAATTAAAATAATTAAAATATTTCGACCTATATAGTCCCAAAAATAGTCACAACATCCTTCGAAAATCATTCAATCCTCGAAAATCCCAAAAATACTATTTAGGGAAATTCCCCCAAATGACCAATTTATATTTATTTATGGAATTTAATTATCTCCAAAAGGGCGGGTTGTTACATACTCCCCCCCTTACAATGGAATTTCATCCTCGAAATTCGGATACAACCTACACCATCCAACAAGGATCACTACGAATCCTAAAATCTCAAGGGAAGGATAATAACCCGACGGTTCCCAACCATATGCTACACGACTATCACGATCGTAAGGTGACTCTTATACGTCACATAATACCCATCATCTATAATGCCTATCGGCATGAATTTCAACCTTATATACTACGCCCCATCTATTTCAGGCAGTATATAAACCAACTTACTAAGGTGCCCATACACCTTTCTAACCTTTACACATCTGCACATCATAGTGAACATCTGACACGTAACACTCTCTCCCAATAAGGATATCCTTTCCTCGGTGTAATAATCACCTATGGGTCCTTCGAACCCACGAAATTCCATTCTCCTAACCTCGGCGCCACTAACACTATCGAACTTACGTCCTACTAATGCTACGGTCTAAGCGTTACCCTACTTACGCGAAACGAGTATCCTAAATATGTCCCTAGTGCCCAAGGCCTCTCTCAACTTCCAACATTTTCTCGGTTTCGTGCGTCCGACCTCTCATCAAGGCGAAATCCAAACAAGGAACCCTCCCGTTACACTACTCCCTCGCATCGTCGGTCATCGAGATGTAACGGCCCAAGGCACACCAGCGGGACGTCCTAAATCCTGCCTACGCTAACCTACGAACGTGTTTCTACTATCTTATCCTTCCGCCCATACGAAAGGAAACCTAATCAATTGAACCGCACACTTTCTGTAAAAGTGTCACGTACATAATACCCAAAATTTATCTTCTCACAATTTGCCTTTTCATTAAGGATGGTTGTAAACGCAAAAAATTTCCTTCTTAGATAAATGCGGAAGCGTAAGGATGATGGTTCAATTAATGTATTCACTTAAAATGGTCAATTCAGTAATCCAAGTCCTAGAATTTGCCTAAGTCATATTTATCAATATTAGCAAATTAGGCGAAACCAAATTTTAGCAAATGACTTGAATTAAACAAACTTTACCCAATATTTAATATAGTCCCAAATTAAATTGAGTGTGATAATTTAAACTGAATTTTATCTTGAATTATTCTAAGCATGCGTTCTAAATAATTTAAGCAAGATAAAATAAACCAATCACACTATGCCGCGATGTACGAGGAAAAACCCAAGACGAGAAACAACCTCGGAAGGCCCTAGCCACAAATCCACTAGATACGGAATTACAAGTACAAGAAAGATAGACTTACAACACACGACTCGATCCCTCTTAAGCCCCGATGCTTCTTCTTGTAGACACCTCTTCCTAGCGGATAACCTTGGAACACCACCGCGGTCTCGGAATCCACCGATAGGACTTTATATGGTCACCGTCACCCGGGCATGGAGCCTTTCTTCGTTTGGGTAAAACAACATAAGAACACTTCTTCTTTCTTTGTGGGTGGTGGAAGAAAAACCCAAAACTTCTCTTCAATTCGGTGTAGAGAAAACCGGTGCCAAACTCCAAGCAATTGATAAGTATATAAAAACTTGGAATAAACTCAATTGGGCGTAAACACTAGAGTGATGAAAATATTTCTCTAAAAATCTCACTCAAAACATGAACATTTTCCTAAACAATTTTTGCTCTCAAACTCTCTCTAAGAGATAAACTAGGATGGAGAAGTTAGAAAAAGTTAAGTTGGAAAATGTCCTTCCCGCACATATTAAAGTCTGAAAAAGTTGGTTAAAAACCAAGTGGGGAAGTGGGTGAAAAACTGCCAAAAACTACTAATAACTGTTCCCGCCTGACAGCTCGTTCGAACGATATTTCGTTCGAACGAAATCTCGTTCGAACGAGACTTCTAACGACGTTCCAGATTGGAGTCGTTAGAAAATCGTCGGAAATCTCGTTAGAACGAACAATCTCGTTCAAACGACATTTCGAACGACTGACCAATATACCTTGGTGGGAACTCGTTGGCAGGTTTGTTCGAACGACATTTTCATTCGAACGACAATCTCGTTCGAACGACTCTATCGAACGACAAACCAGAAAGTTTGGAAAATTCGATTTTAGCCCAGAAAACTTTATAAACATATTTTAAAGTTTTAATTGACTCTTTCTTGAAACAAAATGCAGTTTTTATAAAACCTAACATCCAATAAACTTGTTCCAAGCCCTTATATATGTATAATTGCATTCATACCTTGGGAGCATGGAACTAGAGTTGATGACGTAGAAATGAGGCACGCAAACCGGCATATTGATGAAGCTTTATACTCTTTGCCGCTATGTTTTCAACAAACACTTCATAGGCTTTAGAATATTACAATTCAAAACTATCCTATGAATAAATGTTTTTGTCCGAAATTGAGCCAAAACTGTATATGGACTCAATTGGAAATTTGTGTCCTTACAAATCTCCCCCTTTGGCTATTCCGGGACAAAAACCAAAAAAAAATCCTAAAGGGCCGTCAAGCTCACTAGACTCAAAACATAACCCACCCAAACTTGACTCAACCCAAGGATCAAACGCTTTGCCGATTAAACAATGCCGCTTTAGAAGAAATCCTGCACACTTAAGCAAACTCATCAAATGCGTAGGGAATATCAAAGTATTAAATGCAATTTTAATTAATTACTCCCCCTAAATTAATTCTCCCCTTTATCAAACACATGACCTACTTAGAAAGACGTCTCCCCCTAAGATAAATCTCCCCCAAACTGAGATACGATAATAATAATAGGATTAGATACCATTTCTCCCCCTATCATCATTCTCCCCCTTTTTGTTCAGGAAAAGGCAAAGGATAAAGAACTAATAAATATAAACGCATGTTGAAGCTGAAAGCGATAAGACATGAAAGAATATGGACAATAAAAACAAGGCAAGGACAAAACAAAATATCATATATATATGTATTATAAATATACCAATAAGTGCTTGCATATATATATATATATATATAGATATAAACACACATATGACACAAAATACAATAAGTTTGCACACTCGTATGGCAAAAATGTGTCATATGGAAACGAAAGTGTTGGGGTGTGAACTAGCAACAATTAAATTTAGACCCAAAAACTTAATAAACATTCACGGAGTTCTCATTTGATTGCAAACTTTATCACATTTAAATATAACCGCATGTGACAATATAAAGATTGAACTCGATGAACAAATATACACAATGCATACAAGCCTAGCATGATGATGATTCTACAAATCAAATAGAGTCATGACATTAAAGACAACTAGGATAAACGAACAATGTGCAAACCGTTGATATACCATCCAATTCTCCCTCAATAAGCATATATATTCTTTTGCTTTTGAATGAATATATCAAACAAACATAGGCCTTGGCAATTGTTTTCTTTTTAATGCTAAAATATCCTGTTTTTTAGGCCTTTGGATCACGGATTTCTTTTAGATCCAATAAACGGTGGCTTACAATCGCAAAGGATTTAATATATCCTTTCGGAGCCCTTCCCCGTGCACATTTATATTTATCATGTTTTTCATGTTTCACACAAATCTCACATGTAACGGATTTTGACATGCACTAGTCCTCCTAGGTCATAGATATGTAGATGACTAGATTGATAGGAGAACACCTCAAAAAGTTCAAATATAACATGTTACATTAAGATTTCAAAAGAGCTCGTGCATGTGTGAATAGAGGCATATAAAAATATAATCCATTTAATCAATACAAAATCCAACTACTCCATATAAAACATGGTAAAGAACATTTTAAGGATTGAAAATCTAAACCAAAAGTTCTAGCCACGTGGGAGCGTAAAAGATGGGATTCAAACACAAATATATGCCACATAAAGTGTGTCAAACCAAAATACACAAAAAAAATCTTTTTGATCTTTTTGACATTTTTAACCAAAAATAAATATTTACTCAAAAGGACAAACAAAAATCATTTGTATTTTTTCATTAAGCTTAAATGAAATAAATAAAACACAAATGATAAACAAAAATCTTTTTATATTTTTCATTTAATACAGATACAAAATATAATACAAAAAGATAAACAAGTCATAATTTCTAGCATGTGATATCAAATAAGGCAATGACTAGAAAATGACTAAACAAGCACACATTTAGCATGTGAATATAGCATGAAGTACAAACGCTAAAGTATGCAAAAGACTAACACATTCATCCTTTAGATTTAACAAGGGAGGAATCATGTGAAAGTAAATGAGAATCAAAAACCCTATTTTGCAAGGCAACCAAATCGGATTTCCTAACCCAAATTAATGAAGAATGACTATCTTGGGGTGTTGGAACGTTAACTATCGTGGTTACGTTACTATGGGATTTTCTAGGAATTCGTTTAAGATCAAAACGAAATTTCCTAAGATGACCTTTTCGACCACAATGAGTACAAGCAAAAACATGTCGAAAAGATTTACTTAAGGAGTGATCGTTAAATGCATTCCTAGTAGATTCTCCTAAAACATTGGTCTTGGCTTTATGAGTAGATTCATTACAAGTATTGAAGCCTAAACCACAAGTGTCATTTTTAATTTGGACCATTCCTAAGATTTTATCTAGTTTTTCCGAACGACAGTCCAAATCAAATTTGACATTACTAGAGTCTTTTAATTTATCGAGCAATTCCAAAAAATTAGACTCTAATAAAACATTTCGCTCTTCAAAAGCAAGAAGCTCCTTTTTAAAGGATTCCATTAAACCCCTAAGGCTATCTCTTTCGCCTTCTACATATTCAAGCTTCTCTTGAAGAGTCCTCTCACGAGTCCTAAGGTCTTCTATTAAAGCAGGTTCATCAACGACCTTGACACTCTCTCTAAAACTATCTTCTAACTTCAAATTAGCCCTTTTCAATTTAATAGATTCTTTATAAAGTTCTTGAAAATCATTTTGAAGCTCACTCACATTAACCTCTTCTTCATTTTCACTCTCTCTTTCTTCTCCACTCTCACTATCATCAAAAACAAGAGAATCATAAACAATGACCTTGGAAGTGTCATGAGTTAAAGTTTCATCAATCGATGAGTTCTCACTATCACTCACATGACTAGCCATAAAAGTCACAAAATTTTTCTTAGTGGGGGAATCAGGCTTCTCTTCCTTATCACTATCACTAAGGGTCGCATTGTATGAAATGGGTCGCTTACCCTCTTTCCTTAGTTTAGTGGGGCACTCATAAGCCCTATGTCCATAACCTTCACAACCAAAACACTTATTAGACTCGTCCGTATCTAAATTTTCATTACTAGGTTTAAGGATCTTTTCGGCTTTAGGAATCTTCTCAGCTTTAGAAATCTTCTCATTCTTGTCATTCTTAGAAGCTTCAAATTTCTTAAAATCATTTATAAATTTATCTTTGTTAATTTTAAGAAATTTTCTAAATTTGCGAGCAAATAAATCCATGTCTTCCGAGTCACTATCACTCTCGCTCTCTACTACTTGTTTGACCTCTTTTAGGGCTTTTAAAGCAACGCCCTTTTATATTTTCTTTTCAGTTTTATAGGGAAACATATCCAGTTCATAGGTTTGTAAATCACCTACAAGCTCTTCTAATTTCGTAGAGGCTAAAGTGGGTAAAGAATTTAAAACGGTCACCTTTGGAATAAATCTATCGGGTAGGGACCTTAAAATTTTCTTTACAACACGGTCGTCAGGTATTTTCTCTCCCATGTTAAAAGATGAATTAACAATATCAGAAAGTCTAGCATAAAATTCATCAAACTTTTCTTTTTCATTCATTTTGATAGTTTCAAATTGAGTGGTGAGGTTTTGGAGTTTCGAAGCTTTAACGACACTAGTTCCTTCATGAGTTAATTGTAAAAAATCCCAAGCTTCTTTAGAGATTTCACACGTCATAATACGATGGAATTCATCCGGTGTGACAGCGCTAAATAAGGGATTTAAACCACGGGAATTGAAATTAGCAAGTTTAAACTCATTTTCAGTCCATCTATCGGCGGGTTTGATAACACGTTCATTTTCAACTAATAAGTTGGTGGGGACCACCCGTTAACAACAGACATCCAAACTCTTTCGTCGATAGATTTTAGTGCCGATCTCATACGCGCTTTCCAATACGCGTAGTTTGAACCATCGAAAATAGGAAATTTTGAAAATGGGGAAAAATCCATTTTAGGCAAAAATTATTTAAAAGATCGTTAACGAAATAATTTATCGCTTTGGCTCTGATACCAATTTGTAAACGCAAAAATTTCCTTTTTAGATAAATGCGGAAGCGTAAGGATGATGGTTCAATTAATGTATTCACTTAAAACGATCAATTCATTAATCCAAGTCCTAGAATTTTCCTAAGTCATATTTATCAATATTAGCAAATTAGGCGAAACCAAATTTTAGCAAATGACTTGAATTAAACAAACTTTACCCAATATTTAATATAGTCCCAAATTAAATTGAGTGTGATAATTTAAACCGAATTTTATCTTGAATTATTCTAAGCATGCGTTCTAAATAATTTAAGCAAGATAAAATAAACCAATCACACTACGCCGCGATGTACGAGGAAAAACCCAAGTCGAGAAACAACCTCGGACGGCCCTAGCCACAAATCCACTAGATACGGAATTACAAGTACAAGACAGATAGACTTACAAAACACGACTCGATCCCTCTCAAGCCCCGATGCTTCTTCTTGTAGACACCTCTTCCTAGCGGATAACCTTGGAACACCACCGCGGTCTCGAAATCCACCGATTGGACTTTATATGGTCACCGTCACCCGAGCATGGAGCCTTTCTCTGTGTAGGTAAAACAACATAAGAACACTTCTTCTTTCTTTGTGTGTGGTGGAAGAAAAACCCAAAACTTCTCTTCAATTCGGTGTAGAGAAAACCGGTGCCAAACTCCAAGCAATTGATAAGTATATAAGAACTTGGAATAAACTCAATTGGGTGTAAACACTAGAGTGATGAAAACATTTCTCTAAAAATCTCACTCAAAACATGAACATTTTCCTAAACAATTTTTGCTCTCAAACTCTCTCTAAGAGATAAACTAGGATGGAAAAGTTGGAAAAAGTTAAGTTGGAAAATGTCATTCCCACACATATTAAAGTCTGAAAAAGTTGGTTAAAAATCAAGTGGGGAAGTGGGTGAAAAACTGCCAATAACTGTTCCCGCCTGACAGCTCGTTCGAACGACATTTCGTTCAAAAGAAATCTCGTTCGAACAAGACTTCTAACGACGTTCCAGATTGGACTCGTTAAAAACTCTTTGGAAATCTCATTAGAACGAACAATCTCGTTCGAACGACTGACCAGTATACCTTGGTGGGAACTCGTTGGCAGGTTCGTTCGAACGACATTTTCGTTCGAACGACAATCTCGTTCGAACGACTCTATCGAACGACAAACCAGAAAGTTTGGAAAATTCGATTTTAGCCCAGAAAACTTTATAAACTCATTTTAAAGTTTTAATTGATTCTTTCTTGAAACAAAACGCAGTTTTTATAAAACCTAACACCCAATAAACTTGTTCCAAGCTCCTATATATATATATATATATATATATATATATATATAATTGCATTCATACCTTGGGAGCATGGAAATATAGTTGATGACGTAGAAACGAGGCACGCAAATCGGCATATTGTTGAAGCTTTATACTCTTTGCCGCTACGTCTTCAACAAACACTTCATAGGCTTGAGAATATTACAATTAAATACTATCCTATGAATAAATGTTTTTGTCCGGAATTGAGCCAAAACTATATATGGACTCAATTGGAAATTTGTGTCCTTACAATGGTTATTATCCTCAAACCAATTTCTCTAAGTCTAACCTCACCCACCCACTTGTGGTGAGAGGACCACTTTAGTGCTTTTCCATAGAATAATATTTCCATAAGTATATCATCATCATGTGGCTCATAGCCTATAGTGGTTCATCCACACTATAAGACATTTTCCACAAAACCAACATCCTTGCATCCTATAACAACTCACCACTCCCGACGCCGTTAAGAGCCATGTGTGGAGTGTCTCGCAAAGCGAAATCCAAACAAGGAACCCCTCCACACATTAACCCTTGACTTCGTTGGTTATGGAGTTCCATTATTTCAACATGCTATCGGGATATCCCTATCCCCTAATCCAACAAAAAGGTGGTCTGAACTCCTATCTCAAAGTAAGAGTCATACCACCCTGCGCCCGCACTTATTTTTAAGTCCTTGCGTAAATAGTAATGAGCTTAATCTTACAGCTCAACACAAATCCTGAGACCTTAAATCATATATATAAGGTCGCCATATGCCCAAATCACGATAATGAAACCTCTACTCATCGAAGTTTCGTATCCCATAATAAATAAGGTGAACTCAACCTATATTTAGGTGAGACACCGCAACAATAACCTGTTCCCTCCAGGAACCGTGGACACGATAGACTTGTCATTCTTAGCCTGCTATCGCTCCAAAAATACACCATGATGTGTTATATACATCATATCACCATACTCGTATAGATATATAAAACGAGCAACACTAACCATATATATATATATATATATATTAGCACCCGCCTCTATGTCGAATGAAGGGAAATAAAATTTCGCTATCGCGGAAAGCACATAGACATACATTATAATGTTATCGAGACCGCCACAACTCAAATTACACACACGAGTCTAGGTCTAACTAATACCATGACTTTATTTAGTCACGCCAAATATACCTCCTCGATTGAGGTAAAACTCATAACAACATCTTCGTCTTTATCCGCTGTCGGCCTCTAGCCGACCCTTAGGTGAATAATCCAAAACAACATTCTTTCCATTCATACTGAATCGTTGAGACTCACGGTTAAGACTATCCGTGAGACCCTTTTCGAACCCTCAACTTTAATAAGGAATTCAACTTTAGTACCACCCTCTACTACAACGGTACTATGGTGCTCATAACTACTATACTTTAGTAGTTGTTGCAACAATCCTTAGCATTTACCATAAGGAGAGTGACCTCTACTAAGGTCCTCATCCCAACCTCTACCAGCTTCCCCAGCTAAGCCTCACCTCCTGCTACCATCCAAGCTCCGCACACGATTCTCAAACGAGCGCGCAAAATATTTCTATAATCTCATAATATGGCAGGAGAACGAAATCTCACAAGATAAATCAACAATCCTAGTCCTGAGGCTCTATAACAAATCGAGAGCAACATTGAAAGCGTAGTACGTCCGTATAGATTCCTAAGGACACTAGAACCTAATGCTCTGATACCATCTGTAACACCCCGCCTAGTAAGATACCGGGCGATCACTCCAATATTAAATTAAATCAGGAGTCTCATATGGATCATTCTTAGCATCACTGTCAAAAATCCATTTAATTACAAATAACCTATTAGGCCGGTGTCAAAATTTTAACATTACTACTCTTTTTAACAACTGTAAATAAATCATCCACACAATTTTGCGGAAATGAAACTGAAATAAAATAAAATAACCGAACACTCGGTCAAAAATATACAACCATATCGAATGTTGAACTCAAATAATAAATAAATGCAATTGGACCATTGGCCCGAATATTTATACAGTACCTCCTATCTAGAGTACAAGAATGGAAGCGGCTATCAAAAACCTGCACGCATCCACAGCTGCTGCAGCTGACGTCTGACTCGAAAGAAGTGACATCCAGGCGTCCCTGTGTCTGGACACCTATATATATATAATATAGCAAGAAAGGAAAAGTAGATAAACGGGTCAGAGCCCGAGTTTTGAAAATATTTAGCAAGTGTAAAAATGCCTTATTTTTAGAAAAAGGTTATCTCATATTTAAATTTGGTATCGCACTCCCGTGAGATACCCCTCACCTCTCCACTAACAGTGCACTCCTAGCGCATCCCTCTAAACATCCTAGTCAAGCAATCCTGCTAAACTAGTCTATCACCAACCCACTATCAACCCTAGATAGTCAAAGTAATGTACTAAGGGCAAAACTTCACCCCAGTCTCAACGATATGCCATGCTCATGCGTGGGGTGTCTTGCAAAGCGAAATCCAAACAAAGAACCCCCCCGATACACTACTACGCGGCACAGTCGATCGTCGAGATCTGCTAGTCCCTCAGTACAGAAAGATATATATAAATATATATATATACCATAAGAATTTATAATATAAGAGCATTAAGGATTAAACTTCTCCCCAATCTCAACACGTTGCCATATTCGTGCGTGGGGTGTCTCGCAAAGCGAAATCCAAACAAGGAACCCCCCCGATACAATACTACGCGGCAAGGTCGATCATCGGGATCCATTAGACCCTCAGTACTCGATTCATCCATATATACATATACTTATTTTACCATAACCATCCGGATCTATCTCCCGGAATAAGGGTTCATATATCAAGTATTTATCAATACTTGCATTTTTCTCAAAACCTCCCATTTCCCTTTTTATACTCAGGAAATGTAAATATAAAATCCAATTCATTATCATGAATTGCTTTAACAAATCTTATACTTTTAAAAGCCAATTTTTATTATCATAAAAATTCTTTTCCGTTTTATATCTTCCCATTTCCCTTTTTACACTCAGGAAAGGTACCCAAAGCCATTTCCATTATCATGAAAATGCTTTGATCATATCATATGCTTCTACATCCCTTCTTCCATCCGGGAGTGTTACCGAAGCCAAACCTTTATCCCATTTCCCTTCTTACACTCAGGAAATGTAAATTAAAGCCAATTTATTATCATAAATTGCTTGAATAAAACTAAGACCGCCCCTCCGGGTTTACCCACTAGACGTGCCCCTAAATGGCTATCATCTTCCAGGGCCTATCTATACAAGACAACCTGGGAACCTACCAACGTCAGGAAGCGGACATATTGCCTGTGGGAAAGTCAAGACCACACCCAGAATCCCCTAACCAGCGCAGTAAACAATAATCGCCCATATGGCCTATAAGACTATAACCACCCTGCATTCATTAGCCAGGGGGCATCACCATAACGCACGCAACTTCCCTTATGATAGCGATTTAGGGAGGTGTGTAATCCATAATTTATCAATTATGAAAATCATTTATCTTTCCATTTTGAAAATATTCATTTTTATATTTTCAAAATCATTTACATCATATCATATATATATACTTTAATCACATAGTATATACATATACCATATATTCCTCCTAGAATATATACATAATGGCCCTATGCTAAGTACATCTAGCGATGACCATTAATCCCAAAGATTCCCTCAAGGAATCATAATCATGCATTCATATATGCAAGATATTAAACCCAAAGTATTCTCTTACTTTTATAGCTAACAAAATACCTTAATTTCATTTAAGGACTTATACATCAACCCGAATGTCTCTTATCCCAAAACATTAATTAACTCCATACCCCGGATCACACTCTAAATTAATCTGAGGTTTTCTTATCCTCCTCAAATCATCATCTAGGAGTCCTAATATTCCATGTAGAAACTCCTATAATAACCTCCAAAACCACAATTTAAGTATCCCTCAACTTAAAAGGAGAAAACCTCAAAATTTTGCCAGGACCGAATTGATTCGGCCTGCCCGAATCGATTCGCTGCCACCGAATCGGTTCACCCTGTCCGAATCGATTCGAAATGGTTCTACTTTCAAACTGTCTCTTACCGAATCGATTTGGTCTGTCCGAATCGATTCGGCTGGTACGAAATTCCCAAACCTGCTTAGGGTTTTATATACAACCCAATACCCAAAATTTAATCAACTCACCATTTAAATTATAACTCGGATTTATTCCAACAAACCCAAAGTTTTAAAATCTCCTCAAATTCTTTAGAGGTCCTAAAAATCCTTTTTGAGAACCCCTAATATTTATCTCCAATAAGTTACAACTAATGATTTCAATCTCGGACAACTTTCCGTAGAAAAATCACTATAAATCCAAAAAAATCAAAAAAATACGTGGTCAGTGTCCACGTGACCGCGTCGAAGAGATCTACAAATTTTATTTTTTGACCAAGAGCCAAATCGATTCTCCCTCGCCCAATCGATTCGGTTAAGGCGCCGGTCCTACTGTTCATCGTCTTCTCCGAGACGGTTTCGGCTATTAAAGCTTCTCTCAAGCTTTTGCCGCATCACCCAACGTCCTACAACCTCAACCAACTACAAATACACATATATTAAGGGTTCTAAACATCCTAGAACCCTAAAACACCAATTGATTTAGGTTAAAACCTAAGTTTCTCCTATTAACAGATTTTAGGGGTTCATTCGATTTAACTCCCGAAAACCCATTTTATCCACGAATACCCAACCCAAAATCTTTAGGGTTTGTTTATAACAAACTACGATATGAGATTTATGCTCAAAAGTAAATAAAGAAAGTAAACACTTGCCTCGTGGATATAATCCGACGACCTCGAGTCGAATCTCGCGGAGTTTGGCCGGAGTTCCCTCTTTTCTCCTCTTTTCTCCTTCCTCTCTCTCTTCTCACTCTTTTCTTTCTTTCCTTTCTTTTTTTCTCCATCTCCCTCTCTTTATATAGGAAGAAAAGGGTTTAACCCCTTAAAACCGCAAAAACGACTCGTTTACCCAATTACTAGTTACTTTTACCTCTAAAATTACCCGAAACTCATTTTCAACAATCGGATACTCTTTTTCGACTATCTCGGACATTCCGAGACTCACGGCGCAGTCGAAATTCTCATCTGAGGTACTTGACCGCAAATCACTATTCCAACCCAAAATAAATAAATGCGGGTTTTCCAACTAAAAATCTTACCTCATGTCGCTTTACTCAACGTCGACATATAATTAAAATATTTCAACCTATATAGTCCCAAAAATAATCACAACATCCTTCGAAAATCATTCAATCCTCGAAAATCCCAAAAATACTATTTAGGGAAATTCCCCCAAATGACCAATTTATATTTATTTATGGAATTTAATTGTCTCCAAAAGGGCGGGTTGTTACAATATTCTTCCAATTTATTGTTTAGTTTCATTGATTTGATCACATGTTCTTTCCAAGTTTTTTTTACAGAAAAATTCCAAAAAAAATGAAATTTTTTGGAAAAACCCAAAAATATTTTTTTGTCCAAAATAAATAAAAATTGGAATTCAAATTTTTCGAAAATATCAGTAAAAATATGTTTAAAGTCTCAAGTTGTAAAATTCAAAATACACAAAGCAGAAATTGACCACAGATGGAAATTGAGCGAACGTAGGAGACTTAACGAATAAATGTGGAGGTTAACAACCCCGGTGAGATTAGAGCTTTTCATCTTTGTAAAATTTATAAATCAATCCGAGTTAATTGTTAACTCAAAGTTCTTTTCAACGTCTAAAAAGTCATCGAGGATCTCAATCCTTTCAATTTGATCGGTTATGAAAAATGTGTGTGATATTGCTTTGAAAAACATGTCAAAATTGATCTCTAAACATAATTCATCTCAAAATGCATATAGTAACGCAATTAGTATGTTGGACAATGAAGTAGGGCCTCGTTTGTCTCCCAAAAATATTGGCAAGAAAAAGAAGAGAAAAATTATCTCTTTTGTAACCTAAACTGAGCCGAATAAATTTTTCCTTTCGTTTGACAACCCGAAAAACCCAAAAAACTTGAAATTGTGAAAATCGCATATTTTTCAAATAAAGTCCGGAAAATGCATAAAAAGGGGCAAGACAAAAATAGATAGGCTCAACAAAAATAGCAATAAAAGAAAAGAAGTGAAAAATAAAGAAAAAGAAGAGAAAATGAGCAATAGCCCGGAAAAAGCACAAATGGACATCATAAATGAATTTTCCAATTCCAACCTTCCCTGCCATTTTCATTTTACCCAATATACCTTAAAACCCAAAAAAGTCCTAATCGAGTCCAGATTGCGAATTGGGTTACCGCGTGGAGAGCTAAGACACAAAAAGAAAAGAAAAAAACGAGATTAAACATATGTGTAAGAGGCAAAGTTAACGTTTTTCAAATCGTATTCCATTGATGAGATCTTTTCACCCAAAAAGTTTCGTCTTTCTTCTTGTGTGCGTGAACTTGGTTCCAATATATTTACACTTTATATCACACACACCGAGAGAGTAGACACATTTCGAATGATTCGTTTGTGAGAGTATATCGTGATATTTTGAAATCAAAACGAATTTTCGGATGAGTAACGTAGTGGTCAATCAATGGAAATTCACGGTTAAATTTTCTGGCTTCGCACACATGCACTATGATTTGAGACTCTTGAACATGACTAGATCATGATTATTTTCTAGGAAAGTTTTATTTATTCAATTTTTACGTATTTTGGGTTTCTTTGAGTCAAATTTTGTGGGTATATTCGCTACAAACCCTCACAAGTCACCACTCGTCCTACTAGGGTAACCTAGGGGCTTAAAGGCTTGTTCCATCCGCTAAATGCAATCGCTTGCCTGTGAAAAAGGTATTCTAACCCAATAATGTTTTTGAAGGGTCTTTAACTCATACCCCCATTCTTTTACATTTCTTGGGACGCGTAAAGTTCTAAGTTAGGGGGGTTTGATTAGGCATAAATTCTTCACATTCATTCCCTTAATTTCGGTATTCTTATGATCCCGTGCGATGTAAATAGCTTGGATTTGTCTCATATTTATGATACTAACCCTTTTTGGCAAGTATTTTGTATTTTGTGTATCTCTTATGTGTTTACAGGTATTTCATGCAAGTTTGTGCCAAAGAGAACTCAAAACAGTGAATGAAAACCAAGAAACGAAGGGTTAAAGGGCATTTTCATAATTTTTTTGCCATAGTCCAGAGGTGGGGCCAACTGAAAAGTTGAAGAGCTTTCAATTACAAGAACACTAGAAAACACGGTACCTCAATCGGAGTCCCGGTGTGAATGTTATGAGCAACCAAAGGAAGAAGAAAAAGTCAAAGAAAATCGGACCGATCCGAAATACAAAAGTTCCAGTGAACCCTAGACTGAAGACGGATCGAAGTTGATGAAACTTAAAAGAACTGATTCGGTCATTAGTCACGCTCCAAATCCGTTACAAAATTAGTCACGCTCCAGATCCGTTACAAAATTAGTAACCCTTTCTAAGTCTGACAAATTTCCAGATACGGGATTTTTATTTTGTGCTTATCTTTTAGCCAAAAGAGTTTTATATTTTGGGGACTCTTCTAAACGACCTCTAGCCTATATATTTAGTCATTAGGACTCTTTTTATAAAGATTTGATGGATGTAAAAGCTCCATAACAATTAGGAACATCTAGGAGAAGAATTTACATATTTTGCACCTTTAATTCAAGAGCTTTTCCAGTTTTTCTGCAATCTTTGATTTCTTCTTGCATGTTCTTGTTCTTCAATCGTGGTAACTTTTATTTCTAGCACTTTTATTATTATTTCTCACATTTCATCTCTCTTTCCAAAAAATTATGAGTTCATGGAACGTAGATAACATAGTTTTCATTAATTTCACCACGTTAGGCTATGTTTTTAAAGGTTGGGATGCATGAACCCAGCCTGATGTGGTAGTTGCATGTGTATAAAATTATTCCTCTAAATTTAATGGTTTATTACGACCGTATTGTGTAGAAACACGACAATTGTAGATCTTTGGTTATCGTTTTCTTTCGGGTAATCGGGATGCTTCAGAATGCAATTCGAGTGTAACTATTGCAATACCGATTTACTCGTCCTCTGATTAAGTATGGTGTGGGCTTGAACCTCATATACGTAATTCTTGGGAGTACTAAATTCTGGGTCTAATTAACCACCTAAATTTACGATTAGTTTTATACCATCAATACACTAGGATTGAGGAATTGTGTCCCTACGTTAATTTTCCAATTAATTTTAGTTAACTTCTTTATTTTTCCCTTTATCCTTTCTCACTCAATCATCATCTTTTTATTTATTTTAAGAGTAAAGTTAGGCTTAACAGTCTTACCTTTATCGTCACATTCACTGGTCCTAGTTCCCTATGGATTCGATACCCATACTCGCCACTATACTCCATAAGAGTGGAGTTACAGTTTAGTTTTTATTTGTAATGTGGTTGGAAGCCGATAACAAGGACTAGCGTATTTACACCGGCACTCGATTTACACCTCGATCAAAATGGCGCCGTTGCCGGGGAATTAGGTAGACTTTAGGTTAGGTTGGTTACTCATGAATTTGATCTTTAAAAAAATCAAAAATATGGGTGTCACGTTTTTGAATTGCCCAATTTGAAATGTCTTACTTTAACTCCGTTGGTGGGTTTAATTGTTATGATAAAAGTGAGGAGGAGGAGGCGCTCAGGATTTATGATCATTGGACCAATATCACTAAAGATGAGTATCATAAATACAAGCCCACTGCTAAGGCCATCCAAAATTATCAAAATGAATTGCTTGAAGAAAAAAGACTTGAAAAAGAATACCGGAAAAAAAATCGTTCTTGGGAGAAAGAGTCAGATGCATTATTTGAACCCAATGAGGATTTTCCTTATGATATTTTTGAAGTTGAAGAATGTTTTCAACCAAATGAGGAATCCAAGGTTCTAGAACCAAGGAAGCCTACTTTGGAAGAACTCATGCTCATTAGTAAAAAGCAATTGGATGACCTTGCTGCTACAGAGTTGAAAATTAGAGCAACTTGCAAGGAGTTTAATGATTATTTGGACAACTTAGAGAAGGTCGAGACTTGCGCTTCACCTAAGACTTTCGAGGATAAAATCATTGAGAGTGATCTAAGAAATTTTGAATATCAACCTCTTATAAATATTGCAAAATCTACTAAGGTTGAAGATCATTTGTCTCCTTGTGTACCCACTATTATCGAACCATTAAATCCATCACAAGAACTGAATGAATGTCTTGAGGATGTTGATCTGAGTCTTTTATGGGAATGGTTTTTTAACATGCTTCATCTTACGGGCCATACACTTAGACGTGTCTTTCCACCAGATCCAGTTGAAAATTTTATGGGAGAAGATTATAAGGACAAGGACTCTATGCTTGAATTGTTTTCTAAGATGGACTCTTTTTGTTTGTGTTCTCCGCTTCCCATTTTACTTGAAAAATCTTTGGGACGTGATTTTATTTTTCTTAGATCCCAATGGTACTTGTCCCCCTGTGCACTCAAATCCGTCATTATCCCCCTAATTTTTTAATTGGTGATGGTTCATTTCTTCCACTTTACACATGCCTTCAGTTGTTCAAGCGAAATTCTTATTTTTTGGGAGGCATGCTTCCCTATTGAGGGTACAACATTAATCCCTCAAAGTCAAATTGTATTTTGGGTGGACCCTCAATTTTTTTGACTTTTTGTGTATAACTTATTAGAATTTCAAATCGTAGGTTGTACAATAGTTAGCTTATTTCCTTTTGTTTTCTTTAGTTTAGAGTTTTTTTTATTCTTTTTGCTATGCTTGGTTGTAACATGTTTTATAGATGCAATAGATTCGTACTTTTCGAGGATCGCTCCATTTTGGGTAATATCTTTCTTTTCCTCTCTTTATATTGTGTTCTTGATTCGCATTGAGGACAATGCAACATTTAAGTTAGGGGGTGTGGGATATTCTTCCCATTTATTGTTTAGTTTCATTGTTTCGATCACATGTTCTTTCCAAGTGTTTTTTTAGAAAATTTCCAAAAAAATTGTAATTTTTTGAAAAAACCCAAAAATATTTTTTTGTTCAAAATAAATAATAATTGGAATTCAAATTTTTCGAAAATATCATTAAAAGTAGGTTTAAAGGCTTAAGTTGTAAAATTCAAAATGCACAAAGACGAAATTGACCAAAGATGGAAATTAAGCGAATGTAGGCGACTTAACAAATAAATGTGGAGATTAACAACCCCGGTGAGATTCGAGCCTTTCATCTTTGTGATATTTATAAATCAACCTGTGTTAATTATTAACTCAAAGTTCTTTTCAGTGCCTAAAAAGTCGTCGAGGATCTCAATCCTATCATTTTGATCGGTAATGAAAAATGTGTGTGATGTTGCTTTGAAAAACATGCCAAAATTAATCTCTAAACTTAATTAATCTCGAAACGCATATGGTAATGCAATTAGTATGTTGGACAATAAAGTAGGCCCTTGTTTGTCACCCAAAAATATCGGCAAGAAAAAGAAGCGAAAAATTATCCCTTTTGTAACCCAAATTGAGCCGAATAAATTTTTCCTTTCGTTTGACAACCCGAAAAACCCAAAATGATCGGAATTGTGAAAATCGAATATTTTTCAAATAAAGTTCGGAAAGTGCATAAAAGGGGACAAGAGAAAATAGATATGCTCAACAAAATAGCAAGAAAAGAAAAGAAGTGAAAAATAGAAAGAAAAATAGAGAAAAAGGAGAGAAAATGAGAAATAGCCCGGAAAAAGCATAAATGGACATCACAAATGAATTTTCCAATTCCATCCTTCCCTACCATTTTCATTTTACCCAATATACCTTAAAACCCAAAAAATTCCTAACCGAGTCCAAATTGCAAAATTGGTTACCGCGTGGAGAGCTAAGACACAAAAAGATAGAAAAAAGAGATTAAACATATGTGTAAGAGGCAATGTTCATATTTTTAAATCGTATTGCATTGATGAGATCTTTTCACCCAAAACGTTCCGTCTTTCTTCTTGTGTGCGTGAACTTGGTTCCAATATATTTACTCTGTATATCATGCACACCGAGAGAATAGCCACATTTTGAATGATTCGTTTGTGAGAGCATCTCATGAGATTTTGAAATCAAAACGAATTTTCAGATGAGTAACGAAATAGTTAATCGGTGGAAATTCGCGGTTAAATTTTCCGGCTTCGCACACACGCACTACGATTTGAGACTCTTGAACATGACTAGATGATGATTATTTTCTAGAAAAGTTTGAATTAAACAATTTTTGCATATTTTGAGTTTCTTTGAGTCGAATTTTGTGGGTATATTCGCTACAAACCCTCACGAGACACCACTCGTCCTACTAGGATAACCTGGGATTTAAAGGCTTGTTCCATCCGCTAAATGCAATCGCTTGCCTGTGAAAAAGTTATTCTATCCCAATAAAGTTTTTTAAGGGTCTTTAACTCATACTCTCATTCTTTTACATTGCTCGGGATGCACAAAGTTCTAAGTTAGGGGGTTTGATTAGGCATAAATTCTTCACATTTATTCCCTTAATTTCAGTATTTTTATGATCCCGTGCTATGTAAATATATTGGATTTGTCTCATATTTATGATACTAACCCTTTTGGCAAGTATTTTGTATTTTGTGTATCTCTTATGTGTTTACAGGTATTTCATGCAAGTTAGTGCCAAAGAGAACTCAAAACAGTGAAAGAAAACCAAGAAACGGGGAGTTAAAGGGCATTTTCATAATTTTTTGCCATATTCCAGAGGTGGGGCCAACTGAAAAGTTGAAGAGCTTTCAATTAGAAGAACACTGGAAAACACGGCCTCAATCGGAGTTCCGGTGTGAAAGTTATGAGAAGCCAAAGGAAGAAGAAAAAGTCAAAGAAAATCGGACCGATCCGAAATACAAAAGTTCCAGTGAACCCCAGAGTGAAGACGGATCGAAATTGATTAAAATTAAAAGAACCGATACGGTTAGTCAAGCTCGAGATCCGTTACAAAATTAGTCACACTCCAAATCCGTTACAAAATTAGTCAAGCTTTCTAAGTGTGACAAATTGCCAAATACAGGATTTTTATTTTGTGCTTATCTTTTAGCCAAAAGAGTTTTATATTTTGTGGACTCTTCTAAGTGACCCCTAGCCTATATATTAAGTCATTAGGACTCTTTTTATAAAGATTTGATGGATGTAAAAGCTCCATAACAAGTAGGAACATCTAGTAGAAGAATTTACATATTTTGCACCTTTAATTCAAGAGCTTTACCAGTTTTTCTGCAATCTTTGATTTCTTCTTGCATGTTCTTGTTCTTCAATCGTGGTAACTTTTATTTCCAGCAATTTTATTATTATTTCTCAAATTTCATCTCTCTTTCCAAGAAATTATGAGTTCATGCAAAGTAGATAACATAGTTTTCATTAATTTCCGTGTTAGGCTAGGTTTTTAAAGGTTGGGATGCATGAACCCAACCTGATGTGGTAGTTGCATGTGTATAAAATTAATCCTCTAAATTTATTGGTTTATTACGACCGTATATTGCATAGAAATGCGACAATTATAGATCTTTGGATATCGTTTGCTTTTGGATAACCGGGATGCTTCAGAATGCAATTAGAGTGTAACTATCGCAATACTGATCTACTCGTCCTCTGATTAAGTATGGTGTGGGCTTGAACCTCATATACATAATGCTTGGGAGTTCTAAATTTTGGGTCTAATTAACCACTTAAATGTACGATTAGTTTTATACCATCAATACACTAGGGTTGAGGGATTGTGTCCCTACCTTAATTTTCCAATTAATTTTAGTTAACTTCTTTATTCTTCCGTTTATCCTTTCTCACTCAATCATCATATTTTTATTTCTTTTTAGAGTCATGTTAGAGTTAACACTCTTAACTTTGTCGTCACGTTCACTCATCCTAGTTCTCTGTGGATTGGATACCCAGACTCGCCACTATACTCCATAAGAGTAGTTAAATATTTTTTTGTATTGTGGTTGGAAGCTGATAACAACGACTAGTGCATTTACACGAACGCTTGATTTCCACCTCAATCAGACGTAGTCTTCTTCTTAATTTTTTATGATTCAATGCTATATTAATATCTAATAGTAATTGATTCTGTTATGAGTGAGTATTTTTAATTGTTGCTAACTAATTATGGTTAAAATATATTGATTATTAAGTTTCCCCATTTTATATCACTAAATATTGGAAGGTTTCATTGAAGGCCATATCCAAATGGTGTTATAAATAAAGCCTTACTATTTTTAAATTTATATAGTTTTAAAGGAGCATATTAATGATTTATGGTTTTTAACATTTTGTTTATTTATTATATTTTTTTTAAGAATTCTTCCTAATGAATCTAACAACAATTTTGTGATAGTGTGAGGTAATCTAAAATCTTTTCAAATGGATAGCGATAAGAGTTGGATGGAATCTTCAAGAGTTTCTCAACCTTATATTAAAGGAGTAAATGGGTTTCTTGATTATGCATTTTCCAATAAATTTCATGTTCTAGTGATCAAGTGCCCGTGTAAAAATGTCAAAATACCATTATCCATAAAAGAGAAGTTATTTACAAGCATCTCAACATACATGGGTTTGTTATGAATTACACTAAGTGGATTTATCACGTAAAAAGTGTTCCATACACAATGGGGATTAGTGGAGCAGATGAAGTGCAAGACTCAAATACAAGAGATGATATGTGTGGAGTACTACATGATATATTTGGAAATCGAAGTGAAGAGGGCATGTAATGTAATGACCCGTATGAATACCAGGATGCGATGGATAAAAATGCATCAGCATTTTTCGAGTTGTTAAAAGATAGGGAACGTGAGTTATACCCTTGTTTCCAATCTTTCTCATCACTTTCATTTATTGTTCGTCTCTTTCATATGAAAACACTTCATAAGTGTAGAAAAACATTATTAACAACATTACTTAAATTCTTAAAAGAGGAACTTTCAGAGGGTCAAAATTTCTAGGGTCATACTCTCAAGTAAGAAATATGGTTAATGATCTAGGGTTTGATTATAAAATAAGTCATGCATGTCCAAATGATTATAAGTTGTATGGGAAAGAGAACGGAGATCACAAGGATTGAATAAAATGTCATACATCAAGATGGAAGCAATTTTCGATTGAGTCTGATGATGAAGAAGCTAGGGATCAAAAAATTCCTCAAAAGATTGTTAGGTACTTTCCACTAAAACCAATGCTATAAAGATTATTTATATCATTGAAAATATCTTCCCTCATGAGATGTCATGCAGAGGAATGCGATGTCGATGGAATATTACGACCCCCCGGTGACTCTAAAGCATGGAAAACCTTCGATCAATAAAATCTAAATTTTTCTAGTGCCTCACGCAATGTTTGGCTCGGAATAAATGTCAATGGCTTCAATCCTTTTACGATAATGAGTATTTCTCATAGCACGTGGCCTGTTGTTTTGATGATATACAACTTGCCTCCATGGATGTGTATGAAATAACCTTGTCTTATATTGTCTATGTTGATTGATGGTCCACATAGCCCAGGTAATAATATTAATGTTTACTTGCAGCCTCTCATCGACGATTTGAGTAATTATGGAATGATGGCATACTTACTTATGATGCATTGACTGAACAAATGGTTTGTATGCGTGATGCGTTAATGTGGAAAATTAGTTACTTTCCTGCGTATGCAAACTTGTCAGGTTGGAGTACAAGAGGGAGATTAACTTGTCCCTGTTGCAAAAAGAACACTCATTCACAGTGGTTAAAGAATATGAAGAAATTTTGATATATGGGCCATTGTTAGTGGTTGGATCATAACCATAAATTCAGAACTGATGTCGTTTCTTTTTATGGGAAAGTTAAAAGAGAAGTCAAGCCCATTCAAGTATTGGAGGATGATATCTTGGAGAAATTAGAGATGATGGAAAAAAAAAAAAAAAAAGTGTCACTCATCGACGATGAAAAAGAGGAAAATGAGTATCTTTAGTGAAGGGAATGGTGATAGTTCTCTAAATTGGAAGAAAAAAGCCAATTTTTTGAGTTTCCATATTGGAAGGATCACTTGATTCATTATAATCTTGATGTTATTGTTGCGAGAAACTTGTTTATCTTCTTGTGTGAACTCACTTAATACTTTCTTAACCCTCTCATTACTTCCTTCAGTGGCTGGTTTAGTAGGAAAAATGTAACCATTTTCAACAATGTCCCAGACATCATCTCCCAAAGTTCCTTGAATGAAAGCAATCATACTTACTTTCCAGTAAGCAAAATTGGTTCCATCAAAGATAGGAGGTCTAGTCAAGTTACCAAATCTTTCATTTTTCTCATCCATGTTTGATTTTCATAAAACAATTTCAGAAACACAGGATCTCTTTAAAAGAAGTTTACAAAGCTCTGATACCAATTGAAAATCTGTTACTAAAGCTGTTTAATATAAAATTAAACTATTAAAGTAACTCCGAACAGTTTTTTGAAGAAACTCTTTTCTTTAAAATCAAAACTAATTAATCACAAGATGTGTTTAAAAAATATGTACGAGATCTTTTCAAGATATGATAACAAGTTTAATAAATCAGTATAAAGAAACTTAAAACACAACACAACCAAAAAATTAGATGAGGAGATGTCGAAAGATTAAGAACATGGATTTTTTACGTGGTAAAACCTCACCCAACTGAGGAAACATCCACGACTCCCTCTACGGAGTAAACCAAAAATTCCACTAAAACAAATTTTAACAGTTACAAACTATATAACAAACATGCATACAACTCAGACCTATATAAGTTTAGGAATGTACCCTCTGGTGGCTTTATAACTTCTCTACAGTTCTGATTGTTGATGTTGTTCTCCGAGTTTTCTAACTTCCAATTTGTTCAAGTTCTTTACATCAACTCTTGTTCTCAAGATCTTATTACCAACACTTTTAGTGTGGTAGGGTGATAGTGTTTGTGGAAGTTCTTTCTAACACATGCATGCACACACACACACACTTATTTTATACAACCAGTCCTAACAAATTACATATAAGAACTATATGCTATGATTTTTCTATTTCTCTCTTCTCACAAAACTTAACCTTATTTGACCTTTATAATAATCCCAGAATCTACGGCTATCTTTCTCAGAAGACGTATCATGATCTTAATCAATATCAGGTTTTGAAAATATTTTTGAGATTGAAAATCACCAAGTGCGATTCCAAACTAGGTCAAGTGTCTTCTTTCAAGAGAACTAGAAACATAAAATATTATTGTTGATTTCAAAGTTAAAAACATTTATAGAAAGAATCAACAATAGATTTCTCAAGATGAGAAACAAAATAGGTAAATCTAAGTGAAATGTAACATATAGTACTCAGATCTAAAATTTCTATAAAGCAGAAACTTAGATCTAAGAAAAATGCTTAAGTTGGACACAAGATCTAGGAACGAAGAGGATACAGCATCAAACTAACTAAACAAACCAACTCTCAACCTCTCAAACAATCAAACACTCAAGGTTGTGTTTGGTATATACTGGATTTGAAAAAAGGTTTAGGTTTGAAAAGGTTTTGACAATTTAGGGTTAGGGTTAGGTTTTCTAACTCTTTCTCTCTCTTACTGATTTCTCTATTTCTCTCTCTTTTCTCTCTTCTCTCTCTACTCTCTCTAAAAGGACGAAATGGCAAAATTCTCTGATGGCTGAGGGAAGGGGTCCTTTTATAGGTGGGTGAGAAGATTCGAGAATAAGGTTAAAAAACAATGGCTGAGATTAACTCAAGGTTTATTGACTTTGATCCAAGGGTTCACAATATGCGGAGATTAAAACTCTCCTGATTGGTTCATATGAGGCTCACAGGGATGATGTAAGAGCGCATGAAGATTTTTGATAAATACGATCCAAGGGTTGTAAACAATCACTAGTTTACTCTCTATAAAGAAACACAAACTCAACCAATCAGAATGCAACAGATGTTGGGCAAACATAGGATAACAAACGCGCATCTAAAATAAATACAAACACACCCTGAAGTCTCTGCCGCTTTCGGATTCTACCCAAGCAAACATTCAGCCAATATAACCACCAATACATAATTGCAGATTGACACCAAAAACTTTTAAAAACAAATTTTAATTAAGAAAAACCTTATTTTAAAAGTTTATAAAATCCCAAAAAATTATTAAAAAGCAATTTTAAGGATTTAAACACACTCAACATATATAAACACAATTATATGCAATATGAAATGTATGAGATCAATTCTACTGTGTGTGAGTGTTGGTAATATTGTCTAGATCAATCAAGCAAGAGGGATGAAATAGCAAACTAAACTCTGGGGTTGTTTGGTTTCTAGGATAGACACAATTTTGTCAAATTTTCCAAACTAGATGAACACTTATACAATACAGACTCAAGTGAGTCAAGAGTATAAGGCGCTTCAATCTCCGCCTTTGGAAATATGAGACAAAATCTCCTTTGAGTTATTTAGGACTCGTAGGGAAACAAGAATAAGGAAACCTATTCCCAAAAAAAATCTATCTACCCATTTCCTAGAAAGCAAAAGTACATAACTCAACTAATTACAATTGAATACCCTATTACAACTGTTGAGAATAACTGTACAGAATCCTACAATGAATCAGTAAGATCAAGTTGTTTAGTATGAGTGAAACGATTCATTAGACTCAAATTTCTCCCCTATTTTGTCTCAAATAGACAAAGGGAAAAAATAGAGAGATCAAAGAGATTAATCAGCACACACCATTCCTATAGATTTACGCAAAGAAATAAATCGATTGTAATCTAAAGGTTTGGTAAACATATCTGCGAGTTACAAATCAGTAGGAAGATAATTGATTTCTAATTCCTTAGTTTCAACTAATTCGCGTATAAAGTGATGTCTTATGTTTATGTGTTTTGTTCGCGAGTGTTGAACAAGATTTTTAGAGATATTGATCCGGCTTTGATTATCACAATAGAGATGTAATTGGTTTTCTTGAATACCATAATCACCCAGCATTTGTTTAAGCGAAAGTAATTGAGCACACAGCAGCTTCCAGCGGCTATGTATTCAGATTCAACTGTTGAGAGTGAAGTGAAGTTTTGTTTCTTACTACTCCATCCTAACAAATTATTACCTATATAATAACATGCTCCTGATGTTCTTTTACTATCATCAGTACACCCAGCAAAGTCAGCATCAGTGTACCCAATTATAGTGCTTGGTGTGTCACTAGTGTACCAAAGTCCTAGGTTCAAAGTGCCTTTTACATATTTAATGATTCCTTTAACAGAAGATAGATGGATCTATTTAGGGTTATTTTGATAACGAGCACTTACACACACAACATACATTATATCAAGACGCGAGGTAGTAAGGTATAGCAAGGTTCCTATCATACTACGATATAGAGTTGGATCTATAGGTTTTCCAGTTTCGTCTTTAGATAGTTTTACCATAGTAGTCATGGGTGTTTTAGCATCTTTAGCACTCTCAAGGCCAATTTTTTTTACTATCTCTAAAGAGTACTTAGATTGCGAGACAAATAATCCTTCTGAATTTTGTTTGACTTGAAGACCGAAGAAAAATTGGAACTCCCCCATATGAGACATTTGAAATTCTTTATGCATAATCTCAGAGAACGATTTTACTTCTGAGGGAGAAGTTGATCCAAAGATAATATTGTCAACATAAACTTGAGCAATAATGATGTATTTGCCGAAATGTTTGAAAAATAGGGTTTGATCATTTCCACCTCTTTTAAAACCTTTATCTAAGAGGGAGCTGGAAAGACGCACATACCAGGCTCTAGGAGCTTGTTTAAGGCCATACAAAGCCTTTTTAGGATGAAATACATGCTTTGGATATTGATGGTCAATGAACCCTTTTGGTTGTTCTACATAGGTCTCTTCAGTTAATATTCCATTAAGGAATGCATATTTGACATCTATTTGGTAGAGTGTAAAATGCAAGTGGCAAGCTATGGAGAAGAGAAGGAGAATAGATTCTAAACGAGTAATAGGAGCGAATGTTTTGTTAAAATCTATTCCTTCAATTTGAGAGTACCCTTGAGAAACTAATCTAGCTTTGTTTCTAATAATTATCCCACTTTCATCAGAATTATTTTTAAAAATCCAATGTGTGCCAATAACCTTTTTGTGATTAGGCCTAGGTACAAGATACCAAACATCATGAATGACAAATTGAAGAAGTTCTTCTTGCATAGAAGAAATCCATTGAGAGTCATTAAATGCCTCATTTACATTCTTTGGTTCCACTAGGGAAACAAAACATGCATAATGTGCATGCTTTCTTAATTGAGATCTTGTACGCACATGATCACTAGGATTACCAACAACGTTATTCATGGGATGATCTTTAGAAACCCAGTTAGGTACTTCAGGTATCTCAATTGGTAATGAGTCATCTATTTCAGGAGAGTCATTTTCTAAAACATTTGTGGGATCTTCCTCATTAGTTGATTCACCAGTCTTACTCTCTACAATAGTGTCACTTACAATTACATTTATGGATTCCATCAAGGTTTTTGTGCGAATATTATAAACACGATAGGCTCTACTGTTAGGCGAGTATCCTAGAAAAATAGCTTTATCTCCTCGGCTCTCAAATTTGGACAGGTGTTCCCTATCTTTGCATACATAACAAGTACTACCAAAAGTTCTAAGGTAGTTGAGATTGGGCTTTTTCTTATACCAAAGTTCGTAAGGGGTTTATTTGGAATTATTTCTAAGATAGACCCTATTGATAATATGACACACAGTACGAATAGATTCTACCCAAAAACATTTAGGCAAATTCTTGGTATGTAACATAACACGTGTCATCTCTTGAAGAGTACGATTCTTTCTCTCAGTGATTCCATTTTGTTGAGGAGTCTTAGGAGCACTAAACTCGTGTTTGTAACCATTATAGTCACAATACTCTATTATACCAGTGTCTTTGAATTCTCCACCTGTATCACTACGAATTCTATTTACTTGAGTGTCCTTCTCATTTTCAATCCGAAGAAGTATTTTTAAAAAAGTTTAAAAAGTGTCAGACTTATGTTTTAAGAAGGCTACCCATGTAAATCTAGTGAAGTCATCAACCATAACTAGAATGTAACTGTGTCCACAGAGACTAATAGTTTGGAAGGGACCCATTAGGTCCATATGGATGAGCTCCAAAGGATTAGAGGTAAGTACATCTTTAACTTTCTTATGGGGTGTTTTAACAATTTTACCTTCCTGACAGGAACCACAGACAATGTTAGAAATTGATTTGATTTTTGGAACTCCTCTAACTATTTCTTGAGAGGTCAATCTAATAAGATTATCGTAATTTATGTGACCCATACTGTTATGCCATATCTCATTGTCATCCATTCTGGCAACATTACAGATTTCAGAATTATTCATGACAAAATAACAATTGTCAGGGGTCCTGAATCTTGTAATTACGCATTCACCTTTTTCATTTAAAATTTTGCAGTTGTTCTTTGAAAAGGTGACGGTATGATCTGAGTCACAAAATTGAGAAATACTAAGTAGATTAGCTTTAAGCCCTTTAACTAAAAGAACATTTTCAAGAACAGGAAGTCCTTCTTCTTGGAGAGTTCCTTTACCTATGATCTGAGATGATACTCCATCACCAAAAATAACTTTTCCTCCAGCAATGATGGCTTTGTTCAAGAGTTTTGTATCATCCCCAGTCATGTGTTTAGAACATCCAGAGTCTAAATACCAATCAGACGACGTGTGTTCATCTCTTAAAGCAGTAATAACAATGTTACACTTCATCTGAGGTAATAGATCATCTTTTCTAACCCAAATTGCTTTAGTTTTCATTTTGCGCTTATTAGCTCTCAATTGATAAAATTTGCGAGCATTGGATTTTTTTTGAAAATTTTTTTGCTCATGATTTTGAGTTTTATGAAAGACATGAGCATTTGGTTTAGGAAAGTGTTTAGGAATCCTTCTAGGGAATGTTCTTTTAGGTTTCGTCTTTCTCTTCCTATAGTTAGAGTTTTTGTCTGGTTGTCTAGGCAGAACATAATTATTACGGCTTCTCCTAGAATAGTTGAAATTATGATAGATAGGAGGATTACAGACAGGTTTAACTAGTCTTCTAATATAGCAACCATCAAAATAATGACCGTATATATCGTAGTAGGAGCAATAAAGATTGCTCAAAGTTGGGGTCTCCTTAGGAAAGTCTCTAAACATAGGTTTTAAGGAATTTTGAGGTTGAACTCTATTCCTAGATGGTACAGTTTTGAATGCAGATTCACTCTTCCTAATTGAGGGGCAGGCGTATTTAGCCTTTGGTGAACTTTCATGTTTAGAGAAACTTGATTCCCCAATGTTAAAATTTTGATGTTTTGACTCAAACTGAGTTTTTAGAGAATGAAAGTCTGGGCAGGTTTCAATAGGTCTTTTAACTCCTGACACAAACTTGATAGGTTCAAAAGATTTTGTTTGTGTCTTCAAATTGGGGCAAAACCCTATTCCAGTTCGATTATCATAATTGGTTTTAGATTCAACAACAAATCCATCAAAATAGTTTGAGTTATTTTTAAATTTTGTAAATTTTTTGAAAACAGTTGCTGTCTTTTCTTTAGTTTGTTCCAATTCTAACAATGTCCCTTTGTATTTTTTCTCCAGAGTTTCATTTGTTTCAGTAAAATTTCTCAGTTTTTGATCAAACATTTTGATTTCACTTTTATGAGTTATACATTGGGTAGTATACTCTTCAGCATTAAGTTTGACCATCAGGCTTAGATCTTCTAACTTCTTGGTGATATCTTTCACAATCTTCTCTAGTCTAGTTCTTTTCTTGAGAGTTTTAGCATAAAGTGTGTGAATATCTAGGATATCTTCATTATCCGAGTTAATAAGTGTAGTGTGTGACGTGACCCCTAAGGCTTCATTTCTTGGACTCACACACCCATTGACATCGTCATTATCGCTTTCCCTTTGACTCACACACGCCGAGGTATAAATAACAATGTTCTCAGTAATTAAAGCATCTAAACCAGAAACAACATGATTCGAAACAACAGAAGTAGAATTACTAGATTCATCCTCACTAACAAACACAGGCATATCATCATTATAGATAATATTGGCAAAAAAACATATGCGAGGATAAAAAACATCAGATGACTCAGGTTCCTCATTTTTAGAGTCGCTTGAATCATCCCATGTCTTGTAAATGTTGGCTCTAGCGTGTTTATTTTGAGTGTTCAAGTTAACTCTACAATTTTGTGCAATGTGTCCTAGTTTACCATATCTAAAACATTCAGTCTTCTTAAGGTCTCTGTTAGGTTTAGTGTGAGAGTCCTTGTGATGTTTATCATGACTTTTCTCATGAGGTTTATGATTAGAGTGAGTTGGATAATTGGATTTGCCTTGTTTGTTTGCCATGTTGTTTCTAAACTTAATAATTTTCTTAAACTGTTTTACAATCAAGGCAATCTGATTGTCCAAACTCTCTATATCGCATTCCTCATTATAGTCATCATTGGGAATGTTAAAATCGGGTTTAATCAACTTAGAAGAAAATCTCAGATTGGAACTAGCCTGTTTCCTATGGAATCGGGTCAATTGTTTTTTAAATTCTAGTTCCATTTCCACAGTTCTTAATTTACTACTGAGTAATTCAGGAGTGAGATTTATGTCACACATTTCCTCAATAGCATATATTTTATTGTCAAATTTCTGTGGTAATGATCTCAGGATTTTAGATACAATTTCATGTCTGTCATATGTTATCCCATTAGCATGCAGTTTTGTCATAGTATGAGTCAAGTTCATATAGAAGTCATCAAATGACTAAGATTCAGACATAATTACTGAGTTATACTGTTGAATGAGCATTTGTGTTTTAGCAGCCTTAACTCTAGTGTCACCTTCATGAGTAGTAACCAAAGTGTCCCAAGCTTCCTTAGAAATGGTACAAGATGAGATTCTTTTGAACTCATGTTCATTTATGGACATAAATATGGAATTCTTTCCTTTGTTATTATTGCGAGAAACTTGTTTCTCTTCTTGTGTGAACTCACTTAATACTTTCTTAACCCTCTCATTACTTCCTTCAGTGGTTGGTTTAGTAGGAAAAATGTAACCATTTTCAACAACGTCCCAGACATCATCTCCCAAAGTTCCTTGAATGAAAACAATCATCGTTACTTTCCAGTAAGAAAAATTGGTTCCATTAAAGATAGGAGGTCTGGTCAAGTTACCAAATCTTTCATTTTTCTCGTCCATGTTTGATTTTCAAAAAATAATTTCAGAAACACAAGATCTCTTTAAAAGAAGTTTACAAAGCTCTGATACCAATTGAAAATCTGTTACTAAAGCCGTTTAATATAAAATTAAACTATTTAAGTAACTCCGAACAGTTTTTGAAGAAACTCTTTTCTTTAAAATCAAAACTAATTAATCACAAGATGTGTTTAAAAAATATGTACGAGATATGTTCAAGATATGATAACAAGTTTAATAAATCAGTTTAAAAAAACTTTAAACACAACACAACCAAGAATTAGATGAGGAGATGTAGAAAGATTAAGAACAAGGATTTTTTATGTGGTAAAACCTCACCCAACTGAGGAAACATCCACGACTCCATCTACGGAGTAAAAAAAAATCCACTAAAACAAATTTTAACAGTTACAAACTATATAACAAACATGCATACAACTCAGACCTATATAAGTTTAGGAATGTACCCTCTGGTGTCCTTATAACTTCTCTGCAATTCTGATTGTTGATGTTGTTCTCCCAGTTTGCTAACATCCAATTTGTTTAAGTTCTTTACGTCGACTCTTGTTCTGAAGATCTTATTACCAACACTTTTAGTGTGGTAGGTGATAGTGTTTGTGGAGGTGCTTTCTAACACATGCATGCACACACACACTTATTTTATACAACCAGTCCTAACAAATTACATATAAGAACTATATGCTGTGATTTTTCTATTTCTCTCTTCTCACAAAACTTAACCTTATTTGACCTTTATAATAATACCAGAATCCACGGCTATCTTGCTCAGAAGACGTGTCGAAATCTTAATCAATCTTAGGTTTTGAAATTATTTTTGAGATTGAAAATCACCAAGTGCGATTCCAAACTAGGGCAAAGGTCTTTTTTCAAGAGAACTAGAAACAGAAAACATTATTGTTGATTTCAAAGGTAAAAACATTTACAGAAAAAAATCAACAATAGATTTCTCAAGATGAGAAACAAAATAGGTAAATCTAGGTGAAATGTAACATAAAGTACTCAGATCTAAAATTTCTATAAAGAAGAAACTTAGATCTAATAAAAATGCTTAAGTTGGACACAAAATCTAAGAACGAAGAGGTTATAGCATCAAACCAACTAAACAAACCAACTCTCAACCTCTCAGACACTCAAGGTTGTGTTTGGTATATATTGGATTTGAAAAAAGTTTTAGGTTTGAAAAGGTTTTGACGATTTAGGGTTAGGGTTAGGTTTTCTAACTCTTTCTCTCTCTTACTGGTTTCTCTATTTCTCTATCTTTTCTCTCTTCTCTCTCTACTCTCCCTAAAAGGACGAAATGGCAAAAGTCTCTGATGGCTGAGGGAAGGGGTCCTTTTATAGGAGGATGAGAAGATTCGAGAATAAGGTTCAAAAAACAATGGCTCAGATTGAGTCAAGGTTTATTGATTTTTATCCAAGGGTTCACGATATGCGGTGATTAAAACTCTCCAGATTGGTTCATATAAGGCTCACAGGGATGATGTAAGAGCGCATGCAGATCGTTGATAAAAATTATCCAAGGGTTGTAAACAATCACTAGTTTACTCTCTATAATGAAACACAAACTCAACCAATCAGAATGCAATAGATGTTAGGCAAACATAAGATAACAAACGCGCATCTAAAATAAATACAAACGCACCCTGAAGTCTCTACCGCTTTCGAATTCTACCCAAGCAAACATTCAGCCAATATAACCACCAATACATAATTGCAGATTGACCCCAAAAACTTTTAAAACAAATTTTAATTAATAAAAACCTTATTTTAAAAGTTTATAAAATCCCAAAAAAATATTAAAAAGCAATTTTAAGGATTTAAACACACTCAACATATATACACACAATTATATGCAATGTGAAATGTATGAGATCAATTCTACTGTGTGTGACTGTTGGTAATATTTTTTAGATCAATCAAGCAAGAGGGATGAAATAGCACACCAAACTCTGGGGTTCTTTGGTTTCTATGATAGACACAATTTTGTCAAAATTTCCAAACTAGATGAACACTTATACAATACAGACTCAAGTGAGTCAAGAGTATAAGGTGCTTCAATGCATGTAGAGAAAAATGGGTGCGATAAATTGCTTTGGACATTGTTAAATATTGATGAAAAATAAAAAGATAATATAAAGGCTCGTTGAGACCTTGAGAACATGGGTATTCGAAACTCATTGCGCCCTAGAAGCTTGCGAAATAACAAAGTATATTTACCACCAACATGCTTCACAATGAGTAAAAGTGATAAAGATATATTTTGTAAAGTTTTAAAGAATATAAAAGTCCCAGATGGTTATGCATCTCATATTTAACGGCGTGTAAACATTAAAGAGCGTAACATTTCTCGACTTACGATTTATGGTAATCATATCATAATGCAACAACAACTCCTACTAGTAGTACCAAAATCATTGCCTATAAATGTATCAAGGTCTTTGGTTGAATTGGTAGCTCTGTTCAAAGACAATGACCTTCAAAGACTATTAATTGCAATAATGTTTTTCTCTTCCACTCTGTCATCATGAGAAAATCTCCCCCCCCCCCCCCCCAAAAAAAAAAACATTTTTTTAATGTTATGGAGCAATTCTCAATTCATTTAGCTCAGGAGTCAATGATTGCTGGACCAGTACAGTTTCGATGGATGTATCCCATCGAAAGGTATGTTTCGTGTATGCATTATGTTTGTGTCACCTAAATATGAGTAATACTTTAATTTTTTTACAATGTGATTAGGTTTTTATTCACATTAAAATAATGTGTCTATAACCGAAGTCTTCTAGAAGGTTCAATTTCAAGAGGAATGAACGACTTTTTTGTGTGAGGTACCTGGGTGATGTTGAGAGTAAGTTAAATCAACCTTTAAGAAATGATAAAGCCGATGACAACTCAAAGTTAATAAACCGTACATTAGGTAAAGGAGTATCATTTGTGCTTGATGACACTTCATTTTCACAAGCACATCGGTACGTGTTAATCAACTCGGTCGCAGTCTAGCCTTTTCGCGAGTAAGATAATATTTGAATGAAATTTAAACTTTATGTAATTAAATATCCCTCTACTTCATTTAATTTATGAATACGTGTTTTACAGGAAATATATGACAATAGTGAAATGGGAGAGACCTCGTGTAGGACACTACGAAATTAACCGCATTCATAACGAAGCATTTAACAAGTTATTTGGATATCATGTAAATCATATTTGTATTTATATGTAACCACATTTTAAAATCTTAATAACACATTTAATTTTATCACTCAATAATATGAAAAAAATTAGGTACATAATCTAAATGGGGGTGAGGTGTAAAAGGAAATTGCAATTTTGGCTTCAAGCCCCTCACAATGGGTTTAGGTTTCGCACAAAGCAGTGTGAGAGAAGATTGAATACTCAGAATAGTGGAGTTATGATTGATGCCACCATCGAAAATTTTGCAAGTGCAAAGGACAAATGACCTGTTTCGGGGGATGTAACATATTATGGAGTATTAACAGATATATTTGAATTATGCTATTCACATGATTTCATGTTTGTTCTATTCAAGTGTGATTGGATTGATACCCATTCGGGGATGGCAAAGGATTATTTTGAGTTCACATTAGTGAATTTCAAACATTCACTATACAAACATAATCGACTGTTAGATGAACCGTTTATATTAGCATCTCAGGTCAAAAAAAATTGTTATGTGGGAGATCCGATTGAAGAAGATTGGAAAGGTATCGTGAAGATGACATCAAGAGATTTGTATGGCATGTATGGTAAAGATTCTTATGGAGATGACACAATAGATGCAGAAGTTGATCCGTAAAACATCTAACAACTGAATGACACTTTAATCAATCATGATGGGGATATTACATGGGTTAGGGATGGTGTGGAGGGAATGGTTGTTGACAACATAGTTGATATTGATGAGGATTGTAGTGATGAGGATGTTTGTGAAACTTATGAAGATGATTCAGAGGTGGATGAGGAAGCTAGTGGGAGTGATATAGATGAAAGTGATGAAAATGAGGAGACCATTGATGATTATGATATTAAAAATGATAATTATGATACTAACATGGACAAAGATGACAATTGACATGAACTTTTTAGTTATGAATGGTTTTATTTTTAAGGATGCTTAGATGTTCACAAAATTTGACATTCTTTTCTTAGTTTAATATTTTAAAAATGACTAATGACTAAATGCAATTTATTTGTCTCTGATCATATATACGAATGGATAAATAATAATTAAGAGTCAAGTTATTTTTGTTTTTAGTTTTATTTATGTATTTATTGATGATTAATGAATGATTTCATTTTATATTTCGTGCCTTTTATTGATTAGAAGGTGTTTATGAGAATAGAAGTGAACCTTTTAAAGGGAGGATTCTTAAGGTCAACGGATCCAATTTTTCATCCCAATTCTTTCTTCAAGTTTGGAATAATATATTTAGCATTAAAAGGGGTAAAAACACTATAGTTAATACATATTCTATTCGTCTATTATAAAACACACAACACTACTCAATTTTCCTTGGTTATTAGAGGTTACAGGTGGACATTCAAGCTCAACCAGCATATTAAACATTCACTAATACAATTCACCTCCTCGACCCTAAATAAGGCACTACCTTAAGGATAAATCAACAGTTTAAAATGAAACATTTTCATTAGTTGAATTTATTTGGATACATCAACAGTCTATAGTGAAATTTTATATTATCCAACTTTGGTGCCTTTGATTGGCAATGTGATAGGATTCTTATTTGTCCTACACTCCCTGTGTGATTGGGAGAATTATGGGTTATCCTTTTCTTGCATTTCACCTCCTGCCAAACTTCAAGATCATTTGTATAATATCTAGGATCTTTATAGGGGAAAGATTTAACTACATCATCACTTGATCGTCTACCGGACTGCCTATTTGTCCAGTCATAAGTTTTGCCTCCAAATCCTCTTCAGTGTCTACTTTATCTTCCCATTCAAGACTCCACTTCTAGGATCATCACTCAAATGAGGATCCATACTATAATTGTGACTTTTTGTGTCTCCATTCACTATTAGGTTTTCATCAACTATTTTTTTCTAACTTACTTCCTCTTGAGTCATCATTTTTAATAATTATACTATCTGCCTTCATGCTATCTGTCTTACCTGGAGGATCCCTTACCACATAAGTAGGCTCATTTTTCCTTTCTCCTTCATTTGCTCCTAGAATATCGCTATACTCATCTATATTCATAGCTTTCACCCACAACCATCAACTTAATTAAGTAAGTTACTTGCATTTCATTGAAATAGTATGATTCATCTCAACAATTTCTACAAATCCTGCTCTAATGACTCCCTTTTTTGCCTCTCCATTTATACCTCTTGATGAATATATCTTTGATCCTTTTATATATACCCAAAACAATACTAGTAATAGTTCAAAATCAACCATGAACTGAAATAGCATCCCAAATAAACCTAATTCCATCATACTGCATACTAGGTGTTATAGCATACCACGTATGTATGCCACATATCATATCATTCCACATTATAGGTAACTTTTGTTATTACATTCAACAAATAGGTGGAAATTGGGTTTAAATTATGAGATCCATCTATGAGAATGGAGGAAACATATCTATTGTTAGTTTTAATGGGATTATATTGTTGTCTTAATATGATTATATACTATTAGGGGAAATTGAGCTTTGGTTTTGAGATCTATCTATGCTTTAATGATGTAATATTCTTTGTTTGTAGTTTAAATAATCTTGAAATGCAGAGATAGTAGACGATATAGTGCAATACGTGGAAAATTTGGTTTTGAGATCTATCCAAGAAAATAATTGAAAAATATTGATGAATACGAATATTTATCTCGTGTCCATGGACTTTTGGATTTCGGGGCTAAGATAAATATTACACTTGGACTAACACTTGTACACAACACCTGGAGTTGAGTGTCCATGTGTTTCAAAAAGAGTGGCGAGCTCGCAACATTGACTTGAAAAAGTTTGAAAGAATTGTAAATAGCATACAAATTTGATGAAAGTACATTTTTTTCATTAAAGCTAGAAAAATTATATCAAACTACATAAAAGTTAAATGAAATTACATAAAATAGTATATAAATTTACAAGATTATTTAAAATGACTTAAATGTTGGAACATAATTTTATTGTATAGCTTATAATTTATGCAATTACACATTAAGCCCTACATCTTTCATGAGTTGAGCTCAGACGAGCCTAAAGAATATCTCACTCTTCTTGAGCTTAGCTTGTTTACCAATAACTTTGAAATTGAGTTCAAGATTGGTTGATTTCCAGAATGAGTGAGACTAAGAGTCTCAAACTATTTATAAACAACAACATGATACATTTATAGTTTTACAAGTAACATAGCCTCCAAAAAATATACACTAAGAAAGAAGATAAGGGTAGATAAATAAGCTGCAGTGTATCCCTCTATTCCCACAACTAATCCAACAAGCGTTAAGGTTATATAATATTATGAGATGATGTTAGACGTTTGAAGGAATTAATGGTGGGTTCCCCTTCTATTAGCCAATCTATTCACATCTTTATTGGTCAATCGACTACCATAAACTACTGAAATATATGCTTGAAAAGTATCCAATTCCAAAGCATCTCATAAAAAATAGGTATTTGATCAAGGGTCAAAATCATTTCCTTCCCCCACATAGTAGCATCTAGATTCTAGTCAGTAAATAATGAAACCTAGAATCTTTCGTTTCTTAAAGAACTTTAAACTACAACCAAAGTGCTATATTTATGGCTTTTTTTCAAGCCAACTTGGACATAAATGTTACTTCAATGTTATGTTTCTGAGAGTCCTCTATTTTTTAATGTGATTATATTACCTAAGGAAAAACCATCACAGTTAAAATTTGATTACTTCTTGACTAAGGCCTTTAAACATGCACGGGAAATTGTTATTTGAAAGGTTTACTTTCACTGAATGTGTATTTTTTTTCTTAGTGCATATGACAACTTTGCCCAATGAATTTTGTAATCTTATCATTGGCAGCTACATTGATTATTCTCCAATATTGCAGTAAATTTACTGATTCTCCTCCTTATATGGTGTAATTAAATTATAATGTCATGATAGGCATATATTTAATTTGATCCACTATTCTGTGTCATAAAAGCTGAAATGCACAATTTGCTGTAAAGATTTTATCTCTATTTTTTATTTATTTATATTTATCATTTTTATACAGTAATGCCACTTGCTTTTAAAGGTCAGTTGCATTGCATGATTTGTGAATATATAATAAAGCACCACCAAAATATCTTCAAAGTACTAACATAGAACGGTAAGTAGTTAAATTGAAATCTTCTCCACACAACTGAAAATTTTCTCTCAAGAATTATTGGCGTAGATATTTTTTGTTTTTGGTAAAATTTTGTAGGAGCTGCGCATGTTTATGGTTCCCGTAGTCCAATTTTGTTTTAGTGCTTAGTTAGAAAAAATTCACCCAACTATTTAGGTTGAGACTGTTGATAAGTTAGCTATGGATATATAAAGGTATTTTTATGCTTTAAAGATGGTGGTATTCTCTGTATGATACATTGCGTTGGGACAAAACTCTTGGGCTCCAATCTCGCTTGGTTAGCTTCCTGTTTAAGCTACATCGCATATACTTGTTTTTTCTTCACTTCAGGAAATCATGTGTGCAGATATTTGTGATGGCATCCTACTAATAAAAAAAGAATAAATACAATTAACAAACCTGAGTTCTAGGGTTTCTCTTTGTAATAATTGCGAGAAACTTAGTTCTTCACGTCCTCGAATCAATCGTTTATGAGATGTGTAATATCCTATGTATTGGGAGGTTCGAATGAAAATGAATAGGAAGCATCTGATTATAAGGAGGTAGTTTATTCATAGGATAGTCAAAGTTTCAGCATATTCATTGGTGTCTTCATAAAAAAACTTCACAATTAGGGTAGACAAAAAGGTCTCCTCTAATTATGACGAGGGGGTCTTCACCCTAGTATTTAAAGGACTTTGGTACTTCTAACATGACCCTTCATTAGAGATATATCATGACTTGACTACCTATTACATGAATGTGTGACTTGTTCAATGGGTTTGTAGGCCAATCTTAACAAAAGAAGAAAATAGAGAAAAGGGAGGAAGTTAAACTTCACATTTTATTTTTATTTTGAAAATTAAAAATCTACTGCTACATAACATGAGCAACTTTAATAGCATTAGGTTTAAATCTTTTCTCCACCCATTCTTTAGTATATTGTTTTTTTCTTGAGATTATATTTAAGTCATGTTTGAAGATATATATCGAATGAAACCATTATATCACCCTCTTAAATTACATATTCTTTCGGAATGAAACCATTAACGTTGACTTTAACTCTAATCTTTGCCTGAAACATATTCTTCACACTTGTTATATATTTATCGACTTCCAGACCCCATGACATATTTTACCAATTTTTAAATAAGTTTTAATGTTCCAAAAACTCAAGTGGAACCTATTATCATTACCCATCCTCCTTTGTATGCTGTCTTCCTTTAAAAACAAACATCAATTTTCACCTCTGAAACATATGCATAAAAGACCAGGTATAAATAAAATCCTCATACTCCCGAGCATCATGGAATTAAGATAATTTATTCCAGTCTACTGTCTTCTTGAAGATTTCTTTAAAGGTATTTGAGTTCCAAACTTTTAAAACCATTTTAAGTCTTTTTAATTTTAAGGCAACAAATTCAGATAATTCCCATGGATAGGAGTCTTCAATAATCTACGTATATTCCCCATGATTACAGAAGATGTGTTGAAATTTGAATTGTCTAGGACAATTATCCAATGTTGTATTTATTTAATCAAGTTGTGTTATGATGCCCAATTACAATTTTAGCTCAGAAGAGGTGGATACATCAATAGATTTGTTAAAAGCCAGTACTATAGTATTGTATTTATTTGACCAAGATGTGTTACAATATTATCTTGCAATTTTAACTAATGAAATAAATCAATAACTATTTCATCTATTTGATCATATTGTAACGAATTGTCTTATAGTCAATTACACTTCTTAGCTAAGTGGTGAATTTTTACTATTGTAGGTTGCTTTGACATCGCAACGACAAAGTAAATCTCTCTCACAGGAACTTTCCCGCTTACAATATCTCTTTCACTCATAATTTAATATCCAAACACCATTTCAGTCACAATCTCAACCCAGTTCTCATTCCCTTTCAGATTCTAGCTCGATCGAACGGTCAAACTCAAGTGACAGTGAAAGCGATAGTAGCTTAACGAAGAGTAAGCCTTTACATAACCAAGATGCCCATTCACATGAAGGAGGTACTCAAAGTTATTTGTTCTATATGTGCTTAATTAGTTGTGTACATTAAAGTTAACATATTTTTTCAATTTTTACGCTTCATCTTCAGTAAAATATGCCACTAAACATAGAGGCATTGTGAAGTTTGGTGAATTATGGGCTACGAGAAAAAGCTCAGAGTTTCACTTTAATGATTTCTATCAGCCAGACAGAGATACCGTAGATAGACTATCTACCCATTTAGGTATTTTAGTTCGTGATGGGAACATGTAAATTTTCTTTTGTAATTTTTCATACAACACAACTCTTATTAGAATACTAGTTGCAATACTATATGTTATATCTTTACAATTTAAAGATGATTATTTTGTCGATGTAAGAGGTTACTAATTTAATATTATACCAATGTGAAACAAGTTACTGTTGGCTTTCGAAGATTGGTGATACAAGTATTTATACCCTTACAAGGAAAATGTTTGGCGAGAGGTGAAGGTAAAATCAAATTATAAGATGATTTATGGCAAATGAATTGAAAATTTTGAATTCTTTAGGTACAAGTCATTCTTTAGTAGATGATTTGTTTATCAATACATTGTAATTATATTGGAGAACACTAATTCCCCCGAAGAATTCAAAAAAATATGCGTGACGAAGGTTTGAAAGATATGGAATAATTGGAAAGGAGAGGTGAAGAAACATTATCTTGCCTTTGATACCGATGAAGAAAGATTAAAATATTGTCAACCTAGATTAAAGCTCAAGAAGTGGTTCCAACTTGTTAAGTATTGGGGAAATCGTGAGTCAAGGGTGTGGATGTATTACTAGAAGTCAAGTTTTATAAATTCAAGTTACACATATATTTTAAATATATTTTTGTAACAGAAAACGAGTTGAAGAAATTATTAAACTCATAAGAAGAAAACAACACCACATACTTTCAAAAGAAAGAGTCATGCGCATATTGCTCATAAGGTGTTTGATAAAAGATTTTGATTGTGAATATTATTTTTTGTTATCAAACTCATTAATGTAACGACTAATGAGCCAATGGATTTATGGAGATTGAGGCTGATCAAGGGAAAAAGGTTTCATTGAGTGATTTTTACATAAAAAAACACGAGACGAGAGATGGCTCAGACATCGATAAGGATTACGCTGAAGCAATGGTACAAACATATCATTAATTTTCCTTCCCTTATTTCTTAGAAAATCTCAATGACATCATTTTACTTATTAATCCAAATTCTTACTCTGTTTATCTACTGTTGTATGTAAAAATTATCTCACATTATGGACCAATAAAGACTGACACCTATCCTCCTAGGTGTCCATGCAGCTACCTTAATCGACACCAAAAGAACCAAGTCAGTTAGAAGGCCGACCAACTTTCGAATGTGAACAATCGGGAATATAAAAAGTTACTCGACTAGAAGGCGACCACCACTGAAAATAAAGAGTCACATTTATTGTATAGAGATGTAAATGCTTGGAGATATAAATACATTCTATCTCTATGGTTCTGGACCCATATTAATCGACGGTCTCCCCTAGCTCAATGGAATAATCCCATCACTCTTAAGAACATCATATTGAGTTATTTTAATCAGTATAAATAAAAATAAGAGTGGACATAGGCTTTCCTGATAGCGAAACCACTTTAAAAATCCACTCCCCCTGTTGAGATAGACCTCCAAAGGATCCTCCTCGATTCGGCTAAATAACAGGAGGCTATCAAAGAGTGAGTTAGATAGTTGGCTTGCATAATGTAAGAAAAATCCTAAAATTCTAGAAGAAACATACTTCCACCACCACCATCTAGGAACCAAAGGAGTTATCATTACCGCTCTTGTCATAATAGGTCATACTGTCATAGCGTAACTTCTCCATTTCGATCAACATATTACTATAACGGTAGATCTTTTTCCAAAGAAAGGCCAAGTGTGTTGGAGAGGCTAAGTAGGGAATCTGCTCTAGGTCCCCGAGTAACTAAAGGTCATCACAGGGAGCAAGAACGTCATTGTTAACACATAGAAGGGCTTGTCAGATCAAAATCTAGTATGAGGGGCTCTGTGCTTGCCAAGTAAAACTCTTAGGAGGAGAGTTTAGCACATAGACACAGTAAATCCACCAAATATGCTTCGATCAAATCCAAACCAGAGGAATATTCCTGGATGGTATCCATGCAGTGATTAGAATATCAATTGGGGGAAATGGCAAAAAAAATGTTACAAAGAAGCTTTGTTAAAATCTCACCTTTCATCCAGGGTATTGTGGACTACCCCACACCTTCCAAGTTCAAGCCACCAATGGTCACTCCTAAATATGTTTGGAAAATTCATCCATTTTTACATATTGAGAAGTACAAAGTTGTTGCTGACATTTAATATATCCCTGACGAGATAAGGTGATGGGCTTTCTCCAGTTCCATCACAGGTCTAGCCCAGATATGGTATAACAATTTGCCTTGGGGTAAAATTTCTAGTTTCCACCAATTGGTTAAATTATTCATTGTTAATTTTTATTTTGGGTCCAAGTCGATCAAGAGTGTTAGTCATCTCTTAACCGTACGCTAAAGTCCTGGAGAGAGTACCTAGGATTATATTACATAGTTTAATAATAAGAAGTTAAAAGTAGTAGATTATGATGAAAAAATAGCCACTGCAGTGTTAATGAGTGGGTTCTTGTTAAAAGATCTTTACTACGTCCTGGAAAAAAAAAAACTAAGACTTTGATAGAGTTGATGGCTAAAGCTGGAAAAATTATGAAAGTCGAGGAAGCCATGGCAGAAAAAGAAGCATCGAAGAGCAAAGCTGAGGGAAAAAAGAATAATCATTTCAAAAAGATAAAAAAGATAACAAGTCTGATAGGATCAACAAATTCGAAACGTATACTCCGCTCACTAAGAGAGTTCACCATATCCTGGAAGAACACAAGGGTAATAAGGATCTGAATTGGCCTAGGAAACTAAAGACACCCTCAATAAAAGTGAAAAGTTCAACTATTGTGATTTTCATCGCGATCAGAGATAGTCCACTGATAGTTGCACAACCCTTAAAAATGAAGTTAAAACTCTAATTCGACGGGGAAAATGAGAAAAATTTATTAATCGAAATAATAGCCGAGTTACTAGAAAGAGATTTGAATCACTCGGTCGATGAAAATAAGACATAAAAAGGCAAACTACAATGATTATGAAGATGATCCCAACTTGCCGAATAACCCTGATGAGCCAGAAATAAACGTAGGCATGATATACTTTGGTTGTCATTTTATCGCAAGTGGAGACGTAGGTGGAGGAGATGGACTTGATGAAAGACAAGTGTATTTGAATGAAGCCAAAGATTATCCCACTATTAGGCATATTGATCTGTTTTAGAGAAGTGATGGTCATACTAAGAAGGTAAATAAAGATAAATTTGTGAATGGATTCTCTAAAAATGATCTAAGTGGGGTACTTTATCCTTATGGTGATCCATTGGTAATTACTTACAGGGTCCACCATTGCAGAGTGAATGGAGTTTTGGTTGATAATCAGAATTAAGTTAATGTAATGTTCTACAACTGTTTTCAAAGCTTAGGGCTCAAGATAGTAATTTGGAACCATATCATTGGCCTCCTATAGTATTTTCTAGAAAAAATTTATATACCTTAGGAACTGTCAAGATTGAAGTACTGGTCGGCACTTAGTCGGGTAGCGGGATGGAAGGTATTCGCTTCTTCATATTGGAAAAAAACATACTTTCAATGGACAATATAACCCTTGGTCGGGTAGGGCCGAAGAAAATGGAAGTTGTTCCGTCTATTGTGCATGAATGTATGAAGTTACCTACCAACTATGTAGTCGACATGGTAAATGGTAACCAGTAGGAAGCACAGGAATGCTATTATACTTCAACCGACCAACAGGAAATGAAGAAAGGCACAACTACTTTCCAAATTGATATTTTGGATCCTCGCGAGGAGGAGGACTTAGTAAAAGGGCAGGTGAGAATACCCTACGTGTGATAAAGATTCGAATAGATTCAAAATTTTCAATCATAAACTGATTTCATGTAATACCCCGTATTTTTATCGATATTTATTTAAGGGATTAATTAAATTAAATGTGAATTAATTGAAAATTAAGCCGGATATAAATAATAACGAGATGTGAGTTGGTATTTGATTATGATGTGTAGATATGGCACTATATGAATATTGAAATTATCGCGAGACTGAAATAGGACAATTTGGAAAATTTAGTTTGAACGCGCGTGTCAGTCGCGTCAGAAATGAAATAATTTGAATAAAAAGTGAATTTTATTTTTTACCAACCGAATGGTCATTTTGAGTGCGCCAACAAGTCCGGAAGGGTCTAAATAGTCAGAAAACACTATCCGGGAGTTTAGTTTGGGTCCCGGGGCATTTTTGGGCCATACCAACAACTTAAAAGGGTATTTTGGTAATTTTAAAATTTTGGGGATTAAAACCTACGAATTTTAGGAGTTAATTTTACATTATTTAGTAAGCCAGTAAGCCCATTATCAGCATTTGGCAAGTTAGAGGGCTACGGGAGTTATAGGAAGAGTTGGAAGAGGTTCCCAAAAGAAAACCCATAACCACCATCTTCAACCTTGGGAGAAAATCTGTAGAGAAAGGGGAGAGGTCAACCTTCAACCTTCAACATAAAATTCTGAAGAACAATCTAAGACAAGTGATTTAGTATTTTTAATGCATTGAATATGTCTTCCATGGTTAGTGTAGGAATTACCTTTTATTGAAGTTTTTGAAGAAAACCCATGAAATTTGTTGGAGAAACTTTGAATTTGGGTTAGGATTTGCATGTAGTATGAAAATGTACTGATTTAATACTTGAATAGTTACATATGATGATTTAAAAACAGATTTATGATCAGTAATTAGGCACAAGAAAATTAGGAGTTCATGTTCATAGGGTTTGGAGAAATATTTGAAGATTCATATTAATTCCATGGAAATTTGTAAGATTTGACGCCTTAAATGTGTTAAGGAATGATCTAGGGTGATTAGAAATGGTTTATATACATTAAAGCATAATTTGGATGGTCTTAGGGTGGATTTAGAGGAGAGAAGAATTGAGGAAAATGGAATTGGGATTTTTTGGGCTGAAACTGCCATCTCGTTAGAAGACCTGCCCAGGTCGTTCGAACGACCTCGTTCGAACGAACTTCTAACGAGATGACAGTATGACTTCTAACGAGTTGGTATTTCGTTTGAAGCCCTTCTTTCGAACGAACTTGTTTGAACAACCTCGTTCTAACGAGACTTCTAACGAGTTGACAGAATGGCCTTTTTGGCCTGATTTGATTTCTAGTATCCCGTAGTCTTATTTAAATGGTGAGATAACATTCCCTTATTAACTAGTAGGTATAGATGGAAGATTTTGGGTATATTGAGGAGTAAAATTTAGAATAGTGCCTTGAACCGGTTGACACTTGTGGATTAGGATGCGAGTGACTAATCACGAAGTGAGGACAATTGACGACGTAAATACATATAAACCGGGGACTTGTGATTTGTATAATACTAAGAGTGGGTATAAGAACGAGAAGTATACCACTAATAAATATTGTAATATCTAAGATGTGAGAATTCTTAGTATATGTAGTTATCTGTATATGACATACCAACCGTACTTGCTATCTTGGGAGTTTGGAATTTGTTTAGGTCCATCTAATCTTTGTGTGCCTACGGGGGGGATTTAGATTGGTACCTCGAGGACATAGGTTAGAGAAGGGCTTATTGAGAAGTTAATAAGTCTGCCGATCATGGGAACGTAGGTATGTGCATGACCCGTGTGACGTGAACTATGTTCGCCTCTATTGTTTGTGATTGTTGTTAATGAAACGTTTCCTGAGAGATTCAGAATACGTGGTCCTCATGTACGTGATGTACCAGGATTTGATAGCAGAGTATGTGTGCACCGCAGCTTAGTCTCGGGGTGCTAGTATTATATATTTTTGGTGAAAATAACATATTGTTGAATGAAATGAATTATCGTGAATAATTGTTAGTATAAATAATAGCTGCGGTTTGTAAAGTGAAAATGTAAGATTCCTAATAAATTGTAGTGCTAAAGTGGGGAAAACTGTGTAATAAGATACAATACCCTATAAAAAAGAAGAGGTTGGAATTTGAATAGGTTATTATATAGAAATGTTAGATTTAGCATTGGACTAGATATATATGGGAGTTAGAATGGGTACGGGTACAATATGAGTGCACAATTAGTTGAGAGGTGAGGAACTCATGTGAGTGTACACACTATCATGTACTTTATATTCACTGTTTAATAATATTAAACACTTGCATATTTTTAAATTATTTTCACATTCGGGCTCTGACCCGTTTACTTTCAAATCCATTTTTGTAAAAACGTTTTTAGGTGCCCAACTACAAGGACACCATGCATAGGAGTTTTATTCAGGTGACGTGCTGTAGCTGTTGTGGAAGTTACAGGACCTTGACAGTAGACGCCTCCATTTCTGATCTTGACTCCATTATCAGTTTTTATCATTTGTTGGGCATATCACCCATTACTTTTAGAGACATTTTACTTATTCAGTTATTTTAAACTTTGGGTTGTAATTAATTTTAGTGATGCAGACTTTGTATTTATTTATTTTGAAATTTGGTTTGTTGTGAGGAGTTTTCCTCCAGACTCATTAGTATTGGATGGTCATTCTATTGTGACTATATATTGTGCTGGTTATGTTAATCTCTCATAATTCATTTTTGCATGATAATTGGATTTAATTAAAATGGACAACTCACTTTTTAAATACTAGGTGGTTAGTAAATATTAAAATGTTTCGACAGTGATGCTATGAACTGAACCAAGTTGGCATTTTGTATTAATTTAATAAAGGAGTAGCTACCCGATATTTAATTAGTCGGGGTGTGACAGGTGGTATCAGAGCATCAGGTTCTAGTGTCCTTAGGATCTGTATGGCTTATTATGTTTCCGCTGAGCTTTCTTTGATGTAGAGCCCTATATTTTAGGACTGTTGTATTCTTTTGTGTTTGCTTCGCTCTTCAGATATTTTGAGTTAATAACTGCGAACTTATAAGACTTTACTCTCATTTAAGATGCCTCCAAGACGTGCGCAGTGAGTTCCTAGGGATGCACAACCAGAGCCACAACCTGCACTAGTTCAGGGCACTATGAATGCCGTAGAGGTTGCAGCTATTGTAGCCAAAATGGTAAATGCCTCCCTAGCCGTTGTACAGCAGGAACCACCCCAAGCACCGGTAGTTGCGCCAGTTCAGGCTCATGCATTCCCGTATACTTGGGAATGCGTCCGTGATGCTTTCCAAAAAGCACACCCTCCGGAGTTTGCAGGTAGCTCCGATGTTGTGGTATCCAGTCAGTGGAGGAAGGATATTCAGAGGCACTTAAGGATGTACGAGTGCACAGATGTTCAGAAGCAGATACTGGCTACTTTCAAGCTAGTAGGATCTGCATTGCAGTGGTGGGAGTCCATTTCCACCGCAAAGGAGAGGGACACCCTCACTATATAGGAGTTCTGGGTGCGGTTCAACCGCAAATATTTTATGTCAGCTGTTCACACGGAGATGAGGAGGAAATTGATGAACCTCAAGCAGGAGGGGAGGACCGTAACTGAGTATGAGGCTGAGTTTACCAATCTCTTGAACATTATTCCGGATGAGATACTGACTGAGGAGAAGAAGATTCAGAAGTTCACGGATGGATTGACTTAGAGGATCCATCAACACTTATTAGGGAATCTCTCGTTAGCCACTTATTCTGATGTGGTTAACATTGCATTGCTTCACTTTCAGGATCACCTCTTTCACATGACTGAGAGTAAGAGATTAGGAGAGTCCAGCCATCAGGGCAGGACCAGGGGAAATGGTGCCAGCGGGGCACAATCTGCTGAGGGACAGCACAGGCAGGGTGACCAAGGTTCCCAACAAGGGGATCATAAGAGATTCAGATCTGGGGGTTTCAGAAGTGGACAGGGAGGTTTCAGACAAGGCCATCAGGGTCAGAACGGCCATCAGGTCCAGCAAGGTCTGAATGGTCAACAGCAGCAGTTTCAGCAGGGCCAACATGGCCAGGGGAGGAATGGTAATGGCCACCAGGGTCAAGGACAGCAGGGATAGCGAGGGGGAAACTTCCCGGGGAAGGGTTTTATTTGTCGAAAGACTGGCCACAAATGCCAGGATTGTCCTGACAGGGGCAGGGCCCCACAGCAGCAGCAGCAAGGTGCCCGACGCGAGCCATATGTGCATATGTTTCCCGCCGCCCTCCCAGCACCACCACAGATGGAAGCACTTCCACCCATTCCAGCGGTCCCAGTGCAGTAGGGACAACTTCAGTATGGGAGAGTGTATCAGGTCTAGCATGCCGCAGCACCACAGGATCCACCGGCCATTGAGGGTATGTTCTCTATTCAAGGGACTATGGGGCGTATTTTATTTGATACGGAGGCCACACATTGTTTCATTGCCATGAGATTTTCACGCACTATTGGGTTGTTAGGCACCGCCGAGAGCACGATTACTTGTGTAGATTCACCATTGAGTAGAGGTTCCGTGATTTCGCTTATTTGTAGAGGTGTGTGTATATAGATCGGGAGGTTTACTTTACCCGTGGATATGTTAGTGTTAGAGATGACTGAGTATGATGCCATTATTGGTATGGATTGGCTAGTTGCGTACCGAGCCATGATTGACTATTTTAGTAGGAGTATTATCTTTACCATTCCCGAACAGGAGATTTTTTTTGTGGCGATGCCTTGCCCTGAGGGAGGATCTTCCACTCACTTGTACTATATAGAAAAGGAGACCTCTAAGGAAGTGGTGATACCACTCGATGCGATTCCAGTTATGAGGTAGTTTGCTAATATATTTCAGGATATACCTGGACTACCTCCGAGTAGGGAGATAGATTTTATGATCGATTTGATGCCGGGCACTCGGCCTATTGCCCGCGCACCTTACCGTATGGCTCCAGTAGAGATGAGAGAGTTACGGGATCATATTGAGCAGTTGTTGGGTCAAGGGTTTATCCGGAGGAGTACTTCACCGTGGGGTGCCCCTTTGTTATTCGTAAAGAAGAGGGATGGTTTGTTGAGGTTGTGTGTAGATTACCGAGAGTTGAATAAGGTCACGATATGGAATAAGTATTCGTTGCCTCGAATCGATGAATTATTCGACCAGCTGAGAGGAGCTTCTTTCTTATCAAAGATTAATTTATGATCAGGATACCATCAGTTGCGTATCAGGGAGCAGGATGTCTCGAAGACTGCTTTCTTAACGAGATATGGTTCCTACGAGTTTCGGGTTACGCCTTTTGGCTTGACCAACGCTCCAGCCGTGTTTATGGACATGATGAATAGGGTGTTCAGATAGTTCTTACACCAGTTTGTCATTGTCTTTATTGATGACATTTTAGTTTACTCCCAGACAGAAGAGGAGCACGTCGAGCATTCGAGATAGGTTTTGCAGAAGCTACATCAGAACGAGTTGTATGCAAAGTATGAGAAGTGTGGGTTTTGGCTGAAGGAGGTTCAGTTTTTGGGGCATATCATTTCAGACCGGGGGATATCGATATATCCGGGGAAGGTATCCGCGGTGAGGGAGTGGGGACAGCCCACGACACCGACTGAGATCCGTAGTTTCCTGGGCCTAGCAGGATGCTACACGAGGTTTATTCGGGGTTTCTCAAAGATAGCGGGCCCTTTGACACATCTTACTCGTAACGGTGTGCCATTCATTTGGAGTGATTCCTGTCTGTTGGCATTCGATGAGTTGAAGGATAAGTTAACCTCAGCACCTGTGTTAGCATTGCCGAGACCGGGAGTTGAGTATCTAGTCTACATCGATGCGTCCTTACAAGGACTCGGAGGTGTGCTGCACCAGGAGAGTCAGGCCATCACTTATGCTTCTCGTAACCTTAGGCCTCACGAGAGAAATTACCCCACCCATGACTTGGAGTTAGAGGCAGTTGTATTTGCCCTTCGGATTTGGAGACATTATCTCCTGGGGGAGAAGTCTCGGTTATTCACGGACCACTAGTCTCTACAGTACCTCTTCATGCAGAAGGAGTTGAATATGAGTCAAAGACGGTGGCTTGAGTTTGTGAAGGATTATCAGTTTGATATCCAATACCACCCAGGAAAGGCTAACGTGGCAGCAGACGCGTTGAGGCGTAGGGCAGTAGATGAAGTGGCTGAGGTGTGGAAAGCAAAGTGGAAGGAGTTGGGACATCAGGATGCAGTGGCCCGATCGTTCATGTCTGTGATGACTGTTACACCGCAGATTGTTACGAGAGTGGTCAAGGCCCAGGGAAATGACTCGTTCTGTCAGGAGCATATAGTTCGATTACTAGCAGAGGGAGATGAATCCTATTCCGTTAGCTAAGACGGGGGATTATGCTTCAATGGGAGACTAGTTGTTCCGGAAGGAAAATACTTGCGACACGAGGTGATGGAAGAATCGCACGGCTCACGGTTCGCGGTACACCCTGCGGGAACAAAATGTACCAAGACATGAGACGTCAGTATTGGTGGAGCGGGATGAAGAGAGATATTGTCGTGTTTGTTTCTAAATGCTCCACTTATCAGTTGGTAAAAGTGGATCATCAGAGACGGGCAGGACTTCTACAGCCATTATAGTCTCCGAAGTGGATTATGGGAGAGCATATCCATGGATTTTATCACGGGGTTACCTACGTCACAGAGGGGTCACGACTCCATTTGGGTAATTGTGGATAGGTTGACCAAAGTTGCTCATTTTCTACATGTGAGGACAGACTACACTACGGGACAGTATGCCCAGATTTTTATAGCAGAAATAGTGAGACTTCACGGTGTACCTCTAAATATCGTGTCTGACCGAGACAAGATATTTGTTTCACAATTTTGGGAGAGTTTCCAGGAGGCATTGGGCACTAAATTGCGGTTGAGTACGGCTTATCACCCACAAACTGATGGGCAGATCGAGCGTACAAATCAAATGTTGGAAGACATGTTGCGTATGTGCATCATAGACTTTGGGGGTGGATGGGAACAGTACCTTCCACTGGTGGAGTTTGCTTATAATAACTCCTACCAGTTCACCATTGGCATGACTCCATTTGAGGTGTTTTATGGTAGACCTTGTCGTTCCCCAGCTTGTTGGTTAGAAGTGGGGGATAACAAATTACTTGGGCCGAAAGTGATTCAGGACACTTCGGCAAGGATAGAATTGACACGGAGTCGCATTCAGATAGCTCAGGATCGGCAGAAGAGCTATGCTGATGCGAAGAGGTTCTTCTGAGAATTCAAAGTGGGGGACCAGGTTTTACTCAGAGTATCTCCTATGAAAGGGATTATGCATTTTGGGTAGAAGGGGAAACTGGCACCGAGATATGTGGGGCCATTTCCTATCATCGAGCGGATTGGGCCAGTTGCGTATAGACTTGGGTTACCGGAGCACTTGCATAGGATTCATGATGTGTTCCATATTTCCTCGCTAAGGAAATATCTTAGGGATGATTTGGCCCATACTCACATTGCTTTGGAGGACATCGATCTCTAGCCCGATAGTTCCTACGAGGAGGGGCCGATTGCTATTTTGGACCGAAGCGAGCGGAAACTGACGTCGAAGATAGTACCGTTGGTATGTGTTCAGTGGAGGCATCGTAATAACTAGGAGTCCACATGGGAGCGCGAGGATGAAATGCGCCAACGTTATCCAGAGTTGTTTTTACCAGGTACTTTTTACTTTCAAATTTCGGGACGAAATTTTGTTATTAAGGGGGAAGTATGTAATACCCCGTATTTTTATTGATATTTATTTAAGGGATTAATTAAATTAAATGTGAATTAATTAAAAATTAATCCGGATATAAATACTAACGAGATGTGAGTTGGTATTTGATTATGATGAGTAGATATGGCAATATATGAATATTGAAAATATAAAAAATGTCGCGAGACTGAAATACGACAATTTGGAAAATTTAGTTGGAACGCGCGTGTCAGTCGCGTCAGAAATGAATTAATTTGAATAAAAAGTGAGATTTATTTTTTTATCAATCGAATGGCCATTTTGAGTGCACCAACGAGTCCGTAAGGGTCGAAATAGTCAGAAAACACTAGCCGGGAGTTTAGTTGTGATCCAGGGGCATTTTTGGGCCATACCAACAACTTAAAAGGGTATTTTGGTAATTTTGAAATTTTGGGGATTAAAGCCTACGAATTTTAGGAGTTAATTATATATTATTTAGTAACCGACTAATCCCATTATAAGCATTTGGCAAGTTAGAGGGCTACGGGAGTTATAGGAAGAGTTGGAAGAGGTTCCCAAAAGAAAACCCATAACCATCATCTTCAACCTTGGGAGAAAATCTGTAGAGAAAGGGGAGAGATCAACCTTCAACCTTCAACATCAAATTCTGAAGAACAAGGTAAGTCAAGTGATTTAGTATTTTAAATGCATTGAATATGTCTTCCATTCTTAGTGTAGGAATTACCTTTTATTGAAGTTTTTGAAGAAAACCCATGAAATTTGTTGCAGAAACTTTGAATTTGGGTTAGGATTTGCATGTAGTATGAAAATGTACTGATTTAATACTTGAATAGTTACATATGATGATTTAAAAACAGATTTATGATCAGTAATTAGGCACAAGAAAATTAGGAGTTCATGTTCATAGGGTTTGGAGAAATATTTGAAGATTCGTATTAATTCCATGGAAATTTGTAAGATTTGAGGCCTTAAATGTGTTAAGGAATGATCTAGGGTGATTAGAAATGGTTTATATACATTAAAGCATAATTTGGATGGTCTTAGGGTGGATTTATAGGAGAGAAGAATTGAGGAAAACGGAATTGGGATTTTCTGGGCTGAAACTGCCATCTCGTTAGAAAACCTGCCCAGGTCGTTCGAACGACCTCGTTCGAACGAACTTCTAACGAGCTGACAGTATGACTTCTAACGAGTTGGTATTTCGTTTGAAGCCCTTTATTCGAACGAACTCGTTCGAATGACCTAGTTCAAACGAGACTTCTAACGAGTTGACAGAATGGCCTTTTGGCCTGATTTGATTTCTAGTATCCCGTAGTCTTATTTAAATGGTGAGATAACTTTCCCTTATTAACTAGTAGGTATAGATGGAATATTTGGGGTATATTGAGGAGTAAAATTTAGAATAGTGCCTTGAACCGGTTGACACTTGTGGATTAGGATGCGAGTGACTAATCACGAAGTGAGGATAATTGACGACGTAAATACATATAAACCGGGGACTTGTGATTTGTATATTACTAAGAGTGGGTATAAGAACGAGAAGTATACCACTAATAAATATTGTAATATCTAAGATGTGAGAATGCTTAGTATATGTAGTTATCTGTATATGACATACCTACCGTACTTGTTATCTTGGGAGGTTGGCGTTCGTTTAGGTCCATCTAATCTTTGTGTGCCTACGGGGGGGATTTAGATTGGTACCTCGAGGACATAGGTCAGAGAAGGGCTTATTGAGAAGTTAATAAGTCTGCTGATCATGGGAGAGTAGGTATGTGCGTGACCCATGTGATAAGAACTATGTTCGCCTCCATTGTTTGTGATTGTTTTTAATGAAACGTTTCCTGAGAGATTCGAGATACGTGGTCCTCATGTACGTGATGTACCGGGATTTGATAGCAGAGTATGTGTGCACCGCAGCTTAGTCTCGGGGTGCTAGTATTGTATATTTTTGGTGAAAATAACATATTGTTGAATGAAATGAATTGTCGTGAATAATTGTGAGTATAAATAATAGCAACGGTTTGTAAAGTCAAAATGTAAGATTCCTAATAAATTGTAGTTATAAAGTGGAGAAAACTGTGTAATAAGGTACAATACCCTATAAAAAAGAAAATGTTGGAATTTGAATTGGTTATTATATAGAAATGTTAGATTTAGCATTGGACTAGATATATATGGGAGTTTGAATGGGTACGGGTACGATAGGAGTGCACAATTAGTTGAGAGGTGAGGAACTCATGTGAGTGTACACACTATCATGTACTTTATATTCACTGTTTAATAATATTAAACACTTGCATATTTTTAAATTATTTTCACATTCGGGCTCTGACCCGTTTACTTTCAAATCCATTTTTGTAAAAACCTTTTTAGGTGCCCAGCCACAAGGACACCATGCATAGGAGTTCTATTCAGGTGACGTGCTATAGCTGCTGTGGAAGTTACAGGACCTTGACAGTAGACGCCTCCATTTCTTATCTTGACTCCATTATCAGTTTTTATAATTTGTTGGGCATGTCGCCAATTCCTTTTAGAGACATTTTACTTATTCAGTTATTTTAAACTTTGGGTTGTAATTAATTTTAGTGATGCAGACTTTGTATTTATTTATTTTGAAATTTGGTTTGTTGTGAGGAGTTTTCCTCCAGACTCATTAGTATTGGATGGTCATTCTATTGTGACTATATATTGTGCTGGTTATGTTAATCTCTCATAATTCATTTTTCCATAATAATTGGATTTAATTAAAATGGACAACTCACTTTTTATATACTAGGTGGTTAGTAAATATTAAAATGTTTTCGACGGTGATTCTATGAACTGAACCAACTTGGAATTTTGTATTAATTTAATAAAGGAGTAGTTACCCGGTATTTAATTAGTCGGGGTGTCACATTTCATTAGAGTCAATTTATGAATCAAATCAATTCATCCCTTAAACTCAAATAACTACATGTGTGAAAGTGTTAGCCATTATAAATAAAGATACGACACAAATTTTAGGAAAAATCCTCGTAGAGAAAAACCTTTTTATTTCTAGAACTTTGACACCTTTACAAGACGATTGACTTACATACAACCTGATAATTGCCCACAAGTGCAACGCACGGTGTCTTCGTCAAACCTTCAAAGCATCAACTAGAAATCAATAATGGTTCACACATAGCTATACCATAACGGACACGTAGTGTTCAGCAAAGAATCAACAAGCAGAAGATCCTTAATGGCACGCAGTTACAAACTTCATAGTGACTCACTCCATAATAGTATGCAACTCTTGGTTGTAGAGATCTCCCCATAAAGAATGAACTATAGCAAAATATGTTTTGCGTTCCACAAAACAACTCACTTAAAAAAATTGGGATTGTGAATTGTAAAACAAAAGATATGAACCGTTAAATGTGTTGAATAATAGTATCAAAACGTATTCTGTGAAAATCAGTATTTCTCCACACAAATCAGTAGCCTGACACCCTTATGTATAATAAAAAATTAGGCGGTGATGTGTCAGCTGAAAACACATCTTGTTGAATGACATACGTTGTCATTTGAGTGATATAAGATCTCGGTCGAACCATGTACCGTGTCGTTCGAACGACAACATACATGTATCCCAGAAAACTTCAGTCTTTTAAATATTTTGGAAACCTCAAAACTTAAGTCTGTTTACGTGATCAGAAACATTTATCTAAAACTTTTATGATAAAATATTTTTGTAAATAAAAACCATTTATAAAAATTCCAAAAATCATTTTAACTTTAATAAAAAATATCCCAACACTTTTAATGTGAAATGTAAATGAAACTTAAACACATTTTACCGAATTCATCCTTTTTGTGATTGAATGTTGAAGTCTTCTTAAAATTTGGAGTCATCTTTGTAGATGTAAGCTTCTCAATCCTTCAACTACTTGTAGCAACTTGTAGAAGTATATAACATGCTAAATTGTGACGGAAAAAGTCCTTGCAAATTTTAGCTCTCTCAAATTGGTATCGGATTTAAATTATTCCGTTGTAGGACAATGTTTGGTTGGCACACAATTAAAATTGATTTATTAGATTGGTCTAGGGATTTTGATTTGATAATTCATATGTTTTTATTCCGTAATGGCATAGACATAGGGGGAGATTTGAAAGGACATTATTTTACATTGTCCATTCACAATTGAGTATGTCGTATACCGCTACCACCGTCGAAGAATTATTCAAGTTCATTCAAGCATCGAGACGGATCCGAATATCAAGCTTCTTCAATATTCAAACCTTTGCAAGATGGATTTTGTTGAGAACGTATTTAACTCCTTGTACGATTCATTGAAAAGTATTTGGGATGTTTAAATGTTTTTGTTATATTTTTTTCAATTCGTACTATCTAAACATTTTGTTCTCGGACACCTTTCCATAGAAAAATCATAACTAATTAAAAAAAAATTAGAAAAATATGAAATTGGGGGCCACATGTTCGTATTGAAATTATCTACAACCATGGCCTAAAATCTCATTTGATAGGTCGTTTGAATGACACTGCATATCATTTAAATGACAGTTTGTCCACGAAGTATTTCCGTCATTCAAACGACATGTTATTTCGTTTGAGCGACCCACTGCCTTAAGTTTTTTATAAATAGGAGTCTCCAACTCCAGTTTTTATAAGAAGACCTTAGATTTTAAACAGAGATGAAACTACTTCTGCAAAATATTTTAGTCTTCTTCTTTAAGGACTTTAAACCTTTTGTTTTTCAATTCACAAAAATTCCCAATATTTAGTGAATTATTTTGGAACCCAAGATACAATCTTGTTGAAGTTTACTCTTGTAGGGAGGATAACCTACACTGATATTTGGACTGCATGTCCATGTGGATTCGCTGTGTGTGGATTCATTGCTGAAGACTGCGGTATTTAAGGTTCGTTGATTGTTGATCTTTACTGAAGATAGAACTATGTGTCCTTGTGGAGTAGATGCGGTTGTTCTAATGCTGAAGACACCGACTGACACCTAAGGGTAGTCGTGTGTAAAAAATCTATTTCATTATAACCTTGTAAGTTGTGATTTATAATTATCATGGAATAAAAGGTTTTGCCCCTATGGAGGATTTTTCCTCATATTGTGACTATTCTGTTATTTAGTTTCCTGTTCATACTTATTGCTTTATGATTTCATATCACTTAGATGAATGTGTTAGGACTGAATTAAACTTGGGTTTCATTAAAACTGGTTTGGTTGGCACACAATTAAAACTGATTTATTTGAGAAGTCGCATTTATTCCGCTGTAGCACTCTCAAATGATATAAAGCATAAACATGAAATCATAGTCACTTCTCCCCCAGACTAACTCTTCCCCCCCCCCCCCCCCCCCATAAAAACATAATCCCCCCCCCTTTTTATTTGTCCGAAATAGACAAGGAGAAGAATAAATCACATAAATCAAATCGGGGTGTCACGGTAAACCAAGGCAAACAAACTATTTTTGATTTTTCTGATTTTTCATACAACGATTCAAAAATCGATGTTAGAAAAATCACACTCCATGAATTTACACTAATACAACCAAATCGTGGATACGGAATGAACGGGTGTGAAAAAATTCGATAGGAAAATCAACTCAATCATATCATATGTGCAAGATGCATAAGTGTACTCCTAACGAATGAACATAAAAACTAGTCCTTAGGTGTAGAATTGTTAAATTTAGATGACATCGTCTTAATCATATCAACAAATCAAATTATAAGTTATTTCCACACCAATAACGTCCAAAATTATGTAATGCTTTTTCATGACTTTTATGGACGTGCAAACCGTTGAAAATTCCATCCAAACTCCCTCATTATAAGATAATTCTATTTATTTTTCTTATGAGGTGATAAAAACTATTGGCCCATTTTTGGAAAATTTTTATTTTTATTGTCTTTCAATTTTTTGAGATCTTTTAAACCTCATTGGACCCCCAATAATTTCAATTCCTCCTTTTTTAGGTCGATTTAAACGGTGGCTTGATTGTAAAGGGTGAATGAGTAACTTTCGTAGCCCTTCCCCGTTTTTCAAAATAAATCACACAAACGATTTTAACATGCACTACTTTTTATCAAAATTTATCGCATTTGTTCGTTTTATAGACATAATTGAGATGGAAAAACTCAACCAACATGTCATACACAAGCACAAAAGTCAAATAAATCCGTGCATGTGTGCAATAAAGGTCAAACAGAGTCAATCATGTAGGTAGCAACACCTTATCATCTCAAAGACTCCAAACTTTGCAAAACACATGAATGAAACAATTTATTGTCTCAAATCACTATCAAAGAGTCTCGTGAATGTGGAATGAAATTGTGACTTGGTCATTGTCGATGTAAAAAATTAGATCGCTCTAATTATTCAATCACAGATAAATAAAATGAGACAAAGATTTTAAAGTGGTTCAGCCTTATATGAATGGCCTACGTCCACTGTTATGTTATTGCTGAATGTTTGGGAATTCTCGAGTACAAGTTCTCTCAAGAAATTTCTGTCCCTTTGAATGAGGGCGATACAAGGTATTTACAGCCCTTAGGCTGTACATGAAAGGGTTGATACATTAAATGATATACATATGAAAGGGTAATACATTTAATGCATCGTGTGCGTCAAGATGATGAACATTCAATGAATAATTGAACTGTTGATTATCTGGGAATTAATGCTATGGCCGAGATGCAGCTCGGACCGCCTTAGTTGCTTGTTGCTCAGGAGTTCCTCGGAGAGCTAGAGTACCTCGGAGTGCTGAAGAGCCTCAGTGTACCCTCGCTGCTCGAAGAGACCATGAGTTGGTTGGGGAAATGAACTTCCTCGTTGCTATTGTGCCAAGTAGATTGACACGTGTTCTCATATTATTCGTCCATATCAGCATATTAATTTTGGTATCAACAGAAGCCCCCAATGTTTCATGTTTTGAACTTTGAGGAGTATGGAACATTCTTTCTCGGTATATGGAGATATTAAATGACTTTTCAGGGTTTTAGGAACCTTTTCTTCATATTTGAATTTCCTTCTAAATTCCCAGAATCCGCCTTTTCGAATTTTTATGAGTGCTTCGATCTTCGTGCATTTTTGTCCTTTTAGCCGCCGGTGGCTTATTAGTTTCTTTTGTGTAATCATTTCCTTCGCAGCTTCCCAAGGTAAAGTATTTAAACTTCTTAGGTAACCATACCGTCTTCTACTTTTTCCAATTTTCTGCATTCAAGCTTTCTGTTCTCTCTCTCTCTTGTGCGTTCATCTTTTCCTTCGCTAGTTGTCAGCTCTTCCTTTTTCCCTGTAAGATTCTCTTCTTTTCTTCTGTATTTCTTTTATTCACTATGGTTTATCTTGTGGAATCTGTTGAGAAATTTCGTTCCGATTTTTCCATTCCTTCCTGGGAACTCTGGAGGTTCTTTCTGAGACTTTAGATTATTTTCGATTGGCTAAGGGACATTGGTTCCCCAGTTTATTCATTGCTGAATGTGGATTTTCTTTTTCGCCAAACCCCTTATGCTTAGAGTTATGTCAGTACTTTGACGTTGTTCCTGCAAAAATAGCCCCCAATTTATGTAGAATAATTAATGGGGTGTATAAATTAAATCTGACTCATGGGACTCGTATAGGGATTCCTGAGATTATGTATTGCTATAGATGGACTATTTTAGATAATGTTTATTACTTAAAAGCTAGGTTTTTAAATAGGGATCTTGTAGTTAACCTCCCTGATGCAAATATAGATTATTTTGAACAGGAGTTGTTATTAAAAATTGGCAATATGCTCCCTTGGTTGGAGATGCAGTATACCAGGGTCCTAAGCGCCCCCCATATGGCAATGGGATAGGTTTATTCTGATTTTCGTTTACTTATGAAATTATGCTTTTATCATATTTGACAAAATGTATGACTGATATTTCATTATGTATTTATTTGCAGTGGATAGTAAAAGAAAAACTCCAAAAGAATCAGAGGTTAATATTAAGCATCTGAAACTTATCTGGGGTCTGCATAAGAACGTGGCAGACGAGAACATCAGGTCTGCATCATATTTTCTGCAGTATAGGAGCTATATGACTTCTTATATTGCTCGTCCTGTGATTAGATCTGTTGAGCCAGCCTCAACTCCAGAGGATTCTTCTTCAGATACTCACATCCCTTTAAGTCAGAGAATGGGCAGGAAAAGAGCTCCTCCTGCTCTATTTGATGACACTACTTCTACTGCTGAGGCCAAGAAAAGCAAAATTGATGTCCCAGAGGGGACTAAGAAGGTGGATGTTGTGCCTTCAAAAGCTACCGAGAATCCCCCAGTGGCTCCGAGCAAGAAGGTTACTCTTGGGGAGATGACTGCTATCTCTCCGACCAAGAGCTCTTCCTTGGTTGAAATTGCTGAAGTCCCTTTGCGGAGATTGAGGAAATCATCCTCAGTCAATTTGGCTGAAACTGTCAATCTGGCTGAAACCATCTCCTCTCTACCAGCTGGTGGTGTTGGTGTTCCAACCATCATTCCTCCGAGCTCTTCCATGAGCTCGGTAAAAACTTGGATCATACCAGAGGTCCAAGGAACTGATGAAAAGATTTCTAGGGATATGCTGACATCCCTAGCTACCCGTCACCTAGCTTCAGTAAATATCTCACATTCTGAATTTCCTCTCTTTCTTTGAATACTTGTATTTTTGTACTGATCTGTCACTTTTTCCTTTGTTTAGCTGGTGAATTGTTTTAACAACATCGTGAAGAAAGATGAAGCAATTAAAGCTTCCAGCTCCTCGTCGGGGGTAGAGGATGCTCTGCTGGGTTTGACCCAATCCTTGAAGGATTCTCGTCAGCAGTATAATGAGGACAAAGCTATCTGGGAGAAAAAATTGTCTATAGTTGAAGCTGAGAAAGTGAAGCTGGCTGAGATCTCCAAGAGTTTGGAGAATAAGGTGAAAAGTTTAGAGGTCGAACATAAAAAATATGACGATAAGCTCAAGAACTTTGGAGAGCTTGAAGATAAGCTGAAAAAGGCAGGGGAAGAGTTGTCCGTCCTGCGAGATGTAAAGCGCCAAAAAGAAGAATTGGATGTGAAGTTAAAGACTGCCGAGGATCTTCTATCCGAGAAGCTCTCCTCGGAGAAACTGAAAAGAAAGCTCACAGTTAAAAAATCCTTCAGCGCTGGCTGGGATAAAGGATGGGACAAAGGGATTGTTGCGATGACATCCCAAGTACAATACGGGAAGTTGAAATACTTCCGAGATGGATGGGTAGCTCACCTGCAGGAATTTAAGATCAAAGATGACTCAGAGCTATTTCAGCTACACCTCCCTGGTCCTCCCCCACCAATTGTAGAAGAAGAAGAAGAAGATGAGCCCATCTCTGATGAATCTTCCATGGCCATGGGTGATCAAGTCCCTGCCTCTCTACCTTCTTCCAACGAGGACATTTCTTCCATGCTTCCTCCTCCTAAGAAAATTTCAACTCCTGCTGATCAAGCTGCTGTTACCACCGAGCAACCAAGCTCCTCGTCCCAAGCTCCCGAGAAAGTCTTGGGAGACAAGGAAAAGGTGTGAAGTTGTTCGGTATCATTTCTATCTTTCATTATTTGTAATCAAACAATGTAATATTTTTGTGATCTAATAAAATACATCTTTGTTCATCTATGTTGTTGATGATTTGTTTTTGTTGACTGTTGTCTTCTTTTCATTATTAGTTTGTGGCTAGAATGGAACTGATATCTGCACATGATACAAAGATGATGCAACAATTCCATGCATATTATAAAGCTGGTCATACAAATTTGAGTGTATCAGAAATTGCTGACATCCTTGGCCATGATGCCTCAGAACAAGCAATTGAGGCTTATCGGTACTTGAAGGATTTACTTGACCATGTTGTGGCCAACAACGTGGCCTACTATGACTTGATTGAGGAGCTTCATTGTTCCTTAGAAGATCTTCAGAGTCAGCACAATGAATCAACTGCTTTGTTGCACAAGGAATATGAGAATAGGTATCAACAGCTTTCCTCTGAGACAGGTCACAAAAAGATCATTGTTGGGTACGATGTTAGGGAGAGAACCCTAAAAGGTGAAGTTGAGGCCTGCAGACAGATCGCCGAGCTGGTGGAACAAGAGAACAACAATTTGCAGAAAAAGTTAGCGCAATACGAGTCTGCAGCTTCATCCTCTGCTGCCTTGGTGCCGATCACTGATGAAGGAGTCTCCTTCTTAGAGGTTGAAAATGCCAAATTAAGGCAAGAATTGGATACTTTAAGAAAGTCTGGTGTTTCTGCTACTGCTCGAGGACGAGGAAGAGGTTTTTGTGGGTGAGGAAGAACTGTTCAAAATTTTGTCGAGGAGAAAAGTTATCTCCCTGCTCGGAGTCGATTAAGAGTTTTCAGCCATAATGTTGAAGAGGCTCGCACTCAGTCTACTTTGGAAACTCAAGCGTTCCAATTGAATGCAAAAGATCGTGCTCTGTCTGAAATGTCCAAGAAAAATCTGACCTTGGAAGATCAACTTACTGCGACGAAGTCTGCTTTCCATACCAAGGACCTTTTCGCTAAAAACCTTCTTGAACAATTGGATAGATTAACCTTCAATTCCATAAACAGCCCAGGGAATTTTGGATGGCTGGATACAACGAAGCTCTAGTTCATTTAGATGCTCGTATTGAACACGCCAATAATGAAGGTTATAAGCAGGGGTGGTTGAACGCCCTTGGTGTATTAAAATTGGAGCAAGGGCATTATTTATGGGATTATCATGCTCCAGGGTTACTAGACTTGCCTGTGCCACCTTACAAATTGAACATGGAATGGATCCCATCTCGTTCCATTCCTCGGAGTTTAATTTCAAAATATCTTGGTGACTATAGTCTTCATTCTCAAATTGAATTATCTCGTCCCGAGCATCTCTTGGATACTCCTTCAGTAATGAATGTCAGGATGTTGAAGGATTTGAATTTTATTAATTCTCTTTAGACATTAAATAATCCTCCTGCTGGCGAGGAACCTGTGTCGAAGGCTGAAGGGAAAAAACTAATAGAATAGGATTTTCAATGTAATGGTTAGCATATATATATGTAACTTGTAATTTATTTTGATTTTTAATGAAAGACTTTCATTTTCTGTTTGTCAATCTGTATTGCTATTCTTTTGTGCTAAACACTCTATATGTATCTATTAAAAAGATAACAATTTTGTGTTGTTCATCAACCAACTTAGTAATAAACAATTACAAGTATAAAAAATGTTGTTCGATCACTTAATAATAAAGTAATGAGTATAAAAATGTTTAAAAAATTTTCCAACCAACCAATGTTGTTAAATTGTACTCGTCGACCACATATAATTAGCAAGAGTTTTCATAAAAATGTGTCCGACCAACCAGGTTGATGGACCCTCCTCATCGATAAATTCTCCTCGTTGACCAACTACAGTTAGTGGGTTTTTATCCCCGACCAACTATACTTGGCTCAGTTTGGAATATTTTGTATTTTCTGGAAAGGTTTTACCTTCCGACCAACTTGTTGGCATATTTTGTTTCTTAACCAGCCAAAATTGGCATTTTTAAGAATGTTGTTCTTTCCCTTTTACCATCCAAAGTTGGTTGTGGGTTTGAACTATCAGGTTCTTTCGAACTATCTTGTCCACAAGCTCTTTTACCAACCGAAGTTGATCACGCAAGTGTACGCCTCCTAACCAAAGGAGTATATTTTGTTCTCGCTATTTTACCAATCGAAGTTGATCACGCTCGAACTATCAGGTTCTTTCGAACTATCTTGTCCACAAGCTCTTTTACCAACCGAAGTTGATCACGGAAGTGTACGCCTCCTAACCAAAGGAGTATAATTTGTTCTTGCTATTTTACCAACCGAAGTTGATCACGCTCGAACTATCAGGTTCTTTCGAACTATCTTGTCCACAAGCTCTTTTACCAACCGAAGTTGATCACGCAAGTGTACGCCTCCTAAACAAAGGAGTATAATTTGTTCTCGCTATTTTACCAACCGAAGTTGATCATGCTCGAACTATCAGGTTCTTTCGAACTATCTTGTCCACAAGCTCTTTTACCAACCGAAGTTGATCACGCAAGTGTATGCCTCCTAACCAAAGGAGTATAATTTGTTCTTGCCCTTTTACCATCCAAAGTTGGTTGTGGGTTTGAACTATCAGGTTCTTTCGAACTATCTTGTCCACAAGCTCTTTTACCAACCGAAGTTGATCACGCAAGTATCCGCCTCCTAACCAAAGGAGTATAATTTTTTCTTGCTATTTTACCAACCGAACTTTATCACGCTCGAACTATCAGTGTAGTGTATCATCAGTGTAGTGTATCACACTAGTATTCCCCAAAAAACTTGTAATAAAAGGAAGGAGAGGGTGAAACATCATCGTTTTATTCATAATGAAGGAATTGCTTAAGATTTTACATTACTGATGATACTTGCGTAGGTGTTCAGCATTCCATGCATTCTTAAATTCCTCTCCTTCTAGAGTTGCTATTCGGTAAATTCCTGGTCGGACAACTTCTGTAACTCGGTAAGGTCCATGCCAGTTGGCTTCAAGTTTATTGTGCTTCTGAATGACCTTCTTTAGCACATAATCCCCTTCTTTTAATTCGCATTTCTTCACCCTTTTGTTGTAGAACAGAGCTGTGCGTTGTTGGTAAGCAGCATTCCTAATGGCTTCCTCTTCTCTAACCTCCTCGAGCATGTCCAAATCTAATATTCTCATCAAGTCACTGACTGGGGAATTGAAATTTAGCACTCTGTGTGTTGGGAGACCCAACTCAGCAGGTATTACAGCCTCACTTCCAAATGCCAGCATGTATGGTAATTCTCCAGTTGCTGCTCGGGGAGTTGTTCGGTAAGCCCACAATACTGACTGTAGCTCATTAATCCAATTAGCTTTAGCCTCACTTAGCCTCTTCTTCAAACCATTTAGTAGCGTTCTGTTTGTCACCTCAGTCTGCCCATTGCTTTGAGGATGACCTGGTGCTGAATGAGTCTTCAGGATGTTTGATTGTTGACAATAGGCAGCAAAATCTTCGTTGTCGAATTGTGTTCCATGGTCTATGATGAAGGCATGAGGGTGACTATATCGACAGATGATATTCTTCCAGACAAATTGGTATACCTTCTCGTACATCATGTCGATAAGAGGTTCAGCTTCTACCCACTTAGTAAAATAGTCTACTGCGACGACGAGGTACTTGAATCTTCCTCGGGTGGTCGGCAATGGTCCAACCAAATCAATTCCCCACATGGAGAATGGCCAAGGGGAAGTTATGGGTGTCAACAATGCTTGTGGAGTTCGTCGGATGGAGGAAAAATGTTGGCACTTATCACATCTCTTAGCGTAGGCTATACAATCAGCCCTCATCGTCGGCCAGAAATATCCCTATGTCATCACCCTTTGTAAAAGTGTTCGACCTGCTACATGGGCTCCACATGACCCTTCATGGATCTCTTCAATCAATTCTTTCTCCTCCGAGGGATGTACACATCTCTGCAAACCTACCATAATTCCTCGTCTCTACAAAACACCATTAGTTAGTACATACCGGGCAACTTTAAACTTCAATTTCTTTATCGCGAGCTTGTCCTCTGGCAATCCTCCTTCTTCAATATATGCCCTGATGAGATCCATCCAAGATGGTCCTCTAGATCAAGGGTAATAACATTCATCGTCAGGTCTTCATCAATGCTCCGACTTTCCAGTACTTCAATTGGTATCGTTCTTCGCATCTCGGTACGAGTAGCTGATGCTAGTCGGGCCAGTGCGTCTGCTTGTGCATTTTCTATTATGGGTATTCTGATCAATTGAATGGCATTAAATTCTGCCAGCAATTCCATCACCTTTTCATGATACTTGACCATTAATTCCCCTTTAACCGCATATGTTCCCATCATCTGATTCACAATTAATTGAGAATCACTGAATACCATCACTTGTTGTGCTTCCATGATCTTTGCTAAATTAAGACCTGCTATCATGGCCTCATTCTCAGACTCATTATTGGAGGTTTTGAATTGAAATCGCAAGGCATATTCTATATCAATCTCGTCTGGCATTTTCAAAACAATCCCCGCTCCACAACCTGCTGTGCAAGATGACCCATCTACATACAATCTCCATGTAGGTAATTCGTGTTCAAATTTCTTATCCAATAGAGTTCCTCGGTGAAATATCTGATGTTCTCTTCCATTCTCCTCTGTTAATTTTCGTTCCTCGTCGACCATTTGTTCTCGCCCTTTTACCAACCGGAGTTGGTCTGGACTTATGTCTGTTGATCCTGTAACATCCACAGGTTGGTCAGTGAGCAAATTTTGTTCCTCGAGAGTATCAGGATATGTAAACTCTACTATAAAATCTGCTACAGCTTGCCCTTTCAATGATGACCTGGGTTCATACACAATATCATATTCACCGAGCTCTATTGCCCAGTACATCAGTCTCCCTGACTTTTCTGGTTTATGAAGGGCTTGTCTTAATGGCATGTCGGTATACACGATGATGGTATGGGTCTGGAAATATGGCCTCATTCTTCTACTTGCTTCAATTAATGCCAATGCCAATTTTTCTAACTTTTGGTACCTGGTCTCTGCCCCTCAGAAAGCCTTACTTGTGTAATAAATTGGCTTTTGGACTCCCTTCTCCAATCTGATCAATGCCGAGCTGACTGCATGCTCTGATACTGCCAGGTATAAGTACAACTTTTCTCCCGTTATTGGCCTCGACAATAGCGGAGGTGTTCCCATATATTTCTTCAAGTCTTGAAAGGCTTTTTCACATTCATCATTCCACTTGAAAGTTTTTCGAAGTGTTTTGAAAAATGGTAAGCATCTATCTGTTGCTCGAGATACAAATTTGTCGAGCGCTGCAACTCGTCCTGTAAGACTCCGCACATCTTTCTTCGTCGTTGGCGATCGCAACCCTAAAAGAGCTTTGATCTTTTCTGGATTTGCTTCAATGCCTCTTTGGTTGACGATGAACCCGAGGAACATTCCTTCTCGTACTCCAAATGTGCACTTCGTTGGGTTGAGCTTCATCTGGTATTTATCCAGTTGATCAAAAGTCTGACTTAAATCAACTAGATGATCATCATCATTCTTTCTTTTTGTCATCATATCATCGACATAGACTTCCATATTGCAACTGATTTGCTCGGCAAAAACCTTGTTCATCATCCGCTGGTATGTCGCTCCTGCATTTTTTAAACCAAAAGGCATAACATTAAAACAATATGTTCCCCTAGGGGTAATAAAAGAAGTACTCTCCCTGTCTTCAGGTTTCATCTTGATCTAATTATAGCCTGAATAAGCGTCCATGAAGCTAAGCAGCTCGTGCCCAGAAGTAGCATCCACTAATTGATCAATTATGGGTAATGGAAAGTGGTCCTTTGGGCAGGCCTTATTGAGATCAGTGAAATCAACACACATTCTCCATTTGTTATTTTTCTTCTTTACCATCACCACATTCGCCAACCAGTCCGAGTATTTCACATCTTCAATGAATTGAGCCTTCTGGAGCTTGTCGACCTCCTCTTGAATGGCTTGATTCTTCTCGGGGCTAAATACCCTTCTTCTCTGCTTTACGGGCTTGATCTCCTTATTCACATTGAGTTCATGACATAGGAAGTTTGGATCTATTCCTGGCATGTCTTCATGACTCCATGAAAAAGTTTTCTTCCTATTTCTCAAGAAAGCTATCAACTCCTATTTTATTGAAACATCCAACGATGAACCTATCTGGGTTACTCGTTCAGGGTGCTCGTCATCCAAAATAACATTTTCTGTAGATTCCACCACCTGTCCTTTTACAAGTTGGGATTCATCTCTAGGATCGAGAGTTTCAATCTCTGTATCTTCTTCTACCTGGTAGGTTGTAGTCTTTTTCCTTGATTCCTCAAGCTCCTCTTGTTCAGCAGATGAATAATAGCATTCCCGAGCTACTTTTTGGTCACCTTTCACAACTCCTACTCCAAAGTTTGTTGGGAATTTTAAGTATTGATGCACTGTAGATGGAACTGCTTCGAATTTCTTCAAACCAACTCTTCCCATGATGATGTTGTAAGCTGACTGCACATTCTTATCCATCACAAAGAAGCATATTCTTTCTGTTCGACAAGCAGACCAAGTTCCAATGAATATATCCAACTTGATCGTCCCAAGTGGAAAAACTTTCTCGCCAGCAAAACCCAGGAGGGGTCTGTGATAAGGTTCCAATTGAGATAATTTCAGATTCAAGCTATCAAAGCATGAATAGTACATGATGTCTGCTGAGCTTCCATTATCTACCAACACTCTTGAAATCACTACTTCCTTCATCCTCGTTTTGATCACCAGAGGATCGTCGTGAGGATAAATAACACCTGCCAGGTCATTTTTTGAAAAGCCAATGACAGTTTCTCTTTGTTTACCTTCCTCGGACGATCGTCCTCGGCCAGATTTATTCACTGAATATATGAACAAGCTTGAGCCTCTCCAAGGTAAGCCTTTCATTCTGCAGTAAGGTCTCCTCCTATAATGACATTACAATCAAATGACCCAAAACGTATAGAAAATACCTCTCGTTCTGGATGCCTTGGTTTCTTGGGAAGGTCGGGGTCGTCCTCTGGATTATCTTCATGGTTTCTCTTGTTTTTCTCCTCTTCCCAACGAGGAGATCTAGACCTCTCTCTAGCTCGGTCATTATCTTTTCTTTCACCTCCCCGATCAATATATTTTGCTAGCTTTCCTCTTCGGATGAGTGTTTCAATCTCGTTCTGAAGATCTATGCAATTTTTGGTCATGTGACCATGATCTTTATGAAATTCGCAGTACTTATCCCTACTCCTCGAATCAGGGCCTGACCTCAGTTTCTTTGGCCATTTTACCTCCTCGTTGTTCTTGATTTCCTCCAAGACATGATTAATACCCATTTTCAAAGGAGTATAATTATCATATTTCTTCATGACTTCCCATTTATTCTTGGAATGTTTATCTCAACCATTGCTTTTATGCTCTTTCTTCTTAGATTTGTCGACTTCCACCTTGGTGTCTTTATCTTTATTCTTCTTTGCAGCCATAGCTTCCTCGGCATTCATGATTTTGGCCGCTTTTGCCATCAGTTCTGACATAGTTTTAGGTGGATCTTTCGCCAAAGTATAATACAACTTATTAGGCAGCAACCCACTCATCAAAGCGGTGATTGCTGTCTTCTCTTCATAATCTATGACCTCCAGCTTCTCGTTATTGAAACGAGTTATGTAATCTCTAGTACTCTCACCAGATTTTTGTCTAACACTTAACAAATGTGCTACTCATTTTACTGGCTTTGCTCCAAAACAGAAATTACCGATGAACAACTCAGCCAACTGAAAGAAAGTTGAAATCTTACCCCGAGGAAGATTGTTGTACCAAATCTGGGCGACTCCAGTAAGAGTTCCAGAGAATGCTCTACATCTCATCTCATCGGGGACAGCATAGATATCGGCGGTAGCTTGATATTGCTCTATGTGTAGAACAGGATCTGTCTTTCCATCATATTTGGGGGTCACCACAGGTGCTTTAAACTTTGATGGGGTAGGAAAACCCACAATGGCCTGGACAAAAGGTGTCCCTTGAACAAAAGTTCATTGTAAGGGATTCTTCGCCTTAGCCATTTCTCCCAATCTATCCTCCAAGCGTTGAAGGGATCCTTTCCACGCTTCATTTCCTTCCTCGGGCCTATTGGTTCGAGCAATAGATCGTTCTGAAGTAGCCTCCTGAGATTTATCTTGACGAGCAACTAGTCGTGATTGTGTTGATCCTTCTCTTAGATCTGATGGTCGTCGAGAACTCCTCGACATGGTCTTAGGTGGACTCCTATTCCTCCTAGGGCCTAATCGACTGAAAGGAGACACCCTACTCAATATTTCTAAGGCGCTGTGTCTTTCTAGAGAGAGGGTGATACGTTGATCAGTATCTGTAGACCTTATTGACGAAGTTCGCCCAGGTTGATAAGAGAAATCATCAGACTCCTCATTACGATATGACTCAGTACGCCTGGATCGTGAAGAAAGTAAATAAGTTTGCCTCTGACCACTTTTTTATCTTGAACATGCAGGTGCATCTCCATGAAGGGTTTGTATGAGTTGCTTCATTGTTTCTTGCATGGGGGTTTGTCCTTGAGCCAGATTTGTCATAATCCCGGCTAGATCTGGAGGTGCAGAGGGATTCGGAGGATTTCCAGTATTTCCAGCGTTTCGATTGCTAAATTCTGGATTATCCGACATTGATGATGAATGATTTTTGGTGAAAAATGATAGTAACAATCGTTTCCCACAGACGGCGCCAATCTGTTGATGTAAAAAATTAGATCGCTCTAATTATTCAATCACAGATAAATAAAATGAGACAAAGATTTTAAAGTGGTTCAGCCTTATATGAATGGCCTACGTCCACTGTTATGTTATTGCTGAATGTTTGGGAATTCTCGAGTACAAGTTCTCTCAAGAAATTTCGGTCCCTTTGAATGAGGGCGATACAAGGTATTTATAGCCCTTAGGCTGTACATGAAAGGGTTGATACATTAAATGATACACATATGAAAGGGTAATACATTTAATGCATCGTGTGCGTCAAGATGATGAACATTCAATGAATAATTGAACTGGTGATTATCTGGGAATTAATGCTATGGCCGAGATGCAGCTCGGACCGCCTTAGTTGCTTGTTGCTCAGGAGTTCCTCGGAGCGCTAGAGTACCTCGGAGTGCTGAAGTTCCTCGGTGTACCCTCGTTGCTCGGAGAGACCATGAGTTGGTCGGGGAAATGAACTTCCTCGTTGCTATTGTGCAAAGTAGATTGACACGTGTTCTCATATTATTCGTCCATATCAGCATATTAATTTTGGTATCAACAGTCATCCTAAATGTCAAGTCATATATGGTGCAAACAAAATACAAAACTCCTTTTGGATTATTCAAAGTTTTATAAAATCGAAAATATTTTTGTATTTTTCAAACATAGTTCAGAAACTACCCAGCAGTACCATATATAATATCAATATGAACTAGTGGACTGCAAATAGAAATTTCTAGAAATCTCAAGATGTGGGTCGAATGAGATTCCTTATCGTTTAAACGATATAGGATCTCACGAGAAGACATCGCTCGATGTGTATTCTCGTTAGAACGATAAAAGTAAAATTTCCCTAATTAAGCAGAATATCATGCAATTTTGTCTAGTGAGAAAATTTTGAGAAAACTGTTCCTGGAATGGGAAAATAGCTCTAAAACATTGCTAAAACAATACCAAAATTAAGAAAATCAAACAAAAATCTAATTAAGTAGAAAACAAATGGTACATACTAGTAATAGGCAAAAGTGTCATCATGTAAATCACCCAATGCTAGAAAATATGTCTAGACCTCATCCAGTAGGTCCGGTGGAGTTTTCCAAAGACGGTGATATCTTTTAAAACAACTCCATCAAATCATGAGAAGTCTTGACCAAAAACTTTTCTTTCTCTCGATTATGTCCAAACTCTCTATCATTATGTTCAGGGCAAGTACCGTGGGTGGGTGCATCTACGCGAACATGTGTAGGATCAAAGCGTGACACATATTCCAATTTATAATCCTCTCCTTTTTTAATGGGAGAAAACATAAATTGTCCTAGGTACACCTCTCTCAAAAACATTAAGACGTGGTCTCCTAATAGGTATGGGATGCCTAGGTTGGTTGGGTCGAGAGTCATGAGAATCTAATTCTAAAGTAGGAATCGGCTCGGGTACAACAAAAGAAGTATATGCACCGTCATGAATTATTACTAAACTCTCAAAACTCCCCAAAATAGGATTGAGAACCATATTAGCACCTTCTTAGATGCGTTATCCTTAGTGACTTTAGACTCTAGGGTGTGCTTAAGATTTGTCTCTAATTTTGACACGCGGGCTATAAGCTCCCTCTTTTCCCTATTCAAAGCAATCAAGTGCTCACTCAAACAGACCTTCACTTTCTCGAGTTGACTTGCTTTTGCCTCAAACTCCTTCAAACTTTCAATCTAACTCTCTAAATCTTTCACCATGAGACCAAACTTGTAATTCAATTTTTTAGTTTTTAAGCTCTCGGTGTACAACTCTTGAAACGCTATATGGAGCTCACACTCATCATCACTAGCGCACTCGCTCTCAGACTTGCCAGAAACACTCAACACCTCCTCGGGAGTATCATGTGCACAACTTTCCTCATCATTGTGGGACAAGGTGGGTGTGATCTCGTGACTTGATAAAAAGGAAATACACTTTCCTTGTGAAGAATCATCCTCTGAATCATTAACATCTTCCTCACTATCACTCAGGGTGGCTGGCATGGAAACTTTCTTTCCCTCTCTCCTAAGTCTAGGGGGACACTCAATCGACTTGTTCCCTCTCCCCTCACACTCAGAACATTTTAAATTTTAGAACTTTTCTTCACCATCTTTCCCTTTATCAGTGCTTTCTTTAGCATTGTCTTTCTTTTTGTTTTTCTCCGAAAATTATTTATTGGAAGAATCTTGTTTCGAAAACTGGAGAAACTTTTTAAAATTCTTTGCAAGCAGGGCCATGTCAAAATCAGACTCGAACTAATAAAAACTCACTTTCTTTTTCATAGCTTGAGATTTAAGCTCTATCCCTCTAACCTTAGGCTTGACAATATCAGGGAACATGTCAATTTCGTACGTCTGTAGGTCTTCTACCAACTCTTCTAATTTCAGACGATTCAAATTTTCTAAGGTTTTTAAAACAGTTACTTTAGGGATAAAATTTTCTAAGGTATTTAAACCACTCGTGCATCAGGAATCAACTCACCAAGATTAAAACTAGTGTTAACAATGTTGGACAAACGTGCATAAAAGTCATCAAAACACTCAGTCTCTAGCATGGTGATGGTCTCAAATTGAGGGGTGAAATTTTGAATTTTAGACTCTTTGACCGCATTAATGCCTTCGTGGGTCAGTTGAAAAACATCCCATGCTTCTTTAGACGTGGTGCACATCATAATACGTTAAAACTCGTTAGGGGTGACGTGTCCAAAAATTGTACTAAGCCCTCGTGAATAGTAAGTGATCCACCTAAACTCATCCTCAGTCCAGTCTAACGGAGGTTTTAAATTCAGGACATTATTTGCGGTGATAGTGGGAGGAATCCACCCTCTTTCACAAATGACCCAAACTCTTTCATCGATTGCTTTTAAATGGAATTTCATTCGGCCTTTCCAGTAAGCAGAATTAGACCCGTCAAAAATTGGCAACCGACTATATAAGTTTTCGTTTACAAACATTGTGACAAACTTTCAAAAATTAGATTTTTCAAAAAAAAAATAATATTATACAATTTTTGCGAAAAACAGGAATACGCAATAAATTAGCATAACCTTCTCTGATACCAATTTGAGAATGCCCTATGGGTGATAAAGATTCGAATAGATTCACAAATTCCAATCATAAACTTATTTAATTATAGTCAATTTATGAAACACATCAATTCAACCCTGAAACTCAGATAACTACGTGCATGAAAGTGTCAACCATTATAAATAAAGAAGCGCCACAAATTTCAGGAATAATTCCCACAGGGAAAAAACTTTTTATCTCTAGAACTTTGACAAGTTTACAAGACCATTGACTTACATATAACCTGATAATGGCTCACAAGTGTAACACATTGTGTCTTCGTTAAACCTTCAAAGTGTAATACCCCGTATTTTGATAGCTTTTAAATTATGGGATTATTAAATTTAATTGAGATAAATTAATTTAATTTTAATCCGGAATGTTGCTTTAAATATTTACTAGCATGACGAGAGTTAGTAATTATTGGAAATTTGTTATCTGTTGAATATTACTGGATGAGTATAGTAATATATGAGATTTATTGTTATAATATTGTCACGTGTGAATAAAATGACAATTATGGAAATATAAGTTGGGACGCGCCTGTGTCGTGTCGTGACTAAATGTTGATTAATAAGTGAATATTTTATAAGTTGTTCGTATGGTCGTTTTGAGTGCGCCAACGTGTCCGGAAGCGTCGAGATAGTCAGAAAAGTGTACCCGGGGGTTTAGTTTGGGTCTCGGGGCATTTTTAGGCTCAATTAGTACCCCGGGAGGGCGATTTGGACATTTCGCAATTATGGGTAATTAAACCTACGAAAATTAAAAGGGTTATATAAGATATATAGGTTGTCTTCTAGGGTTAGAACAACCAAAGACAAATGACGGCCATTGGAGAGGAAGAGGAGAAGCTCTCCAAGGAGTTCTAGGCCAAGAGCACCTCCGATTGCACCGTCGTCACCACCAACGCGTAGATCGTGAGACGGGGAACGAAACCACACCAATTTTGACACCAAACCAGATTTCTAAAAATTCCAGGCAAGTGTTAATCTTGCTTATTTCGTTGATGCATCTTTCATATTGGTTTAAGAATGATTAGGATGAATTGTATGGAAGAAAAACCCAATTTGAGATAGGAAATTGCATGTAGTGATGACTTAAATGATATTTTAGAAACCCTTGTCGTGTAAAGGATTAAGAGTTTGATTGAAAAAAGAGTTCTAATTAGATACAAACACTAAAATTTTTATTCCGGATGATCGGACCATTGGAATCTCTTGAAATTTTAGTATGTTGTAGTGAACGGCGAGACCGGACTGCTGATAAAAATTCAGCTTGATCGAACGGTCGGATTTCTAAAAATATTATTTTTACTAGAGAGTTTTATGTTTTGAGGACTCTTAGAGAGTTTTATATTTTGAGGACTCTTAGAGAGTTTTATATTTTGAGGACTCTTCTAAATAAATAAAAAAATTCAATTAAAACTCCATTTTAATTCCGATTTCGAAACCATTTGAAATTCTCATCTTTGAAAATAAAATTCAAAATCCTTTAATGTAAGGCGAAATCTATATTTTTGGGATATCTTACATGAGGGACAATGTAAGTATATGTTAAAGAGAGAGAGACACGTAAGAGAGTTACTTTGGGACAAATGTGTATACCTACTGAATTTTATACTTGGGAGGATAGAATCCGTGAGCGTGATGTAGTAAGTGGAAAAGTTCCTCAAATTAAAATAAGATGTGAATGGTTATACGTGATAACTAAATAATGAGAAATAAATACAAATGTCGTAATTATGGGAATTGGGAATTTACCCATTATTGAAATGGTAATGTTAGTATAGTTATATGATTGTGTATGCATATACTATCTATGTGTGAAAATCATGCCCACGCTACTTGCTATCCCTGAGGTTTTCGCGCTGGGACAGTCTTATCTCGATGGAACCTTTATGGGGGATATTGACTTGTACCCTAGAAGATAGATATCCTTGGTACAGGCTATCAGAATGATAGTTCAGACGGTCCTAAGAGATGCGGGTATGTGCTTTCCTCTTAGAGACTTGGAATCTATGCTTCACCTCATTTTGTTTGTGTATAGGTATCCTTGGTACAGGCTATCGCAGTGATAGTTCAGACGGTCCTGAGAGACTTGGAATCTATAATTTGTCTCAATATTGTTTGAGCATGTGTTGATACAATTCGAGAGTGATTCCGAATCTGTATTCCCTTAGTACGAGTGATACGAGGATTGGATAGTAGAGTATGCCCGCACCATAGTTGTTATTTGGGGTGCTGTTGTGATATATATATATTTTATGAGTAGTTAATATATATATGAAATTCTGAAATCTGGAACTGCCTACTGTGATGAGACATGTAGGACATGGTTGATGACTCAAATTGTAAATACTTGTTTTGAGAAAGTATAATATGACAGTGGAAAACTTTATTGATTTATAAAGTTAAAAATGGGAACTTTGGTTGCTAATTGAAATATCCTTTCCGAACAATTGAATCGTTAAATTTTGAATCTTACGAGTAAGCTAAGATAAGTTAAATCATTGGGAAGATTAGTGCGATAAATGATAAGACAAACCGTTGGGAAGGTTAGTGCGATAGGTGTGCACATTAGAAGAGAGGTGAGAATTCCTCAAGAGAGTGACACACTAATATGTTGTTGCATTGGCCTGTATCAATTTAAATACTTGCTAAACAAATTTTAAATCATATACACTATCGGGCTCTGACCCGTTTTTCTCTCTCTCTCTCTCTTGTATATATATGTATGTATTACAGGTGCCAAGCCACAGGGGCGTCTTGCTTAGGATCTCTTGGAAGGAACGCGCTGCAGCTTAGGTGGAAGTTGCAGGACTCTTGATTAGACGACTTCGTTCATTCGGATCCACTCTTAGTACTTTCATCTAGTTGGGCATGTGTAGCTCTTTCCATTATTCCGTTGTTATTGGACATTTGTATTTCAGTTATTTCCATTATTGTTACTATGGGATTTTTTCAGTTTGGATGTGTGACTTTAGATTTCGTATGTTGACATTCGATTGATGAATGTATTAAATTAATTAGATTATGTTGCAGAATTTAATGTGGTGTGATTCTTACTTATTGAATGTTGTTACTAAATTAAATGATTTTTCTTCAAATAAAATTTGGAAAGTATGTATGAACATGGTTTTGACTCTTAGCTTAATTAATTAGGGTGTTAAATTGGAAAATTTTATTTTTCGACAGTGATGCTAAGAATGGACCAACTGTTCACCTTGATTTAATTTAATAAAGGAGTGATCGCCCAGTATTTAATTAGGCGGGGTGTCACACAAAGCATCGGCTAGAAATCAACAATGGTTCACACATAGCTATACCACAACGGATACACAATCTTCAATAAAGAATCAACACGCAAAAGATCCTTAATGAAATTCATTCATAAACTTCGTAGCGACTCACTCCACAATAGCACGCAACTCTTAGTTGTAGAGATCTCCCTATAAAGAATGAATAATAGCAAACTATGTTTTGGGTTCCACAAAATAACCCACATAAAAGAAATAGGGATTGTGAATTGTAAAACAAAATATATGAACCCTCAAATGTGTTGGAGAATAGTATCGAAACGTATTATGTGAAAACCAGTATTTCTGCACATGAAAATCAGTAGCATGACACCCTTATTTATAATAAAAAAACAAGGTGGTGACATGTCAGCTGAAAACACATCTCACTCGAATGGCATACGTTGTCGTTTGAGTGAGATATGATCTTGTTCGAACCATGTACGGTGTTGTTCGAATGACAACATACATGTATCCCAGAAAACTTCAGTCTTTTAAATATTTTGGAAAACTCAAAACTTAAGACTGTTTACGAGATCTGAAACATTTATCTAAAACTGTTACGATAAAATATTTTTGTAAATAAAAACCATTTATTAAAATTCCGAAAATCATTCTAACTTTTATTAAAAAATATCCCACCACTTTTAATGTGAAATGTAAAGAAAACTTAAACACATTTTACCAAATTCATCCTTGTTGGGCTTGAATGTTGAAGTCTTCTTGAAATTTGGATAAATTATGACGGACAATGTCCTTAGAGATGGTCATGGATGAAATAGAATCTATTGTGCTAGATGAGGAGGTTCCTGAAAGGATCACCCAGATTGGCTCAAGACTTACACCTCCAATCAAACAGGAATTAATTACATTTCTTAGAGATAGGAAGAATGTGTTCTCCTGGAGACATGAAGATTGGCCAGGTATTAATATCAAATTCATCTGCCACTAACTCAGTGTTTACAAAGATCCCAGGTTGATCAAGTAGAAGCGCAAAGTTTTTTGTCCAGAGAAGAATTTGACAATCCAAGAAGAGGTGGAAAAGTTATAGAAAGCACACACTACATCGAAAAAAACCAATAGTAACGAGAAAAAACCATTAAAAATATATTTTTAACGGATTAACTCCGTTAGAAAATTGATGTTATTTATTTTACTCGCGAAATTCGTAATGGATTTGGCGTCAGTAAACATCACATATATTAGTAATGGATTTTCTAAATTGTAACGGTTTTGACCCATTACAAATATTGAATTTGTAACAGATAAAACCGTTACAAAATACATTGTAATGGATTAGGGGTGTCATATATTTTTAACGGTTAAAGTCCATTAACAATATATTTATATTTAAAAATATATATATTAGTTTCTCATTAAATAAATATATATGAATATACTAATAATAACTCGCGTGCTGAACCAATGGAAATGCAGAACAACTGTCCACAAATTTCACTCAAAATATAATTCCAAAACACACGTGACAAAATGAATGACGCTACATTTCGATGATATTAAACCTATTCAAAACTATATTTCATTCATAACCATTAATATTCCCAAAACAAAATGTAGTACAAGATAAACCATCTAGGTTTTAACCACAAAATTAAAACAAAGTCTAACATCATTAAAGTTCTACGCATATTATTCTCCCAAAAGAAGTCTTCATAATATTCCTTGCAAAAGTATACTTCATTCTCCCCAAATTAATCTTCATATTTTCCAAGAAAAACCTATTGAACAAAATCAACCTTAGTACATGTGTATTCACAAATGAGTAAATAAATGTTTAATCTAGTACATTCTCATGCCATTGACACACATGTAATCATAAATGTTTAATCTAAAGTGACTCATCGTCTATTGGAGTATGTCTACCATTAAAATTTCATAATGTAGCAACATGGTAATAACCTCATACCTAAAGTATATACATAAAGAAAATGCAAGACTAATATAATAAAACACCATGCACATTTAAAGATGACAATATGAGAACATAAGTACATAATGTAGATTACACTTGTGATTCGTCGTCATTGTCCAGCAAAGAATATTTTGATCTTATACTCTCAGTAGAGGTATCCCGATAACAAGTTTTTCCCTACAAATAGAGTAGCACCCTAGAGATGATAAATTGAAATGAATGATTACAAGAAGGGGGATTTGTTATAAATCACTTCATGATTAAGTTGGAGAGGTTAGGTTCATATTAAAATAGAACCGTTGTGTGTACAACTAAAACACTAGGTTTCTAACATAGGCACAAAGAAATGAATTATAGTTCCAGTTAATAAACTAGTAAAATGTACCTTTAATTCAGTTAGACTGGTTGGATTTATACGGTACAAATTAACAAAGATTCGTGAGATACCTAGTTAAACCTTATTGGCAAAATGCCGAAAGGAGTAACCCTGGCAGCTCATCCAAGGTAGCATTTCAGAAGTTACAATGATATAAGAACATAAATCCTTGACCGCATTTCAGAAGTTACAATGATACCAATCTGTAATGCCCTGATCCTAACTTAAGGCATATGTGATGCCATGTCTAGGTTCGGGACCGCACCACGTCACTAAAGAAAATTATATAATAAAAAAATCTTGGGATACACCTGTGAGCATCAAAACCAAAATAACAAGGTTCCAACACTAGACATAAGTTCTAAAACATGGTTTCTATATGTGTGTTGTGCACGTAACATAAAATCTGTGTTCGTGATAGGATATTTTATACAAATTTTGACAGTGTTTCCTTTGTAGAACCTGGTTCAAAACATTATAAATTTAATTAACCCTAAAAATCTAATCATTAAAATAACAATAAAAATAACCTAGTCAGGGCAAACAATAACAAATCCCCATCATCGGATGCCTGCCATTAGTTTCTTAACAAGTCGTCATGCGACATGATAAGCCCTTCCCGAGTTACCTACCTCATGGCATCAATATAATTTTAAACAGTCTCATAAATAAAAGTCTCTGACATAATGAGGCATCTCGATAAATATAACTTAATTTAAAACACATAAGCACGCCATAGCATATCAACTACCTTCCAAAGCTTCAGTAAAACATTTCAAACCTTAGTCAGAGCATCGATACCTAACTAAAAACATGGACAAGGAGTGGACCAAATGCTCAATGAGGAATAGAAGGAGAGAGGCAATAAACACTATTACAATCATTAATTTATTAAAAAGTTAAACAACTAGTTCTTTTAATCTTAAAAACATTATAACTGAATAACATGCAACTCTTTACACTTTAAAATAATTAAGCTTGTTCAACCTTCAAAATGTGTAATCTTTCATATATCGCATATAAGAAAGTATTTATAATGAAAGTGCGTGTGTGCAGTGTAATATTCCCTATATATGCCATCTGCATGTATGTCCATGCCCATAGAGGAGATAAAATAGATACTGGTTGTTTGCAAGACAAATATATCATAACAGAAGATCCAAAATCACAATCATAACATTATAACCACGTGATCAATTCTCATAAGAATGGTGTGGAACCCCAAGCTTTTCGGACTTAGATCACGCGGTGAGGGGTAATAGTTGCTCAAAATACAGAACAATGGCCTAAAATTCCCCACAATAATAATCCATAGCCAACCAGTATATAACATCCAAATATAATGTCCAATTAATATCATGAGAGAACTAGGAGAATAGAAACATCTGATAATAACAGATAAATATAATGGGGTTTGAAACCTCAAATGGAACAAAACAATAATTCCAGAATATCTTCACGGTCTTTAAATATAATAACAATCCATTAGCTCCACAACCAAGACAAGAATACGTGCTCAAATGTAATTATATGAAGAGTAAAACATGGTTTATACCAATTTTCTTAAAATTTTTCAATTAATAATAGTCTTTAATTTTCATAACCCAAATGTACCACCCGTGCTAATGTGCAACATGTAATATGTGTCCCGTACCCAAAATTAAGGACAACAGTACTAATTTATATTCAATATCGTTATTAACAATAACTTTACTAAATTTCTTTTCATTGTATCTTCCAATTAAATAATTAATCCAATTTAACTACATATCAACTACAAATTTACAATAAAAATGAATCAACTATCAAGACATGAATTCATGTAGCAAAATGAAATTTTAGAATTTCTTATCTTAAACTGAAGGGAAACCACCGACGGAGAGTACAACATGGATCATCCACCGTGCCAACTCGAAAAATAAATTATTCAGAGAATGATAAGTGAGGGTCATTTTGAGTTTTATAAAAGGTTTTATATAATTACAACATTATACCCTCTAGTTATAGTTTATTTTATCTCTTGCCCCCAACTTTATTAAATTTGTAATTTAATAAAATAACTCATAACAATTCAATGTAAACACCAATAAACTTTATTTTATCAATACATCCTTATGAATTAATATTCTATTCCCTTGGACTTCTTTCAAATATTAAACTTTTATCCCCCTTAACATATTTCAAAAGTTGTATACAACCCATCTACATTCTAAAAATTTTATATAACTCCACATAACTTTACTTCTTCATTATTATTATTGTTTTACTTAAAGTGACAGGTCATCATAATCTCCACCCTTAAATTTTGTCACAATGTCGAAAAGGATGAAAGGGGTTTATGACAACAGAGCATCACAATGGAACCAACAATTAGGTATAGAGACTAAGGAATTCGGTGTTCAATGATCACATTGACATGTTTCCATCAGCGAAAGAAAAATAGTTTCACGAATAAATAAAAGATTTTATTGGACAGATAAAAAGAGACATTCATATTTCACAACACAATTTATCTTCCATGCTCTTCACCAACAACATAACACTTCAACAAACACGAACTATTACATGGCAATGAGTAAATGAATATGAAGGATGTTAACACAGTAGAGAAATAAAGAAGTTAACGATAAATACAATAAAATAGATGACAATGTCTGGTAAAGACATACAATCCAATTATTCATTGGCAATTGTAACGGTCCAACATAAAGCGGTCTGAATTTACTATTTTTTTGTTCAGATTGAATGCTCACTAAATGAGGTAGATAAACTTCATAAATGCTAAAATTCTATTCACAAATCAAGATGATTCTCAATCTATAAAAATCAATTATTCCTCAATACTGCAATTTGTGTTTTGACTTAGCCATAGACAATAACACGGTCCCATGATGCGGAAAATATTATTCGTCTAAACATGTACTACTGATCAATTATAAGAACCTTCAATCAACGATCGAGATATGGTAAGAGTCTACGATATGATCAATTAACCTTTCTTAGAAGCATACTAACTCGTGAATGAGGACACCGTTCATCACAATCCTAATATCTTTATTCTAATGTCGACGATTCTATTTTAAATAATTCTATGTTATTCCCCTAATCAATTTTCTTTCCATCTCTTCCATTCTCCTGCCAGTTATTCGAAGCTTCTAGATTGATAGAACTTTCAACTTCACGCCATCGCAACACTACTGTAATAATATTACATAGAATAACTATATTGAAACATAATTGTAAGGTTAAACAAGAATTTCTTCTTGACGTTTGGTTATACTAATTCTCCAGTGTCAACATGAAAATATAACTGCACCTAAGTTAATGAAAAGAAAAGATGAATTACCAGAAAGTATTATTGGAGATTGAAATGAAGAGATTGAGAAGAAGAACCAATTACAAGAAATCAAATCTCCTCAAGAATATAACTATTTAATAATGAAAATTAAAGTCACAGGTTCACCAACACATGCACACAAGCACATAGATTGAAGAATTGACAAAACAAGGCATTGAAATGTCTCAAGTTTTGATCCAAATCCAACAGACTGAGACCATAGATTGAAGAATGTATTGATATAATAGTGGGTCTAGGCTTATATATGGATAAAGTTTTGATTTAAATACAACAGATACAATGAGTCCAAATTAGTCGAAACAACAGGACTAAACTACACGTCCAAAACACAAAAGCTCAAAACATATAGGCAAAAACAAGTCCAAAACATAAAGCTCAAGCTGTAGATTTTCATCTGAATTGAACTACTCTGATTACTATTATATTAAACGATAAAATGCCGAGTAGTGGCTAATATGCTTAAGTTGCACATATTTCTATAAACACCCAAACCAAAAATGATTCTCAAAATCCAAATCAAATAGAAGAAATGTATCTACCTGAATTAACAAAATTTGAACAACATCTTGGCATTTAGCTTAAAAAATAGCAGCATGGTTTTCATCTTCACGCTAAGCTTTCGCTGTGATGGTGGCAGAAGAAACCTAAAGTAATACATCAGCCAGTACTTCAAGATATGAATGATAGTCCACTGTCGCATATCTATCAAGGCGATTGGATTCAATTAACAATTATATTTAAAATTGGAGCTAGTCTCTTGAGAAAATTGAACCCCAATTGAATTAGACATAGTGTCATCAAATATGCATATAACATGTGCAATGTATATTACATATGCTACACGCTATATACTTTCTACATTACATTGCATATGATATATGGAATACAAGGAGGCTCATTTTAGTGAGTCAGATCATTATCCTTTTTATGCATAAAAAATGAACCCAAATTGAATTAGACATAATTTTGTGTTTTTGACTAGTAGTTCCTACCGATATATAAGCCTTTAGCCCGACATCGGTCACTCGGTGGCTAGGATGGCTATTTTCAGGAGCACACTACGCCTAGTCCACGAGATGCCTGGAAACTAATACATGAGCCAATAAAATATGAAAATTAACCCCAAAGAGGTGAAATATCATAATATATTAAAGTCAATAAAATAAAAGGATGGTCTTGCATACCTGCCTTAGGATTTGTTCCTTTACGGAACCAATGAAGAATGATATCTTCAAAAACCACATCCTTGTCATATAAAGACCTTTATGGAACCAATGACCTATCCCCTCCTCCTTTATCCGGGAATGGGACTGACTATTTAAAGATAAAACATTGCATTGGCGGAGTTAAAAAGGTTTTACCTAACATAGAAAGCAAGATTAATGAGAAAAACAAGCTTATATAAAATTTATTAACTGTCGTCCAAATCATTAAACCAAAGTATCTTTTACCTAACATAGCAAGCGAGATTAATGAGGAAAACAAGCATATATAAAATTTAATAACTGTGATCCAAATCATTAATCCAAAAGTGTATTTACTACACTAAAATTTAAGAACTATCATCCAAAATATAGTCCAAAAGTATCTTTCCTACACTAAAATGAGCCAAACTAAGATAAACATTCTAACATACTTCAGCCAACTTTACATCCAAATAACAAATCCTCCATCTGAAAATCCTGCCAAAGTTTCAAAATCATTTTGAGGAGCATTAGGTTGAAGCACTATCTTAACCTGATAGAGTTAACTTTTCGATAATTTGTGTCGTTGTTTGAAAGCTCCACTAATCAAAACCTTTGAAACCTACAAAAATATATCAATACTAGAGTGTAGCGGTAAGTAAGGGAATCAATCCATATATAATGGTAAAACATACAAGAGAGGCAGGCAATTCATTTGTTTACTATTTTCTTTTTTGATTTTTCACTTTTTATAATTTTTTTTGCTTTTTCAAATATTAAAACAATTCTACGAGATGAGGTGAAATAAGACTATACTAAATGAAAAATGTAAATAAATAACTAAAAAGTGACAAAAATGATAAATAAAGTCTAACACTAAAATAAGAGATAAAGTGAGGTAAATAAATTTGAGAACAATCAAGGAGTGGGACTACACCACAAATTCTAGCTATTCTAACTAAATAATTTAATTATTTGAAATCTCCGAAATTAATATCAAAATTATAAATCAACTCTCGATGCAAATGTAATTTTAATAGTAACATTTTAGAAAATTAAGTTTAACCCCCCACAACTCTAGAAAATAGATCTACACTCCTTTTAATTAATCACCCACTAGGATCGATTCATCAAAATTTGTTTAAAACATAGAAAATGAAAGTTAGAGTTGAAATTCAAGGAATAATATCACACATAAGAAACCCCTTATATCTAGTTCGAATCTAAAATGGGTATTATATCTCGAATTTTGATTTTCCCTCGATAATCATTTATCATCTCTCGAGGCATAAATTTAAGGGTGAAGGATCAAAATTAATATTCAAAGGGAATTTTCAAATAATTAAACTATTTAAATAAAAATAACATCAAATAAGGGTTCACCCCACCCTTTTAAAGGGATTTAGCCTAACATGATGTTGATACCAAATTTAGTCTACTGACGTGGATCAATTATGTGGAGACAAGTGTCAATCTACATGGCAGCCGCAAACATTTTTTGAACAACCCATTGACTCCGAGGAGCTCAATCTCCCCGACCAACTCAGGCGCTCCGAGCAACAAGTTTTCTCCGAGGAACTTCATTGTACCGAGAAACTCATGCATGCCGAGCTACTTAGGCGGTCCGAGCGGCATAGTGTACAGAGCACTCATATCAGTATAATCAAGAAGATGACTGCGCATTAAATGGTTATTATTATCATACAGATGTACATGTTTGCTAGAGAATAGCGCATTGTCCTTTCATTTGTATAGCCTCAAGGCTATAAATACTTTGTAAACTCCTCATCAGAGGGGACGGGGAATTTCTTGGTAAAATCCATTATCGAGAATTCCCAACAAACAGTCAGCAATAATAAAAACAGTGGACGTAGGCCATTCATTCAAGGCTGAACCACTTTAAAAATCTGTTGTCTTCTTTATTTTATCTGTGATTGACTAATTAGTGATAATCTAATTTTTTACATCAATAGATTGGCGCCGTCTGTGGGAAACGACTGTAATTATCGTTTTTCACCAAAACCATTTATCATCTATGGATGATCATCCAGAATCCAGTAATCAAAACGCTGGGATTCCTTTAAATCCATCTACTCCCCCAAATGTCCAAGATCTGGCTAGAATAATGGCTAATTTGGCCCAGGGCCAGACGACCATGCAAGAGAATATGCGACAACTCATGCAAACTATCCAAGGTGGAGCACCGACCCAGTCAGGACAACAAAGCATTTAGAGAAATACTCGGTTACCTTCTAGGCGATCGTTATTCTTAGAGGAATCTCGATCCAGACGCACCGATTCATATCATACTGAGAGATCTCATGATCCTTTTTATGAGCCTGGACGGACTTCCTCGGTACGAGCTACAAACACTCAACAAAACATCACTCTATCTCCGGAAAGGACAAGTGCTCTTGAAAGGTTGAGTAGAGTCTCTCCTTTTGATCGTTTGGGTACTAGGAGGAATAGAAGTCCCCCTAGGATAGTGCCGAGGAACTCTCAACGACTATCTGATTTAAAGGAAGGCTCTGCCCAATCACGACTAGTTGCTCATCATGAAAGATTCAAAGAGGCAAATTCAACACGATCAGTTGCTCGAACCAATAGGACTGAGGAAGGAAATGATGCATGAAAGGGCTTAATTCAAAGGTTGGAGGACATATTAGGGGAGATGGCCAAAACCAATAATCCTCTACAAAGGACTTTCGTCCGAGGAACACCATTCGTATAAGAGATTGTGGACTTTCCCACACCATAAAAATTCAAAGCCCCATTAGTAACTCCAAAATATAATGGAAAGACTGATCATGTTATCCACATAGAACAATACCAAGCTGCTGCTGATATCTATGCAGTTCTAGATGAGATGAGATGCAGGGTATTTTCAGGAACTCTTACCGGATCTTCTCAAATATGGTATAACAATCTTCCTCGGGGGAAGATTAAGACATTCTTTTAACTGGCCGAGCTCTTTATTAGAAATTTCTGTTTTGGAGCAAAACCTGTTAAATGAGTAGCACACTTGTTGAGTGTTAAACAAAAAGCAGGTGAAAGTAACAGAGATTACATTACTCGTTTCAATAATGAGAAACTGGAAGTAATTGACTATGAGGAGAAAACTCTGATCACTGCTTTAATGAGTGGACTATTGCCCAATAAATTGTATTACACTTTGGCCAAAGATCCGCCCAGGACCATGGCAGAACTGATGGCAAAACCAGCCAAAATCATGAATGCCGAGGAAGCCATGACTGCAAAGAAGAGCATGGACACTAAGGAGACCAAAGTTGAGGCAGATAAGGTTGAGAAGAAGGAGCAAAAGAACAATGGTGGCAACAAGCAATCAAAAGCAAAGAAAGCATTGGAATAATTGAAGAAATTTGGAAATTATACTCCTTTGAAAGTAGATATAAACCATATTCTGGAAGAGATCAAGAACATCGAGGAGCTAAACTGGCCTGAAAAAATGAAGGCAGATCCTGACAAAAGGAATAAGTCAAAATATTACGAGTTCCATAAGGACCATGGTCACACGACCAAAAACTGCATAGCTCTCCATAATGAAATTGAGGCAGTCATTAGATAAGAAAAATTGACCAAGTATGTTGATCGTCAAAGCGGAGGTCGAACCAATGAATGAGGAAGGCAAAGGTCCAAACCTCCTCTTCGGGCAAAGGACGATAAGAAAAAAAACCATGAAGATGATCCCGAAGATGACCCCGATCTCCCCAAAAGACAAAGACAACCAAAACATGAGGTATTTTCAATTCGTTTTGGATCTTTTGATTGCAATGTTATTACAGGTGGAGATGCAGGAGGTGGAGACCTTACTACATAGAGGAAAGATTACCTCAATGAGGCTCAAGCTTATTCATATATTCAAAGAATAAATCTAGCTGAGGATGATGTCCCGAGGAAGGTAAACAAAGATAAACTGGTCATCGATTTCTCTAAGAATGACCTCGTAGGTGTGCTAATCCTCATGATGATCCATTGGTGATCAAAAATGAGGATGATGGAAGTAATGATCTCAAGAGTACTGGTCGATAATGGCAGCTCAGCGGACATCATATTATACTTATGCTTTGACAACTTAAATCTAAAGTTGTCTCAGTTGGAGCCATATCACAGGCCCCTCCTTGGTTTTACTTGCGAGAAAGTTTTTACACTTGGGATGATCAAGTTGGATATGTTCATTGGTACATGGCCTGCTTGTCAAACAGAAAGAGTGCGCTTTTTCGTGATGGATAAGAATGTCCAATCAGCTTACAATATCATCATGGGAAGGGTAGGTTTGAAGAAGTTCGAAGCACTACCATCTACTGTACATCAATGCCTAAAATTTCCAACCAATTTTGGAGTAGGAATTGTGAAGGGTGACCAAAAAGTAGCTCGAGAATGATACTAGTCATCTACCGAGCAGGAAGAACTGGAGGAATATAGGAAAAAGACTACTACCTATCAAGTGGATGAAGGTGTAGAAATTAAAACATTAGATCCTAGAGACGAGTCGCAGCTCGTAAAAGGCTAGATGCTGGAAACAACTGAAAATGTCATTCTGGATGATGAACACCCGAAACGAACAACTCAAATCAGCTCATCGTTGGATGCCTCACTAAAACAGGAATTGATACCCTTCCTAAAAAGCAGAAAACAAACTTTTGCATGGAGCCACGAAGACATGCCAGGGATAGACCCAACCTTCCTATGTCATGAGCTTAATGTGAACAAGGAGATCAAGCCAGTAAAGCAAACAAGAAGAGTGCTCAGCCCCAAAAAGAACCAAGCTATACAAGAAGAGGTCGAGAAGGTTTTGAAAGCCTGCTTTATTAAAGATGTTAAATATCCTGATTGGTTAGCTAATGTGGTGTGGTGAAGAAGAAGAATAACAAGTGGAGGATGTGTGTTGATTTCACTGACCTCAACAAGGCATGCCCAAAGGATTATTTTCTTTTTCCCCGAATTGATCAATTAGTGGATGCTACCTCGGGACACGAGTTGTTAAGCTTCATGGATGCTTATTCTGGTTACAACCAGATTAAGATGAAACCTGAAGACAGGGAGAGTACCTCTTTTATCACCCCTAGGGGAACTTATTGTTATAATGTTATGCCTTTTGGATTGAAAAATGCAGGTACAATATATCAACGATTGATGAACAAGGTGTTTTCAGAGAAAATTAGTCACAATATGGAAGTTTATGATGACGATATGCTGACGAAGAGCAAGAAAGCTACTGATCATCTAATTGACCTAGGTCAGACCTTTGATCAACTAGATAGATATCAAATGAAGTTAAACCCTACCAAGTGTATATTCAGAGTACGAGAAGGCATATTTCTCGGGTATATTGTCAATCAACGAGGTATTGAAGTAAACCCTGAAAAGATCAAGGCTCTATTGGGGCTACGATCTCCAACGATGAAGAAGGAAGTGCAAAGTCTCACAGGGCGAGTTGCAACACTTAATAGATATGTGTCACGAGCAACTGATAGATGTCTCCCATTCTTCAAAACACTCCAAAAAATGTTTGAATGGAATGATGAATGCGAGAAGGATTTTCAAGAGTTGAAGAAATACCTGGGAGCACCTCCACTATTGTCCAGACCAGTGATGGGAGAAAGATTGTACTTGTATCTAGCAGTTTCAGAGAATGCAGTTAGCTCGGCATTGACAAGAATGGAGGATGGAGTGCAAAAACTAATTTATTACACTAGCAAGGCCTTCCGAGGAGCATAAATCAGATATCCAAGACTGTAAAAGTTAGCACTAGCGTTGATCAAAGCAAGTAGAAGAATGAGGTCGTACTTCAAAGCTCATACCATAGTCGTGTATACTGATATGACATTAAGGCAAGCTCTTCATAAATAAGAAAAATCAGGGAGATTGATGTACTGGGCAGTAGAACTTGGTGAATATGACATAGCTTATGAACCTAGATCGTCACTTAAAGGGAAGACAGTGGCAGATTTTATCGCAGAGTTCACCTATCTTGACACCTTCGAAGAGTAGAAGTTGAGTACCGACCAACCTGTGGATGTTACAGGATCATCAAATTTAAACCCCGACCAACTTAAGTTGGTTGACGAGCAACAGAAGATGGTCGATGAGCAGCAAGAAGTGCTAGAGGAAGATATAAATAAGAAACAAATATTCCACCGAGGAACTTTGTCCGATCAAAAATTTGAAGATGAGGTACCTATATGGAATCTATATGTGGATGGCTCATCTTGCACTGCAGGCTGTGGGGCAGGAATTATTTTAAACAACCCGAATGAGATTGATGTGGAGTATGCTCTGCGCTTTCAATTCAAGGCTTCTAATAATGAGGCTGAATATGAAGCTATGATTACAGGTCTTAGTTTAGTAAAAACTATGGGGGCAGAGCAGGTCATTATATTCAGTGACTCATAGTTGATCGTAAATCAAATGCTGGGGGTCTACGCAACAAAAGGAGAAATAATGATCAAGTATCATGCGAAAGAAATAGAGATTGTATCGAGATTTAATGCAGTGCAGTTAATTAGAACACCAAGATTGGAGAATGCAAGAGAAGATGCCTTAGCTCGGTTAGCCTCAGCCACACGCATCGAGCTACGAAGAACAATCCAAATAGAAATTTTGGCTAGCACGAGCATAGATGAAGATCTGGTCATGAACTTCATTTCTCTTGATTTAGGACCATCTTGGATGGATCCCATCAGGGCCTATATTGAGGAGGGGGCATTACCAACTGATAAACTCGCAGCCAAGAAACTAAAGTTTAAAGATGCTCGTTATGTATTAACTAATGGCATTTTATACAGACGAGGAATTATAGCAGGTTTGCAAAGATGTGCCCACCCCTCCGAGGTGAAATTTTTTATTGAAGAGGTCCACGAAGGGTCTTGTGGAGCCCATGTAGCAGGTTGGACACTCTTGCAAAGAATGACAATGTAAGGGTATTACTGGCCGATGATGAGAGCTGATTGCGTAGCTTATGCCAAGAAATGTGATAAATGTCAACGTTTTTCCTCTATCCGAAGAACTCCCCAAGCATTGCTAACACCCATCACATCTCCTTGGCCATTCTCCATATGGGGAATAGACTTGGTCGGGCCACTTCCAACAATTTGAGGAAGATTTAAATACCTCGTGGTCGCTGTAGACTATTTTACTAAATTGGTAGAAGCTGCGCCTCTTATTGATATGACATATGACAAGGTGTATCAATTTATTTGGAAGAATATCATTTGTAGATATGGTCTTCCCCATGCATTCATCACAGACCATGGAACACAATTCAACAACGAGGAGTTCGCTGCATATTGTCATCAGTCAAACATATTGAAGACACACTCTACAACAGGCCATCCCCAGAGCAATGGACAAACTGAGGTGACGAATAGAACTCTACTGAATGGTTTAAAGAAAAGACTGGATGATGCGAAGGCAAATTGGATCAACGAGCTACATTCTGTGTTGTGGGCTTATCGTACTACATCACGAGAAGCAACAGGAGAATATCCATATATGCTGGCATTCAGAAGTGAAGTTGTTATACCTACCGAGTTGGGCCTCCCCACACACAGGGTGCTGAATTTCAACTCTCCTATCAGTGACTTGATGAAGCCATTAGATCTAGGTATGCTCGAGGAAGTTAGAGAAGAAGAAACAATCAAGAGTGCTGCATAGCAACAACGAGCAACTCTGTTTTACAACAAGAGGGTAAAGAAAAGCGATTTGAAGGAAGGAGACCATGTACTAAAGAAAATAATTCAAAAGCACAATAAACTAGAAGCTAAATGGCATGGACCCTACAGAGTAACAGAGGTTGTTCGACCAGGAACATACAGGATTGAATCCTTGGAGGGAGATGAATTTAAGAATACATGGAATGCAGAGCATCTGCGCAAGTATTATCAGTAGTTTGGGATTCCTATGTAAATGAAGTTTTCTTCAGTATGAATAAAGTATTGAATGTTTTACCCAGTTCTCCCTTTTTGTTGAAATTTTTTCGTAGTATTAGTGCTACACACTATGCATCAAGTTCAGAATTAATCTCCTCCAACTCCTGTTGGTCAGGAATAAATATCCACCAATTTTGGTTGGTCGGAAAATCAATCTCCTCCAACTCCGGTTGGTCGGGAACAAATATCCACCAACTCCGGTTGGTCGGCAAATTAATCTCCTCAAACTCCGGTTGGTCGATAACAAATATCCACCAACTCCGATTGGTCGGGAAATTAATCTCCACCCACTCCGGTTGGTAGGGAACAAATATCCACCAAATCCGGTTGGTCGGCAAATTAATCTCCTCCAACTCCGGTTGGTCAGGAATGAATATCCACTAACTCCGATTGGTCGACAAATTAATCTCCTCCAACTCCGGTTGGTCGGGAACAAATATCCACTAACTCCGGTTCATCGATAAATCAATTGCAACCAACTTCGGTTGGTTAAACTAAGCAGGATCATGGGATGTAAGTCGTTTCATTGCTTGGAATCAAAGAGTGATAAGTCACTATAATCAAAAAATAAAACAGAATGTCATATCAAAATACCACCAACTCTAAGTTGGTCGGGATGCAAAATATCGCCAACTCCGGTTGGTCGTCAAATAATTATCACCAACTTAGGTTTGTCAATAATGAATTTTCACCAACTCCGGTTGGTCGGCAATTTAAAATAACATAGGACACTTCTTCTGTTTTTACAGATATACATACACATTCATCAGTGAATAAAAGAGATGTTTTATAAAATATTTCCAAGACAATGACAATCAAGATTCCAGAGAAAACTAAAAGTTTCTTCATTAAAATCAGAACGAATTACATACAGTATAAATTACATATTACATGAGATATCAATTGAGCAAATCCTACTCTATAGGTTTCTTTCCCCCTGCCTTTGAAACAGGTTCTACTCTAGCAGGGGGATCGTCTAAGGCATAAGGAGAATTTATGAAATTTATATCTCGAAGCATTCGAACATTTATCACTGATGGCCTATCAAGCAAATGCTATTGGCGAGATATATCAAAGTTTGAATGAAGGTTGTAATCACCGAGGTACTTTGAGATTAGGCACTTAGGAATCGCCCGAGCAAGAATCCAACTCATGTCGAGCTTAAAAGGAGGCAATGTAAAATCAAGCAATCCAAGATCATAATAATCCCATAAGTAGTTACCCTGCTCCAATTTCAGCACACCCAGTGCATTCAGCCATCCTTGCTTGTACCCCTCATTATTTGACTACTGGATCCGGTCATCAAGATGGTAGAGGGCTTCATTGTAACCAGCCATCCAAAACTCTCTAGGATGTTTATGGAACTGGTAGGTCAACCTCTCTAGCTGCTCATGAAGATTCTTCACCAGATTCATTTTATTTTCCAAGGCAGAGCTTTGTGTAAAAAGTTGCTCGTTGAGGTTCAGAATGTTTTTGGACATCTCTGCTAATGCTTGATTCTTCGCCATCAACTAGAATGCCTAATTCTCTAAGACCGATTGAGTTCTTACCTCTTCAACTGAAACCCGAGCATCTCTTTCTCGTCCACGAGAAGACGAGGAGGGTTCATCCCTTTTTAAAGTTTCCAACTCATCTCTTAAGTTAGCATTATCTACCTCCAAGAAAGATAAACCTTCGTCATTGACAGGGACCAAGGCTACCGAGGAAGATGCTACGTATTTTAGTTAGGATATCTCTTCTTGCAAAACATTGTTTTCCTGCTCCAACAGTTTAGCGATCTTCCTGTGCTCTTCGACCTCAAGTTTCAGAATGCTCTCTTTCTTCTCGTAAGCAGCGATAAACTTATCATATCCTTTGTCAGCGTTTAGTTGCTGATATGTTTTCTCATAACCCTGATGCAAAAGGGTACAAGACTCCTTATATTATTATTAAAGTTCCTCGATGGTACCCTGGAGATCTTCAATCATCTCCTAATATGCCATATTATTGGGAACTACACGGTCCACCAAGCACTTCAGATATTGATAGGCTTCAACTACTCGTTTAGAAGTATCTGGACCAAGGATATCAATGATTTGGGCTTCATTCAGATCTGCATGACTAGCTTTGAAGTAGTCATTACATTTTTTCATTAATTCTGATAATAGCTCAATCTTGATAATAACTTTGTGTCAAAGCTGATAATTGCTCCATCCTGGTCATAAACTAGCAAAGAGAAGCCATAAACAGAATCAATAACGATAAAGACAGGGCAAGAAGAAGAAAGTCAATATGTACAACCAAAATTTCAAATTTTTATTCATTAAAAGGTAAATACAAAGCTTCAGGTTACATTTAAAAGAAATAACAAAATTAAAACTCGAGTAAATTTACACCTTCTCCTTGTGTTTTACAACTTCCTTGGAAAGCTCGGATGATGAGGTTGGTTGCTTGGAAGATAGTGGCAGTTGCTCGACTAAGTTATTGGTGGGATGAAGTTACTCGTAGAAAGTCTGAACAACTGGAACAGGAGGAACTTGATCTCCAATCATCATGGAATATTCCTCTGAGGTAGCTTCGTCCTCTTCTTCTTCCCCAGGAGAGGGAGGAGGGCCATGGGTGTGTTTCTGGAACAATTCTGAATTCTCAGCAATCTTCATCTCTCTTAAAAGTAGCAACCCTTCGATCCCTAAAGTACTTGAGGCTGGCATACTCCATTTGCGAGGTCATAGCAGCCAGGCCCTTGTTCCAGCCTTTATCCCAACCAGCACTGACGATTTCTTAACAGCCTTTTTCCTCTTCTCTTTCTCCAAGGAAGTCCTTTCATTAAGGAGCTCTTCTATAGCTCTCAACTTCCCTTCCACCTCCACCTTCGGATGTTCAACATCCTGAAGTCTAACAACTTCCTCTCCAGACACTTTGAGCTTAGCATCCCACTCCTTGTTGCTCTGCTCAAAGACCTTGTTGTTCTACTCAGAATCTTTCAATTTTTTCTCCAACCCTTTGGAGGCCTCCAGAGCTCGATCTCTCTCTTGCTAAATGGACTTGAGTTGCTTATCCTAATCCACTTTATCCTCTTCATACTTTTGACGAGAGTCTTTTAAGGAATGAGTTAGATCGACAAAAGCTTCCTCTACACCTCCCGAGAAGCTTGAATCTTTAATAGCCTCATCCTTTTTCAGAATGCTGTTAAAATATTCTACCAACATAGAAAGAAATAATTTTGAGTCAATACAAGGACATAGCAGTGAAAAATGAAAACTTAGACTAGTAATACTTACTGAGGCAATATGTTGAGCAACCAATGTTGTGACCCTATCACGAGATAGAGTGTCTTCAATACCTTGGATTTTTGGGATAATCCAAGACTTCACCGAGCCCATGGCAGAGCTCGGAGGAAGAAAAGTGGGAATACCACTTTCAATATTTAAAGGCTGAGAGATGGGTTCAGCCAGTCTATCCAAGGAACTTTTCTTTGACTTCTTCGGAGGAGCGGGAATATTTTCAACCATAGAAGTCTTGGTTGGTCATATGACAATAACCTCACTAGGAGGAGAAATAACTACAGCTTTACTCGGAGCCACAGGGGGCTTCTTAGCAACTTTCTTGACAGAAACTGGAGGGGGTACATCAATGTTTCTCGTTCCCTCCTCTGGAACATCCTGCTTATGTTCCTTTGCCTTCACATTGGCAGAGTCTGATTTGTTGAAGAAGGCATTAGCTTTTCTTCTCTTCATTATGTTACTAAGGGGAATATTTGATTTAAGTGAGAAACCTTCAGAAGCTGGTACTTGGTCGATGTCAACCACCACTGGACGAGCAGTAAAGGATGAAGTATAGCTCTTGTACTGCAACAAATAAGAGGCTAATCTAATATGTTCGTCAGCAACGATTTGGTGTAAACTCCAGATAAGTTTCAAATACCTTAAATTAACATCAGCTTCTTTGGGAGACTTTCTTTTGCCGTCAACTGCAAATAATCAAAAATTAAATGTCAATGACACATTTTATCAAACATAAAGAAAACATAATTTAAAAATAAAATAAAAATAAAAACAACCTATCCCATTGCCATAAGGAGGACATTGAGTACCTTGATATACATCGTCTCCATTTATTGGAGGATGTTGCCAATTTTTCATTACCACTCCATGTTCAAAATAATCCCTGTTGGCATCAGGAAGATTGACAACAAATGCCCTATTCAAAAACATAGTTTTTAAATAAAAAGTACTATCACTAATGACCCATCTGTAATAGTACATTATCTCCAGAATCCCTAAACGGGTTTAATGAAGTTGATTTAACCTATGAACTCGATTGACTATTCTCTAAGTATTTGGCGCTATTTTTGCAGGAACAACATCGAAATACTAACAGAACTCCAAACATAAAGGATTTGGAGGAAAAGAAAAGCAACATTCAGCCACAAAGAGACTGGGGAACCAATGTCCCTTAGCCAAAGAAAAATAGTCAGAAGGTTTAGAAAGTTCTTCCAATATGACCCATGAAGTAATTGAAAAATCAGAGCAAAATTTATCAAGCGACTCAACAAGGTAAACCATGATGAACAAAGTAAATAAAAGAGAAGGAAGAAGATTTTACAGGAAAAGAGTGAATCAGTTGATAATGAACAATGGAAGAAACGAACGCACAAGATAGAGAAGAAGCAAAGAGTTCTAAGATACAGATTTGAAAAAGTAAAAGACGATCGGATTTTCTGTAGCGATTAAATACTTTACCTCGGGAATGGAGAAAAACATTGATTACCAGGACGGACGATTGCTTATCCGGCGGCTAAAAAGAAGAAAAGGGCACAAAAAATGAAGCGGTTATGGAAATTCAAAATACTTTAAAAGCCTGATACTATGAACTCAAAAAAGGAGTTATATACAACGAAAGTTTGTCTAAAATCCATAAAAACTAAAAGTCTAGGTAGCAGAATGTTCCATACTTTTCTTCAATATCAAACTACGAAACATTGGGGGCTTCTGTTGATACCAAATTTAGTCTGCTGACGTGGATCAATTATGTGGAGACACGTGTCAATCTACATAGCTCCCGCAAATATTTTTTGAACAACACATTGACTCCGAGGAGCTCAATCTCCCCGACCAACTAAGGCGCTCTGAGCAACAAGTATTCTCCGAGGAACTTCATTGTACCGAGCAACTCATGCATACCGAGCTACTTAGGCGGTCCGAGCAGCTTAGTCGGTCCGAGTTGCATAGCGTACAGAGCACTCATATTAGGATAATCTAGAAGATGAATGTGCATTAAATGCTTATTATTATCATACAGATGTACATGTTTACTAGAGAACAACGCATTGTCCTTTCATTTGTACAGCCTTAAGGCTGTAAATACTTTGTAACCTCCTCATCAGAGGTGACAGGGAATTTCTTAGTAAAATCCATTATCGAGAATTCCAAACAAACAGTCAACAATAACAAAAACAGTGGACGTAGGCCATTCTTTCAAGGCTGAACCACTTTAAAACTCTTTTATCTTCTTTATTTTATCTGTGATTGACTAACTGAGATAATCTAATTTTTAACATCAACACATGATATAAAAATTGGACAAACGAATAATCAAAGGCATTAAAATAGATGAGAGGAAAAAAGAACAATCAAACCCAATCTGTTGATGCGTAATTGAACTTCAATCCTTGTGTTGAAATTTACATCCCTCAATTTGAATGATCCAACAAAAATTACATAAAAATGCACTCAAATGGATCCTCACAACAATTTATATTTCCTCACTAAATAAAAATAAAAGAAAATAAAATAAAAAGTGTTTCCCTCTAACTATAGAATTTTCCTCTCTACAATATCCTCTTAAAATGAGTCCTCTACTTCCTTAAATACTTCCTTAAATAGTGTGGCTATGGATCTTAGGGGTAAATTAGAAAGGTTAAATGTGTATGAGGTGTGTAAAGTACTGAGGTGAGGGTAAATAAGGTAAAATGGCATGAGAGCATGTGAATGATGAGGTGACGAGAGAGTGGGAATAAATTGGGGGTATTTTTGGAAAAGGGGTAAGAGGTATGTTTTAAAACATGTGAGGTATTTATTCTTTGGTATACGTGTTATGTATGGACGAAAGGAAATGGGTCATGAGTTTGAAAGTGGGTATGGGTTGGAATCGTGGGTTTTCGCGGGTTTGGTACTAGTGGGGTTGGAGAATTTGGGTTCGAACCAGAGGTCGTGGGTTAGAGTTGGTTGTAGTAGGGTTGGGATAAGGTAGGTTCTGGGTTGAACTCAGGTTGAGCAGGTGGGTATGGGGGCTGGCCGAATTCGGGTGTCGCTGGAGGAGGTGCGGGCTATGGATAGGCAGGTCCCGAGTGGGGTTTTAAAGGAATAAAGTTCAGGCACCGGAGATGGTGGGTTAGAATGATGAAAGTGGGTTCCGGGTTCGGATTGGGGTTGGCGACACAATAGGTCTCAAGTTAAAACAGTTGAAATGTGGGTTTCGGGTATAGGGGAGGAGGATGGTTTGTGGATTGGAGTTTGTAGTGAGTATATGGGTGTGGTTTAAGGTTTGTGTTAATGGACTTTATTGGAAGAGAGAGAAATGGGTGGTGAAGAAGATGGTGGGGTGATTGTATATGTGAGGGTGTAGGGGAATAGTGTGTGGTTGAGTGAGTATTTGGGTGTGTGTGAGTGTTGTGTGTGTGTTTTTTTACCCTAAAAAAAGCTATCTAACTAAACTAATAAAACTAAAAAAATTAAATCCTAACAAAATAAAAATAAAGACATAATAAAATTAAAACTAAAGTCGTAAAAAAACAAATTAATCAAAGTAGAAAAATAAATTCCTAAAATTTATCCTAATAAAATATAAAATAAAAACTAAAAATCAAAATACACAACACTAAATAAAAAGGAATATAAAAAATGAAATTAATTCCTAAAAATCCTAAAAGTATAAAATCTAAAAATAAATAAAATAAAAAATATCAAATTCCAAATCTATAAAATAAAATTCAAATAATAATAAAAATAAAAATAAAGACTACAAATTAAATAAAAATAAAACCTAAAGTCCTAAAAATATAAATTCTAGTGAAACTAAAAATTAACTACTAAAGACTAATCCTAAAATTAATAAAATAAAGACTTATATTAAAAACTAATAAAACTTAAAAACAAAAACAAATAGAAAATAAATTCTAGAAAATTCTAAATAAATCACAAATAAAATCTAAAAATGAAAAATAAAAATCTAAAAAGTCTGAAAAGTACAAACTAAACACACACGAGGTTCGGGTAGGTTTAGGCTCAATTTACGCTCGGGTAAGGTACGAGACTAGGGAATTAGCTTCATAAATCTCACATTTGCCTTGAAATAACGGCGATCAAACCTTCACAATAAATAATTACGCGTATAAGACCAAATCTATCGAGAACTAGCAACTAAAATACATATATTCGGGGCATAAAATTTACACTTTTGGCTGCTTATCATAACCCAAACTACCTTTTCACCAAGTCCAAGGCATTTGAATTGACATATGTCACCATTATGTATCCTAATATGCCCCTTTGCCAATTCTGCATCAAAATTTTCAAGTAGAATGAAAAAATCGTACAATGTACAATTGATGCATATCGTTCCTCCACATATGTATCTCTACTTCTTTCGATTTCAAATGTAATTTATTGCAACACTTTAAACATGTACAAGGTATCGTTTCCAACCCATGATCATTATTCTCTTCTACAAATTTAATAAAATCGTCATTGCCCTTTGAATACAACAAGCTGCCTTTGTGCTCTTCGGTCATCTAGTCTTTGTTAATCCCTCGTGACATTCTATAAAACAAGATAAAACACACATTAAGAATAAGTTGCAACTGTAATCTTCGATAATGGTTGGAATCTATTTATGGCAACTAATTATACCACGACTTATGCGAAATTTATGATTTCTAATTTCCAACGAAAATTTTAATGAATAAAAAGAAAATTTGAGCATATTCATCATATCACTAAAACACATAATTCGTCATGATTTCTATTAGCAATTAACGTGATCATTCATTAGATTCCTTTTGATTTACCATAAAACTTCAGATATTTATCACAATAAGTGCATTGGGCAAAACTAAATACTAATCAACTTAAGATATAAAGATGAGAAAATGACCCTCCTCGTAACGTCTCAACCTAAAATGGATACTTGTCCTAAAACCATATTTTTCACCACCAAATATGTATCAACAACTTTGGCTAATAAAAAAAATACATAGAATAACTATTAGCATGCATAAAGTATTAACCTTAAATTTTCACTTTGTCACTAACATTAGCTACCACAAGTTAACATTAAGTACCTAAGTATCATATTTTGGACTGTGTATTACATATTAATATTAGAGAAAGATTTTATTTTGGTAAAACAACATGCACCAAACTAATCAATATTATTGGTGGTCATAACATAAAATCAGCATAGTAAACAATGGTTATACAAACTGAAAGTAAAAAGTAAAACTCCTAATGTAAAAACAAAGTTTAATTTGATCAATTAAATGGACTTATATAGATACATAGACATATATAGATGTTGGCATGTAGGAATATGATAATTAAGAAAAATGAAAGATAAATAAAAAGCCTTAATTTAATGTCTACCAGACCCACCAAAACAAACCAACAAAACAAAGTCACATAATTAAACAATTGGCCTAATAGAAAAACACAATTTCTATCATATTTAATTTTCAAATAAAAAAAATGTAATAAGAATAAGAATCATGGCAGAGATAAAATAAAAATGGTTGGAGTTTGTATGAGACTATGCTTCATAATGGAGTTTCCTTCATGGGTCACTTACAAAATGTCCCACGCATATTTAGAAGTGAAAAAGTATCTGCATAGCTAGGAATCTAAGTCAAATTAAATAATTCTTACATCATTACTCATTCGTTAAGAAATTTCATGTTGTTAATTGAAATAACTTTTAATTTATCGAATAAAACTAATTGGTCCAATTACATGTTGGTGAGGCAATTAATAAATGTGAAAAATAAAAGTAATCACATAAGAACCCAAGATTTAAAGTTGAAAACTCGATGTGATATTCTGCAATCGGTTTAGCCTCATTATCATAAAATGGAAAACACTATACATAAACCATACTTCACAAATACAATCAGGTACTATTTATATTAAGGAAATTAAATTAAAATAAGATTTTTTTTCTCTACTTAAATACGTGCCTTCCACATGACCTCTAGAATAAAAAAAATATTCAATATATTAGAAGAACAAAAAATAAAAAAATGACAAAAAGAATTTTTAATAAAAAAATAGTTGTTTTCAAAACCTCTGCCTCCAACCCCAACTCAAACCCATCACCAATTCCAACCTAAACATAACCTTTACATTAATAAACTAAAGGAACTCAAACTAAAAATTGAACAAACAAAAAATATAATATAAAGAAAGAACATAACCTGATCGTGAAAATCAAACTTTTGAAAAATCAAACTATGTTGATATTTCCCTATCCCCTAAACTTTTGAAAAACGAAAGTTTGATTACATCCCCAATATATGTTGGACAATGAGGATGAGTATCCCCATGTTGTCCCTAACAAAGCCGTGAATCCTATTGAGAGAGACTATTGAGAAAGACAAGACAAATGAGGGAGAAAAATACATGATTCTCAATCGTGTGATTCATATGGAGAGAGAGAGAGTAAAAACGTGCGGAATACCTAGAGAGATACGGGTAGGATTGGTGAGGTAAAGAGAGAGATGGGAGAGAGTTGGAGAGTGGGAGCCTCTTGCTTTTGTCCCACTTTCTTTTTTTTTTAAAAGAATTTTGATGTAATTATAATATATTTGTAACAGTGTTTTGCTATTAATAATGGATTTTGTCCATTACAAATGTGTAATGGACCAAATCCGTTACAAATAGAAAAAACATCCGTTACAATTTTCCTCATTTGGTGTAGTGATAGTTTATTGAGGATGTTAAATATTCGACTTGGTTGGGGAATGTAGTAATGGTAAAAAAGAAGAACAACAAATTGAGAATATGTGTGTATTTTACTGACCTTAACCAAGCATGTCCAAAATATCTCTTTCTTTTACCAAGGATTGATCAATTGATGGATGCCACAGCAGGACACGACCTACTCAGCTTCATAGATGTCTATCCTGGTTATAACTAGATCAAGATGAAGCCAAAAGATAAGGAGAGAACTTACTTCATCACCAACCGATGAACTTACTGTTACAATGTGATGCCTTTTGGGGACATATCAGAGATTGGTAAGAAAAGTCTTTGAAGAACAAATTGGCAAGAACATGGAGGTGTATATGGATAACATGCTCACCAAAAGCAAGTTCGTCGCTGACCAAATTGCTCATCTGGCCAAAACTTTTGACCAACTAGAAAAATATCAAAGGAAGCTCAATCCGTCCAAGTTCATATTCAGGGTCAGAGAAGGTATGTTCTTGGGATACATTGTAAATCAATTGGGTATTGAAGCCAATCCTGATAAAATAAAGCCTTTACTAGAAATGCAATCCCTAACCGGTAAGAAGGATGTGCTAAAGTTTATAGGAAGAGTAGCAAACCTAAATCACTTTGTATCTCGAGCCACAGATAAATGTCTTCCATTCTTCAAGGTGCTTAGAAAGACCTTTGAATGGAACGACAAATGTAAAAAATCTTTTTTGGAATTAAAGAAGTATTTGGGGTCTCCCCCTCTACTCTCCCGACCAATTATGGGAGAGAAGTTGTACTTATATCTGGCTATTTCAGAGTCTACTATAAGTTCAGCCTTGATTAGACTAGAGGAGGATGTCCAAAAGCCGGTGTATTACACCAGTAAGGCATGATATCCATTGGTTGTCATTTTATCACAGGTGGAGATATAGGTGGAGGAGATGGACTGGAAAGAAAGGCGTATTTGAATTAAGCCAAAGCTTGTATCACTATTAGGCAAATTGATCTGTCTAAGAGAAGTGATGGTCGGCCTAGGAAGTTCAACAAAAACAAATTTGTGATCGACTTCTCCAAAAACAATCTGAGTGGGGTACTTTATCCTCGTGATGATTCGTTGGTAATTAGTTATAGGTTTCACCATGGAAGAGTGGTGAGAGTTTTGGTTGATAATGGGAGTTCACCTGATGTAATGTTATCATTCATTCAGTTAATCATTTCATTCCCGTTTATCGAGGCAACCTATTAATAGGTAGAAGTTTCCCTCAACTTCGTTTCAACACAACTGTTTAGCACTTAGAGTTCTTTGTTCTCAATCCTTTTAAGTACGATCTTTCATTATTTATTCGTTCACAATCACTTTTTCAATTCTTGCAGTACCTTCAGATCCCTGTAAGCCTTATTTCCCTATTTCTCTATTTTTTCATCTTTTCTCGATTTCCATAATTGGTTTACATTGTGGATGAGGGTTTATTATAGGATTTTAGGGGATAAAAATATTCCTGCTTGGGTAGTTTTAAAGATAGCTCAGGGTTCAATAAACATGTATTCTCTTCCTGAGGGTCACTGGATTCCCACTTTATTTATTACAGAATATGGTATCACTTTTCCACCAAAACCCCTTTATTTTCAGTTTTGTCAACACTTTGACGTAGTTGCTTCTATGGTAGCACCAAACACTTAGAGGGTTGTAAATGGTGTTAATAGGTTGAATGATATTTATGGGACTCATATTGGGGTCCATGAGTTGATGTTTTACTATAAATAGGGCACCATTGGAGAGAATATATATTATTTAAAGACTGGGAAAGCCAATAGGGCTCTAGCAAAAAACCTACCGGATTCCAATAAATACTATTGGGATTAGGGTGTAGTTATTAAGAATTAGAAACACACACCCCTTCCCGAGGGAGTGTACTATACTAGTCCCAGATTCCCCCAAGAAGGGTGGGCATAGGTTATAATTCTTCTCTTTTAATTTTCCTCCTTTTGTTATTTGTTTCTGAATTTTGTCGACTAACTTTGCTGCTCTTTCTTTGCTATAGAGGAGAGTAAAAAGAGGTTCCCTAAATAAGGTGAAATCAATATAAAATAGCTCAAATTTCTATGGGGCCTTAATCAAAGAGTTGAGGAAGAACATCCCCGAGTAGCTTCAATGCTGTTAGAGTACAAGAGCTTTATTACCTTTTTTATTGCCCGAATAACGCTTACCCTGCCACAAGTTGACTTTAATTTAGAAGAAGAACCCGTATTTACTTCTTTGGCAGTAGAATCAACTAGGGCTGAGTTCATTCATGGAGTAACTTCTTCTTCATTTAAGTCATTTGACATAACTGACATCCCTGTTTCTCCTTTGGCTGACATGTGTAAAAGAAAGATGCCTAATTTTCTAAGTGGGACATTATCTCCCCCTCCTAAGAAGAATACTGAAACTGGTAAGAAGTTGGTTAAAAAGAAGTCTCAGGCCAGTGAAAAGAGGCCTCAAGTTGCAGAGATTCAAACTGATGAACATCAGTACAATAGGTCAAAGAAGGGCTTGCCCGACCCTCATAAGAAAGAAAAGAAAGTCCAATACGTCCAATAAGAGTTGGTTGCAAATAAAAATTAAGCCGACCAACAAGAGTTTGTTAATAAAATCAGGCTAACCTAAGTGATATTGGGTCCGTTTCTGTAGCTGTCAACCCTGGATTGGCCAGGAGTTTAATCAAAGATGGAACCCTTATAGTTGACAGGGTAGCCTCAATTCCCATGCTTAGAACAAGGCTGACTGAGAGAGATTGCATAATTTGTCACTGGTAATTATCTTATCTTTTTTATTTTTCTTCATGTTGTTGAACTTTTTATGATATCTCATGTTTTCTCTATTGCAGTATTTTGTTGATTTTAACCAAATAATGGAGAAAGAATACCTGATGAGATCATCCTCGGGCAAAGTGAAAGAAGAATTTTAGGTCTTAAAGGAGTCTATAGGGCCTTAGAGTTGAAACAAAAATCCTAGGATGAGAAACTATGGGAATTTGAGAATAGGGAAGTTATAGCAAAAGGCAAAATAAAGGTTGCTAAAGACAGATACCAAGCTATCGAGAATTAAGAGAAGAGGGTTGAATGTAGTGCCAACACTATAGAGGATATGCTGACTCAATTCGAGAACTTTCCCAAAACTGTTAAAGATAAAGTGGTTGACCTACTTGTTGAAGTTAGATCTTTTAAGGCCAAAGGTAAAAATGATAAGGATGATGCTTTTGATAAGGGTTGGGAGAAGGAAATTTTTGCCACTTCTACCCATATTGAATACACCAAGAAGCTATCATTCAAGGAAGGATGGTCGGAGGCTTTGAAGGTAGTCATCACAGAGGCACTCACTAAGCTTTTCCAAAGGCATGATCCAAGAACTCCACCTAACTTGGATGATGATTTTGATGACGAGGAAGGGTCTAGGGAGTCCTCATTGGTTCCAACTGATACTTTAATAGGGCCATCTATTATAACTGGCCTGCCTGTTGCTAACCAGGATCAAGCCAAAGCCAAATATTGTAGAATGATCTCATCACATTCACATAAGGCAGGTTCGACTATCAACATGATGTGCTTGAGAGTGACGGGATTATCCCCTTGAGCTAAGGGATACCGTCAATTAATAGGGGTCCAAATACCTAGAGATGGAATGCCTTTATATCTCTAAGAATTTATATATGTATACAATAATTGTGAGTCTTGGTTTACAGTCTTGGTTTTCATGGTTCACATTCTGAAGTTGGTCGGCCTTCCAGTCGACTAGGTTCTTCTGGTGTCGATCAAGGTAACTACATGGACACCTAGGAGGACATGTGTATATCTTTTATGGTACATATGGGGAGATAAGTTTTACATACAATAAAAGCCTCCAATGCGCCATGCTTGACGAGTGATCAAAAGTATGGAGTGTTTGTTCAAAATAAAGTGGGAATCCAAGGCTTCGAAAGACCATCATACACTTTGGCATTTTGAAAAACTTTGAATTAATTATAAAAATGCCACTATCAACAATAACAGTGAAAATTGCTACAAGTATCGGAGGTCGGCTGCTGACCAAGTCTTTAGTAACAAGTCAAATAACATTTTGAACAAATACTCCATAGTTTCGATCACTCGTAAATCATGGAGCATTGAAGGTTTTTGTTCTATGTAAAATTTATTTCCCTATATGGACCAATAAAAGACAGACACTTGTCCTCTACATGGCCATGTAACTTCCTTGATCTGCACTAGAAGAACCTAGTCGACTGGAAGGCCGACCAACTTCAGAATGTGGACAATTAGGAATATCAAAAGTTACTTAGTTAGAAGGGCTATCAACACTGAAAACCAAGAGCCACATTTATTGTATAAAGATGTAAATGCCTGGAGATATAAAGGCATTCCATCGCTAGGGTTTCGGACCCTAGCTCAAATGGGCCATCCCATCACTCTCAAGAATATCATACTAAGCAATTGTAATAATCATAAATAAAAATAACAGTGGACGTAGGCTTTCCCATAGCCAAACCACTTTAAAAATACTTTCCTTGTGTGTGTGATGAGATTATTCTATTATATTTTATCTGTAATTATAAATTTAGATTAAGTTCATTTTTAATCATCAATAAATTTGCACCGTCTGTGGGAATTAGGTCACTCGTGGGCTCTCCTTAGTTTATTTTATGGATTCGGGTCAGAGGTCCATGCAAGCATACAGGGCTTAATGTCATTGTAATTAGGCTTTCAATAGGAAGCTATACCAGATACCTATAACTTGAGGCAAGCTCTAGCCTATAAATAGCTGGAGTCGAGCCAGCAATCTCAGTAAAATTAGGCCTAATCTATGCCCCCAATGTAGTGAGTAAACTCTGTGACTGGGGGCACCAGAGGAACCTAGTCGTCTAGAAGGCTGACCACTTCAGAATGTGAACCATTAGGAATAACAAAAGTAACTCGACTGGAAGGGCGATCAACATTAAAAACCAAGAGTCACATTTATTGTATACACATGTAAATGCCTAAAGATATAAAGGAATTCAATCTCTAGGGTTACGAACCCATATTAATATACCATATACCCTAGCTCAAGGGGATAATCCCGTCACTCTCAAGCACATCATACTGTGCTATTGTAATCAATATAAATATAAATAATAGTGGACGCAAAATTTCCTGATAGCCAAAACACTTTAAAAATCCTTGCCTTGTGAGTGTGATGAGATTACTCTATTATATTTCATCTATGATTATAAATCTGGATTAAGTCCATTTTTAAACATAAAAAAATTACCACTGTCTATGGGAACAACTACTTATTATTGTTCTGTACCACATATATTTCCTTGTTCATTATTTGGCTTAAATGGTGACTACTGTTCTTGAAAGCATCATAGCAGCTGCAGGCAATGATCAAGAAATGTATGCTCCCCCGAGTGAAATAGACCTCCAATGGATCCTACTCAATTTAGCTAAAGGACAGGAGCATATGAAACAGTCAGTCAGACAGTTAGCTCACACAATGCAAGAAAAATCCTCTAATTCTATAATAAGAATTCCACCACCACCATCTAGGAATGAAAGAAGTTATCATTCCCGCTCTTCTCATAATAGTTCATACTGTGCTAGTTCAGCTTCTTCATTCTACTCAACGAATTACTATAATGACAGATCTTTCTCTAAAATAAGGCCAAGTGTATTGGAGAGGCTAGGTAAGGAATCTGCTTTTGACCTCTAGGTCCTTGAGTAACTAGAGGCCATCACAGGGAGCAAGAACTTCATCTGAACACGGAGAGGATCTATGAGATCAAGAGCTAGTATGAGGGGCTTTATGCATGCCGAGAAGAAATATTAGGAGGAGAGTTCAACACATAGACACCGTAAAGCCACCAAATCTTCTTTAGTCAAATTCAAACCAGAGGAACATTCCTCAAAGGGATCCATACAGCGACTGGAAGATTGGTTTGGGGAAATGGCCAAAATAAAAAACCTATTACAAAGAACTTGAGATGAAATTAAAATTCAGTGTTTAATTTAAGGTATTGGTGGTATCACACATACTCCGAAAAACAAAACATAAAAAAGAAGTATAATGAGTGAAAACATGCAATTTCATTAGCTGGAATAAGTAGTTACATTGAAAACAAAATTACTGATAATATTTATGAAGGTGATTGACATTCCAGTGGTCCTTAAACTCCTCGCCCTTTAATGTCTCCAGGTGATATGATCCTGGTCGAATATCTATCGAGATACGATAGAGACTATGCCAGTTGGTTTCCAACTTGTTACTTTTCTAGATCACTTTCTACAGTACAAGGTCTCCCTATTTCATGTTGGTCGTCTTAACACGCCGACTATAGAACCTAGAACTCCTTTATTGGTAAGAAGCCATCCTAATAGAATAATCTTCTCTGACCTTTTCTATCATATCCAAATCTAATCGCCACATGAGATCACTTTTGGGTGAATCAAAATTTAACACCCTGTGAGTCGACATGCCTATTTTAATTGGTACTGATACCTTAGTGCTAAGAGATTTTACCCGACTAAGTTAAAATGTAGGGATAATTATACATTCCTAATACACTTGGTCACCACTGATAACAAATGCTACAACTTAGTTCAATAAAATGATTCATAGTTTTATCCAAGACCAACATTTGTAGAATCTAAAGTATTACAATCAGATTCACTCACGAATCAAACATTTGACATTTAAACAGAATATTTAATCGATAAGCTGACTAACTAGTTAGGGTATTGACCACCTAGTCGACAATAAGACTAATGGAAACCACAAGTTTAAATATAAATGAGAAAAGTGTCTCAAAGAACTTCATTTCATTTTAATAAACTAGAATTACAAAATAAAAGTAAATCAAATACAAGATACAATCATTTCCATTGGACGCTTTCTATTTGCCTTGATCATCCTAACAGGAGGTTCATCTAGGGTTCTTGGATGATTGTTGGAACTGAAAGGTCTTCTCCTAGTACTCCTATTGTTGCTCGAATGGTCAAGAAGATGCTGGGGATGCACATATTCCACTTCTCCTTTAAGGACGAATTTTCTAATATATTTTCGAATCAAAATCTAAGGAATAGAATCAGGAGGAATCCAACTAAAGTCAATGGAGAAAGGGGTATCAGGATAGTCTAAAATCCCTAGGGTGTGTTAGTGCCACAATTCATCATTTATCGGAATATTTAACAAGGCGCACAAGTTCATCCAATTAGCTTTGGGTTTCTTGCGGAAGTGGAAGGTAAGTTGGCACACATTAACTTGAAGCTTTTTCATGGATTTATATTTCTCCTTAAGTTGAGAAACTTGGTTAACTAAAGTCTTCTTGCTTCTTTCCTCATCAACAGTTGACCAAATAACTATACTTTTTCTTGAGGCTTGGCCAGGTTTGGTTTCTTCTTTTGTAAAGCTTCCCGCTCATCCAACAGCCTGACATTCTCAGTTTCTAAGAATGAACCCTTTCATTAGGACCAGTAGTAGTTAACTCCTTCAAACTATCCATTTCATTCCTCAATACACTATTTTCTTTCTTCAACAAGGCAACAATTGATCGGTCATTTTCCAATTCTTGATTCAAGGCCAATTCCTTCTTGTGAAAAAGTGAAGTGGTGTATTTTAATTTCTTATCAAAGCCACAACTTTCACTTAATGCCCTATATTTGGATTCATAGTTAGAATGGAGTAATGCTTTGGAAATTTTATGATCCTCCTATATCCTCTAAATCATCTCATAATAACCGACATTATTGGCCATAGCTCTATCTAGGAGGTAGTGAAGATGGATGTAAGATTTCATCACTTGATAAAAAATATGTGTGCCGAGAAACCTTGATAAATCTTCCTCAGATAAAGGAACATGGATAGCCTTGAAGAGATTTTTCCATCACTTAAGTAGGTCGGATTCAGCAGAAATAATAGTTTTTTTCCTGTCATCAAACTGAAAATGCACAAGTATGAGTGTATGGGGAAAATTAATATAAATAAACATCATTGAGGATGCCAATCAACAAGAAATCAATATCGTTTGAAGATTGTAAACAACAAAGAAAACAAATTCTTTTATTAATTGTAGTCATGATTATATTGATGGGTAAATCAGAAAGACCGAAAAAGAATAAGTTAAAACTGCATGAAAGAAAGAACAAAAAGCTGCTGGCTAAAAAAGGAGCTAAACCATCTCCTTGTCTTTAGTCTGGTCCTAATTGGCAGCCGACAGGTCGACTATAGTAGATGGACCAATTGAAATATTAGTAGGCATTAATGAGGACTCCTTAAACCCTTCCTTGTCATAAATATACTCACCCTAGTTACGAGGAGTGTTTGGGTCATACCTTTGGAATAGCTCAGAGCTTTCTTCTATATAGACTACCTTTAAAGCCTCTGACCATCCTTCATTGTAGGATAGCTTCTTGGTGAACTAAATTTGGGTAGAAGATGCAAAAAGTTATTCCTCCCAACACTTGTCAAAAGTAACATGCTTGTCTTTTTACCTTTTCCCTTTAAATAGGCAACTTCAGAAAGCAGGCCAACCACTTTATCTTTAGCAGATTTGGCCAAGTTTTAGGACTCAGTCAGTCTATCCTCTACATACTTATCTCTACCATCAACCTCCTTCACTTTGTTCTTGGTATCTTGAGCTTTTTCTTTAACAACCATTATTTTGCCTTATGTTGCAACTATCATGTTCTGCATTTCCTGTAGTTTCTCATCCCAAGATTTTTATTTCAATTCTAAGGCCATTTGGGAAACTTTCAGAGACTTCTTCAAACCTTCAAATTATTCTTACACTTCTCTTGGGGAAGATCTCAACATGTAGTCTTTCTCCATCACTTGGTTTAAATCAACCAAAAACTGCAAAAGAATAAACCTAAGATATCAGAAGAAGTTCAGTAATCTGAAGAAAAATAAAAAAGATAAGACAATTACTAGTGCCAAATTATGGCAAGCTCTCTCAGTCATCCTTGTTCTGGGCATGGAAACGGAGGTTGCCCTATTAGCTAGAATGGTTCCATTTTTTATTAAACTCCTAGTCAATCTAGGGCTAACAGCTACAGATGTCGACCCAATATCACCCAAGTCGGTCTAAAATTTTCTAACCAACTCTTGTTGGTCGTCTTTATTTTTCTTTGCAACCAACTCTTATTTGTCGGATTGGACTTTCTCTGGTTGCTTCTAAGGGCCGAGAAATCCCTTTTTTAACCTCTTGTACTGAGGTTCAGTGTTTGGATCTCTTCAACTTGAGGCCTCTTTTCACTAGCATGAGACTTCTTTTTAAATAGCTTCTTGTGAATGTCAGCATTCTTCTTAAGAGGGGGGATAATGTCCCACTCAACAAATTGGGCATATTTCTTGTACCCATGTTGGCCAAAGGAGAAATAGGGATGTCAGATATGCTAGAGGAATCAAATGAAGAGAAAGTTGCTCTTTAAATTAACTCAGCCCCAGTTAATTCTTCAATCGAAGAAGTATACACGGGGTTTTCTTCTAAATTAATGGCAACTTATGGCAGGAAAAGTGTTATTTGGGCAACCAAGGAGATAACAGAGCTCTTGTACTTTAACAACACTGAAGTTGCTTGGAGATGTTCTTCTCCAACTCATTGATTAAGGAGCCATAAAATTTTTATCCCTTCGGTATTGAGTTCACCTTCTATAGGAAACCTATTTTTACTCTCCTCTATAGGAAAAAAAGCACAGCAAAAGTTAGTTGACAAAATTCATAAACAAATAACAAAAGGAAAAAAATTAAAAGAGAAGAATTACAACTTATGCCACGCCCTTCTTTGGGCATTTGGGACTAGTGTATGACACTCCCTCAGGAAGGGGAGCATCTTACCAATTCTTAAAAACTACTCCATAATCACAATAGTCCTTATTGGAACCTAGTAGGTTTAATACTAGAGACCTATTGGCTTGCCTAGTCCTCAAATAATATGTATTATCCCCAATGGTGCCCTATTTATAGCAAAACATCAACTAATGGACCCGAATATGAGTCCCATAAATCTCATTCAACCTATTAACACCATTTATATCCCTTCAAGTGTTTTGTGCTACCCTATCACGAACTACGTTAAAGTGTTGACAAAACTGAAGAAAAAGGGGATTTAGTGGAAAAGTGATGCCACATTCAGTAATAAATAAAGTGGGAATATAGTGACCCTTAGGAAGACAATACATGTCTATTGGACCTTGGGATATCTCTAAAACTGACCAAGTTGGAACCTTTCTTTTTTCCCTAAACTCCTCTAATGAATCCTCATCCACATTGTAAACTAAGGAGGAAATAGAGAAAATGATGAAAAAATATAAAAATCGGGAAATAAGGCTTATAGGAATCTAAAGGTACTGCAAGAACTGAAGAAAATGATTTAGTGAGTGAACGATTTACTTATCATCGGGTGCACAGTTCTTAAAGATTCGAAAGACTACCATACCCTCTGGCGGTTAAAAAAAGTTTGAATTATTAACAAAAATGACATTATCAATACTACTAGTGAAAATTGTTACAAGTATGGGAGGTTGGATTCTAACCAACTCTCCAATAAAGAGTCGAACAACATTTTGAACAAATACTCCATACTTTTCATCACTCATCAAGCATGGAACATGGGGTTTTTGTTGTTTGTAAAACTTATCTCCCCATATGGACCAATAAAAGAAAGACACATGTCCTCCTAGTTGGCCATGTAGCTACCTTGATTGGAACCGAAATAACCTAGTCAACTTGAAGGCTGACCAACTTCTGAATGTGAACTATGGGGAATATCAAAAGTTACTCGGCTGGAAGGGAGATTAACATTGAAAATAAAGAGTCACATTTATTGTGTACAAATGTAAATACCTGGAGGCATTCAATCTCTAGGGTTTTGGACACCTATTAATAGATAGTATCCCATAGCTCAAGGGGATAATCCCATCACTCTCAAGAACATCTCATTGAGCTACTGTAATCATCATAAATAAAAATAACAGTGGATGTAGGGTTTCCTGATAGCTGAACCACTTTAAAAATCCTTGCTTTGTGTGTTTGTGATGAGATCATTCTACTATATTTTATCTGTGATTATAAATTTGGATTAAGTCCATTTTTAAGCATCAATAGATTAACACCGTATATGGGAACAACTACTATTATTGTCTCTACCACATATATTTTATTGTTGATTCTTTGTCTTAAATGATGAGTGCTATTCTGAAAGCATCTTAGAAGCTACAGGAAACAATTAAGAAAAATATGTTCCCCCAGTGAGACAGACCTCCAAAGGATACTTTTCAATTTGGCTAAAGGAAATGAGGCTATGTAAGATTCAGTCAGATAGTTGGCTCGCACAATGCAAGACAAATCCTCCAATTCTAGAACATGCCAACACCACCATCTAGGAACAAAAGGAGTTATCATTCCCGATCTTCTCATAAAAGGTCATACCGTCCTGGCACAACTTCTTCATTCCAAACAACGGATTACTATGACAGTAAATCTTTTCCCAAATAAAGGCCAAACATGTCGGAGAGGCTACGTAGGGAATCTGGTTTTGACTGTCTTGGTCCATGATTAACTAGAGGCCATTACAGGGAGGAAGAATGTCATCGTGAACGCAAAAAAGGAACTGTAATATCAATATCTAGTATGAGGGATTTATGCATGCCGAGTAGACCTCTTAGGAGGAGAGTTCGGCAAATAGACACAATAAAGCCACCAAATCAACTTCTTTCAAATCCAAACCAAAGGAACATTTCTGCATGGGATCCATGCAGCTAGTGGAAGATCGACTGGGGGAAATGACCAAAATAAAAGATCCATTACAAAGAAGCTTTGTTAAAGGCTCACCTTTCATCTAGGTTATTGTGGACTACCCCACACCTTCCAAGTTCAAGTCACCAGTGGTCACTCCTAATATGACAGGAAAATTGATCCTATTTTACATATTGAGCAGTACAAAGCTTCGGGTGACATTAATTTTGTCCCCAACTAGATGAGGTGCAGGTCTTTCTCCAATTCTATCATAGGTACAACCCAGATATCATATAATAATCTGCCTATGAGTAAAATTTCTAGTTTTCACCGATTGGTCGAATTATTCATTGATAATTTTTTCTTGGGGGCCAAGCGGATCAAGAGTCTTACTCATATGTTGATCGTACACTAAAAGCCTGAAGAGAGTACCCGAGATTATATTACATGATTTATTAATGAGAAGTTAGAAGTGGTAGATTATGAAGAAAAAAAAGCCACTACAACATTAATAAGTGGGTTGTTAGCAATAGATATTTATTAGGCATTGGAAAAAATCCCACCTAGGACTATGACAGAGTTGATGGCTAAAACTGGAAAAATCCCAAACATCGAGGAAACCATGGAGGAAAAAAAGGCACTAAAGAGCAAAGCCAAGGGACAGAAGAACAATTCGTTTAAGAAATATAAAAAAGATAAGAGGTCTAATAGGATCAAGAAATTCGAAGAGTATACTCCACCCGCTCACTAATGGTGTTCCCCACATGCTAGAAGAAATTAGGGGTAACAAGAATCTGAATTGTCATGGGATACTTAAGAACCCCCCCCCCCCCCCCCCCCCACACACACACACAAAAAAAACAAAAGAGATAAGTCCTAGTATTATTATTTTCATCACAATCATGGACACACCACTAGTAGTTGCATGGCCCTCAAAAATAAAGTTGAAAATGCATTGTGTGAGATACTAATTTGAATAAATTCGCAAATTCTAACTATAAACTTATTTAATTATAGTCAACTTTTAAATCAAATTAAATCACCCCCTAAACATGCAACTATGTGTGCGTGGGTGTGTCTAAGCGAAGAACACAAATAACCAACTCACAGATTTCAGGAAAAATCCTCGAAGGGATTTTTTTTTTTATTTCACTATGAATTAAATCGCAATTTTCAATCATAATGAAATTTGCAATAAGTTTACCTCAACAAACCTACATAGACATATAGCCTAGAGTCAACCAGAACGGCAACTCCAAGAATGCCCAAGAGCACTTCCTATTGACACGTAATCGTCTTCAGCCCAGTACTCCCCTCAAGAGCACCTAGATTAGCAGTAGAGATCCTCTCTACAAGATAAAATTGACACAAGATATGTTCTTGGGTTAGAAAATAATTCACACAAACTATTGGGATGACTTGTGAATTGAAAACAAATGATTAAAACTCTAAAAGTGAGAAGACAAAGTATTCGGCCAAAGAAGTTTCGGCTCTGTTAAAAATCACATGTCTTCTTATTAAAAACGAAGTTGGAAAAGCCTTTTTATAAAAAATCTAAGGCGGCGTGTCACTCGAACGAAATAGGGCTCTCGCTCGAACGACGGCATGCGTCACTCGAAGGAGCATCGCGTGGCATGGCTATGTCGCTCGAACGACTGCCACTATCGTTTGAACGACAACCATTGTCGCTCGAACAAGCCAGCGTGTAAATAAATTCATTTTTTACTTCTGAAAATTTGCCTTAACACTTGGAAAAATATTTTTGACGAAAATCTTAAAAACTCCGCTCGAACACTTAGAAAATATTTGATGAAAAATATCCCAACACTCTAAGTGAATTATTAAGGACTTAAAACACAACCGTACCAAAGTTAATCTTGCGGAGGCTTGAATGTTGAAGAGCTTGATATTCAGAATCATCGTGCTGCATACGTGAACTTGAACATTCTTCGACATTTGTAGCAGTATACAACATACTCTAAAGGCAATGAGCAATGTCCTTACAGAAGTTGAAACTCTTATTCGGTGGGGACCACTAGAAAAATTTGTTGATCGAAATAATATTAGATATAACAGAAAGAAATCTGAATCATGCAACAAGGATTATGAAGATGATCTCAACTTTTCGAGGAAGAGTGAAGATCAAAAAATTGAAGTAGGCATGATCTCCTTTCGTTGTTATTTTATCGCAGGTGGAGACGCAAGTGAAGGAGATGGACTTGCTGAAAGACAGGCATATTTGAATGAGGCCAAAGCTTGAACCACTATTAGGCAGATTGATATATCTGAGGGCAGTGACGATCGTCCTAAGAAGGTAAACAAAGACAAATTGGTGACCGTCTTCTAGGAAAATGATTTAACTGGGGTACTTTATCCTCATGGTGATCCATTGGTAATTACTTGCAGGTTTCACCATGGTGGAGTGGATATAGTTTTGGTTATAATGGGAGTTCGGCTAATGTAATATTCTACAACTGTTTTCAAAGCTTAGGGCTAAAAGATAGTAAGTTGGAACCATATCACAGGCCTCCTATAGGATTTTATAGAGAAATTTTATATCCCTTAGGAACTGTCAAGCTGGAAGTACTGGTCGACACTTAGATATGAAGCGAGATGAAAGGGATTCGCTTCTTCGTATTGGACAAAAATGTACTTTTAGCGTATAATATAATCCTTGTCCGGGTAGGGTTGAAGCAACTGGAAGCTATTTCATCTATTGTACATAAATGTATGAAGTTCCCTACCAACTATATAGTCGGTGTGGTAAATAGTAACCAGATGGAAGCATATGAATGATATTATACTTTAGCTGACCAATAGGAAATAAAGAAAGGCACAACTACTTTCCATATTAATACTTTGCTAAATGGGAAGGTCATGGAAGAAATAAAAACTATTGCGATAAATGAGGAGGTTCCTAAAAGGACCACCCAGATTGGATCAATACTTACACCTCTTATCTAACAGGAATTAATTACATTCCTTATAGATAAGAAGAATGTGTTCGCCTGTAGTCATGAAGATATTCTAGGTATTGATCCCAGCTTCATCTGCCACGAGCCAAATGTTTACAAAGATTTCAGGGTGATCAAGAAGAAGCGCAGAGTTTTCTGTCCAAAAAAGAATATGGCAATCCAAGAAGTGGTGGAAAAATTACAGAATAAAAAGTTTATTGAGAATGTTAAATATTTGACCTGGTTGGGGAATGTAGTAATGGTAAAAAGAAGAACAATAAATGGAGAATGTGTGTTGATTTTACTGAACTTAACAAAGCATGTCCAAAAGATCACTTTCCGTTACCAAGGATTGATCAATTAATGGATGCCACAACAGGTTACGAACTACTCATCTTTATGGATGCTTGTCCTGGTTATAACCAGATCAAGATGAGGCTGGAATATAAGGAGAGTACACTTAATTCATCACCAACCAAGGAACTTATTGTTATATTGTGATGCCTTTTGGGCTAAAAAATGCTCGGAGACATATTAGAGAATTTAAAAAAAAAGTCTTTGAAGAACCAAATAACAAGAACATGGAGGTGTATATGGATGATATGCTCACCAAAAGCAAGTTTGCCATCGACCACATTACTCATCTAGCCCAAACTTTTGACTAACTAGAAAAACATCAAATGAAGCTCAATCCAACAAAGTGCATATTCGGGGTCCAGGAAGATATGTTCTTGGGATACATTATGAATCAAATGGCGATTGAAGCCTATCCTGATAAAATAAAGCCTTTACTAGAAATGCAATCCCCGAGCGATAAGAAGGATATGCAAATATTGATAGAAAGAGTAGCAACCCTAAATTGCTTCGTACCTCGAGCCACGGGTAAATGTCTTACATTATTCAAGGTTCTTAGAAATACCTATGAATGGAACAAAGAATGTGAAAAAAGATTTTTTGAATTAAAGAAGTATTTAGGGTCTCCGTCTCTACTCTCCAGACCAATTATGGGTGATAAGTTGTACTCTTATCTGGTTCTTTCAGAGTTTGCTATAAGTTTAGCCTTGATTAAACTAGAGGAGGGTGTCCAAAAGACAGTGTATTACATCAGTAAGACATTTTAAGGAGATGAGATCAAATATCCACGGTTGGAAAAGTTAGCATTGGCACTCATTCAAGCCTCTAGAAGAATAAAAACCTAATTTCAGGCCCATATCATTGTAGTATACACAGACCTACCTTTATGACAAGCTTTGCGTAAGCCTGAAAAATCTAGAAGGCTAATGTCTTTGGTAGTTAAGAGGGAAAGTATGAAATTGTCTATAAACCAAGAACTTCATTGAAAGGGCAAGCATTGGTAAACTTCATAGCAGAGTTCAGTAATGCAGAGGTGCCCAGCACACTAAGTTTGCCTACCGAGCAGACTTCTTCAGAAGAGAGCTCAGTTCCACGGCCAACTAAGATGGTTGTTGACCAACAAGAATCGTCAATTGTTCAAGGAAGAGCTATCTGACTAGCCAAGTAGAGCCAGAAGGTTTTCAAGTACATAATATTAATGGATAAAGACTTCAATAGTGATGTTCTAATCTAGAAATTATTTGTAGATGGCTCTTCATGTACAACGAGAAGTGGTGCTGGACTCATCCTCAATACTCCAGATAACTTAGATGTGGAATATGCATTGAGATTTCAATTTTAGGCTTCCAATAATAAAGTCGAATACAAAGCATTGATTACTATTTTGGATCTATAATCATCATTGGGCGCCAACCAGGTGATAGCACATAGTGATTCTCAATTAATTATCCATCAATTATTAGAAATATATGGAGTTAAAAGGAAAACAATGGTGAGATACTTGAATAATTCAAAGGAAGTTATTTCCTATTTCTTAGATGTCAAGATGGTTTGTATTCTAATAGTGGATAATGCAAAAGCAGATGCGCTTGCTTAGCTAGCCTCAGCAACTCTAATAGAGCTCAGAAGAACAATACCGATGGATATTCTCATTAATAAAAGAACTGATGAAGAGACTGTCATCATCATCTCTATAGATCTAGGTTATCTTGGATGGATCCAATTAAGGACTACATTGAGAAGGGACTATTACTATCCGACCAAAAAGAATCAAATAAACTGAGATATAAGGTAATTCACTATGTACTGGAGAAAGGTACACTGTACAGAAAGGGATACACAGTTTCTTTACTTCATTATGTCCACCCAACTGAGGTAAATATTTAATTAAAGAGGTACATCAAGGTTCATATGGAGCGCATACAACTGGAAGATCCATAAAATAATGGATAGAAATAAAAGGTTATTGTTCATCGACAATGAAGGAAGATTATGTTACCTTTGCCAAAAAATGTGACAAGTGCTAAAAATTCACCAACATCCATCGATGACTAGCATCAAATCTAACACCCAACACCGACACATGTCCTTTTGCTATCTGAGTGATAGACCTAGTCAAACCATTGTCAACTACCAAAGAAAGGCTCAAATATCTGGTTCTAGCAATCGATTATGTCACCAAGGGGGTAGAGGCTGAGCATTTGATTGATATGCCCTATTACAGGGTTTTTCAGCTTATATGGAAGAAAATCATTTATCGGTATGACATGCCTTATTCCTTCATCATCGACCATGGCACTTAGTTTGATAATGAGGAATGTGAAGATTACTGCATCAGGTCTGGCATTCAAAAACTTCATTAAACACCTGGACACCCACAATGCAATGGACAGACTGAAATTACCAATAAAACCTTGCTAGATCGATTAAAGAAAAGGTTAGGTGATGCTAAAGGAAACTGGAGTAATGAACTTCACAACATTTTGGGCATATAGAACCACTACTAGAACAGAAATAGGGAAAACTTCGTACATGCTTACTTTTGGCACTGAGGCGGTGGTACCATTTGAAAAATACTTGTCGACTCACAAAGTGTTAAATTTTGATTCACCCAAAATCGCTCTCACTAGGCGACTAAATCTGGATATAATAGAAGAGGTCAAAGAAGATGCTACTATTCGGATGGCTACTTACCAACAAAGGACGACAATGTTCTATAATCGGCACGTTAAGCCAACCAACTTGAAGCAAGGAGACCTTGTACTAAAGTAAGTGATCTAGAAGACTAACAAGTTCGAACCCAACTAGCATGGTCCCTATCGTGTCTCGATAGAAAGGCTACTATGAACATATCGCCTGGAGATATTGGAGGGAGAGGAGTTTAAGAACCACTACCTTAATTTAAACACTGAATTTTAATTTTAGTTTTAATTTCAATTTTAACTTCAGTTTAAATTCTTTAAATTCAAACTTTTCCAACTTTAGAAAAGTTATGTGTCAAACTTTTCCAACTTCAAAAAAAGTTCTGTATATTTTTCAAACTTTTCCAACTTCAGAAAAGTTCCTCGCAAAACTTTTCCAACTTTAGAAATGTTCTTCGTATTTGTCAAACTTTTCCAACTCAAGAAACGTTCCTCGCAAAACTTTTCCAACTTCAGAAAAGTTCCTCGCCAAACATTTCAAACTTTAGAAAATCTCCTCGCAAAACTTTTCCAACTTCAGAAAAGTTCTTTGTCAAACCTATCTAACTTCAGAAAAGTTCATCATTAGTAACTTCAAGTACGATTTTGTCTTTGACAAATCACGAACTAGAAGTTATTAAAATATCTTGTAAAGCTAAATACAAGATGTTTTACCTGACTAAGTTAAAATAGAGGGAAATTTATACATTCCTAATATACTTGGTATCCCCTGATAACTAATACTCGACTTAATTCAACAAAATTATTCACAGTTTTATTTAAGACTAGCATCAGTAGATACTAAGGCATTACAATCAGATTCACTCATGAATCAAGCATCTAACATTTAAGGAGGACATTTAATTAATAGGTTGACTAACTTATCATGGCATTGACAACCTGGTTGAAAATAAGATTAGTGGCAGCCACATGTTTAAATATAAATGATAAAAGTGTCTTAAAGAACTTCATTTCATTCCAATAAACATGAATTACAAAACAAAGGTAAATTAAATACAAGATATAATTTATTCCATTGGATGCTTTCTAAGTGCCTTGATCATACCAATAGGAGGTTCATCAAGGATGCTTAGATGATTGATGGAACGGAGAAGTCTTTTCCTAGAACACCTATTATCTCTTCACCGGTGAAGATGATATTGGGGATGCATACATATTCCACTTCTCCTTCAAGGCCGAAGCCTCTAACATATGTTTGAATCAAGCTCTGAGGAATAGCATTAGGAGGAATCCAACTAAATTCAATGAAGAAATGAGGATGAAGATAGTCTAAGATCCCTGAGGTGTGCCAGTGACACAATTCTTCATTTTTGGGAATATTTAACAAGGAGAGAATGTTCATTAAACCCCATTTGTAACCCTCATTCGTGGCCTGCTCCATATGCATATCCAAATAAGCCAGATCTTCATCATAGCTATAAATCCAATCATCTTTAGGTTCCTTGTGGAAGTGGAAGGTAAGTCGGTCCACATTGGCTTGAAGCTTTTTAATGGATTTTTCTTTCTCCTTAAGATGAGCAATTTGGTCGACCAGAGTCTTCTTGGTTCTCTTCTCATCAACATTTGGACGAACAACTATACTTTGTCTTGGGGCTTAGCAAGGTTTGATTTTTTCCTTCTACAAAGCTTCCAACTAATCCAACAGCCTGGCATTGTCAGTTTCCAAAAATGAAACCCCTTCATCAGGACTAATAGTAGTTGACTTCTTTAAACTGTTAAGTTCATTCCTTTATGTATCATTTTCTCTCTCCAAAATGGCAACAATTGATCAGGCCTTTTTTTAATTCTTGATTCAAGGCCAATTACTTATTGTGCAAAGCTGAAATGATGTCTATTAACTTCTTATCAAAGCCATTGCTTTCACTTAATGCCTTGTATTTGTCTTTATAGTCAGGATGGAGTAATGCTTTGGAAATTTTGTGGCCCTCATCCATCCTCTCAATTATCTCATAATAACTGGCATTATTGGATAATGAAGATGGATATAAGATTCCTTCACTTCATCAGAAACATCTGGGCCAAGAAACCCGAATAAATCTTCCTCGGACATAGGAATATGGATAGCCTCAAAGATATTTCTACACCACCTAAGTAGGTCGAATTCAGCAGAAATAATAGCTTTTTCCTAGCATCAAACTGAAAATTCACAAGTATGAGTGTGTGGGGAAAATTCTTCGAAATAAATAGCGTAGAGGATACCAATCAACAAGAAGTAATATCATTTGAAGATTATAAAGAACTAAGCAAAAAAAGTCCTTTCATTAATCATAGTCATGATTAAATCAATTAGTACAATAAAAACACCAAAAAAGAAAAAATTGAAACTACATAAAAGAATGAACAATAAGCAACTAGATAAAAATGGAGCTAAACCTTCTCCTTGTCTTTAGTCTGGTCCTGGTTGGCAGCAGGCAGGTCGATTATAGTAGATGGACCCACTGAAATATTAGTTGGCACTATTAAGGACTCCCTAGACCTTCCTCGTCATCAAACTCTTCATCTTAGTTAGGAAGAGTGCCTAGGTCATGCCTTTGGAAAAACTCAGAGCTTGCCTCTGTGTCGACTAACTTCAAAGCCTTGCCATCTTTGAAGGATAACTTCTTGGCACAATCAATTTTTGGTAGAAGCGGCAAAAAGTTCTTTCTCCTAACCCTTATCGAAAGAGGTATCCTTGTCTTTTTACTTTTGGCCTTCAAAGAGGCAACTTCAGTAAGAAGGCTAGCCACTTTCTCTTCAACAGTTTTGGCCAAGTTCTATGACTCAATCAGCCTATCCTCTACAGCCTTGGCTCTACTATCAGTCTCCTTCACTTTATTCTCAATAGCTTGTTTTTTTCAGCAGCCTTATTTTTCCTTGTGCTGCAACTGCCCTATTCTCATCTTCTTGCAGTTTCTCATCCCAGGATTTTAATTTCAATACTAAGGCCCTGTGAATCTTTTAAATACTTCTTCATACCTTCAAATGCTTGTTCCACTTATCCTTAGGAAGATATCAACACGTCGTCCTTCTCTATCATTTGGTTAAAATCAACTAAAAATTACAAAAGAGAAAACACAATATATCATAATAAGTGATGCAACATGAAGAAAAAGTAAAATGATAAGGCAATTATTTATGCCAAATTATGGCAAGCTCTCTTAGTCAGCCTCATTCAAGGCATGGGAAGTAAGGCTGCCCCTTTAGCTAAAAGGGTTGTAGCTTTGATGAAACTCCTGGTCAATCCAGGGTTGACAACTACAGAAGCTGACCCAATATCATCGAGGTCAACCTGAAATTGTTTAACCAACTCTTATTGGTCATCTTGATTTTTCTTTGCAACCAACTCTTGTTGGTCAGATTGGAATTTATTTGCTTACTTCTGAGGGTGAGGAAATTCCCTCTTTAAGTTTTTGTACCTAGGTTTAGTATTTTTTATCTCTTAAACTTTAGGCCTCTTTTCATTAGCCCGAGACTTCTTTTTAATTGACTTCTTTCCAATATCAACATTCTTCTTACGAGGGGGAATAGTGGCCCACTCAGAAAATTGGGCATCTTTTTTTACCCATATCTCCCAAAGGAGAATCATGAATTTGAGATATGGCAATGGACTCAAATGAAGAATAAGTTCATCCTTGAATGAACTCAGCCCCAGTTGATTCTGCACCCAAAGAAGTAGACACGGGTTCTTCTTCTAAATTAATGGCAATTTGTGGCATGCTAAGTGGTGGTCGGGCAATAAAGGAAGTAATATATCTCTTGTAATCTAATAGAACTGAAGTTTCCCGGGATGATCTTCTTTAACTCTCTAGTAGCGAGCTGAATAACATTTTGAACAAATACTTTATATTTTTTATCACTCATCAAGCATGGAGCATTAGGGGCTACTATTGTATGTAAAAATCCTCCCCATATGGACCAATAAAAGATAGACACTTGTCCTCCTAGGTGGCCATGTAGGTACCTTGATCAGTACTAGAAGAACTAATAGTCAGCTGGAAGGCTCACCAACTTCAGAATGTGAACCATCAGGAATATCAAAAGTTATTTGGCTAGAAGGGAGACGACACTGAAAACCAAGAGTCACATTTATTTTATACAAATGTAAATTCCTGGAGATATAAAAGCATTCCATCTCTAGGGCTCCGGATCGCTATTAATAGGCAGTCTCCCATAGCTCAAGGGGATAATCCCATCACTTTCAAGTACATCATACTGAGCTATTGTAATCAACATAAATAAAAATAACTGTGGATGTAGGCTTTCCTAATAGATGAACCACTTTAAAAATCCTTTCCTTATGTGTGTGTGATGAGATCATTCTACTATATTTTATCTGTGACTATAAATCTAGAATAAGTCCATTATTAAACACCAACATATACCAGTATAAATGGAAACATGCATGAGATTATAATTTATAGTTATAAGTATAATATATACCGTATACGGATGAGGATTAAATCAACAATTGACAGTTATAATTTTTATTTTATATAATAAGAATCAGTTCATTTCAATAAAAAAATAAGGCAAAAAGTAGATCAATTTTTGTTAGATTGTAATGAATCCTTCAGTCATAAAGAAGAGATAGTTTATGAAGTCTTGGGACCTAATAGACACGATCATTATCGAGCTTAAGGGCATGGACCATCTTCAGCTGATGTGCATGGAACTAAGTAATTGAAGGTTAACGAAAAAGAGTATGAGCGACTATGATCGAATATTTAATCTGAATATCGGGATAAATTTGATCATTTAGAGGCTCAGATTAAGTTGATATGCGCACATGATGACTTTCCCTTTCATTGTATCCAAACAGTTAATAAGTACACACTTTTATCTTTTGTTCCTAATTATCATGTATATAAATATAAATTTATGTTCTAATATTAAATCATGACATTAACAGGTTCCTTAATCCTCCAACGAGAAAAACATACCATCGTATAGGACTATTTTGCAATCTGAGGAACAATTAGAAGAAACCGACCAATTTCAACCTGTAGTGGTACCACAATCAAATCACCATTTAGATCCATCTCAACAAGTAAATAGATAACTAATTTTTAAAATCATAAACTAAGACTTTATATTTTCATAATTGAAGTAATTCATTTTTTCTAGATTGTAAATTCTCAACACTTGGCTTCCCCTGAGACTGTTGCTCGTGTTAGTGAACAAACGAATGTTACTTCAATTCAAGTATGTTACTAATTTAAAGGATTTTAAAAGGCACAGTATATTTGCGCTTCCTTGGGGAGTTTATGTATACTTGACATTGGTTTGTTGGTTTTTTGGTTATATAGAGTCTTAAAATTTTTTGAATGTCTTAAAAATAAATAAAATTCTGGCTATTTTTTTCTAGAAATACGTGGTTGATGAAATATTCATCTTGTTTGTATAAAGAACCATCAAATAAGAAGAAGAAGAAGAATTAGCACCGTCAATCACGACAAAGGGGTCTCAAATAGTGCACTTCCTAAAATTGTTGACCTTATTACTTCTAGACTTCCAAAAGTGGTTGTGGCATGTGAGTTCATTATGAGCAAGGATCCTTCAACAAAAGTAGTGATTACACCACTGGGTGAAGACTTTTGGGAAGTATATATTGAGAAAAAATTTGTAACAAATGAACCATTGCCTAGACGTTATGGAAACTAGTCCATAATTAGATATGCATATCATTCAATTGCAGGGTGACATATTGCTAATGTACTAATTTTTAATTTTATTTTTTTAATTAAAGTACTAAATAATAAATATCAACGATTAATAGTTGACTTTTTTATTTATAGGTCGAAGATGATGTTTGACTTTGATGGGCAAAGATCGTACATTATATAAAATTTTGTTTCGCTTCATCTTTCCCCGCTTTTTCTTATTGGACATATAATACATTTTATTTTGAGGATGTATAATTGTTCCAAGCTCAATTATGTTTATTTAAGATAAATGCTATTCGTTTTAATTTAATGACGCTTTAATTTGATTAGCACCCTCTTAATTTAGAGTTATGGTAGTCTATTCGTACATAAATATTATACTTGTTATAAAGTATTTTTTTAACACTTGTTCCTATTAATATATTACAAAATAATATCAACATTTTATTTAATGTCGCTATTATCAGTCTCGATATTTTTTTCGTGCCACTAGAAGTGTGTTGAATATTTGATAGGTGTTGCAAAAGGTTATTCTCAACTTTTTTTAATGCCGCGAAAAGACTATTACCAGCATTAATATAAATTCCCCAAAAAGTTTTTTGCTGCAATTTAAGTAATGCTGCTAAAAATGCTGCTAATTTTTCACGGCATTTTTTAAAATGTTGTTATTCTTTTACCAAATTAAATATTACCACACTTGTGGAAACGCCGCCAAAAGTGTCGTAAAAAGTGTTCCCGATATGTTTAGTGCTTTTCTCGGCATTTAATTCGTACCGGGAAAAATCAATATTCCTATAGTTATAAGGGCCTAAAAAGAGTTGTAAGGATTTCGGCCTTGACTATAGGTTTAAGTTTAGGTCTCATGACCCAAAATTTAAGTTATAAGGATTTCAGCCTTGGCTTAAGACTAACATTCGAAGGTCTTATGAACCAAAAAATACTATAGTCCTCGGTTTAAACAACTCAAAAACATAGTTAAAGGTCTTTGAGACCATAAAAGACAAAGGATTATTGAGATCTTCATCCATATTTCCAAAAGGCAAAGGTCTCAAGACCCATAGATAACTCTTTCCTTTACATCCAAATATTTTTCATTGCATAGAAAAAAATAAGAAACATATGAATGATACACTCCTTGGAATTCGTTTTTGAAAACATGTAAGATAAACTCGGGTCCTTAAAACTTTTAGCGGGGTTAAGTGTTCGACATACAAAACATTGTCCAACACATCAGTTTTTAACGAAGCAGTTTAAAATACAAAACATTGTCCAAAACATCAGTTTTTAACAAATCCAGGGTGAAAGGACAAAAGTTCAGAGGTCTCAGGCCCTTACAAGGACTTCACAGTATAAGATGTTTCAGTCTGAATACCTCAGACCCTTACAAGTACTTCAAAATTTCAAATTGTTTCTAAGTTCGGAGGTCTCAAACCCTTAAAAGGACTTCATATTCCTAAACAATTTAGTTTGATGGTCTCAGACCCTTATAAGGACTTCAAAATTTTAAATTGTTTCTAAGTCCGGAGGTCTCAGACCTTTACAAGGACTTCAAGTTCCAAAAAAAAGTTCAGTTCAGATGTCTCAAACTCATATAAAGACTTCAAAATTTTGAATTGTTTCAAAGTTTGCAGGTTTATACCCTTACAAGGACTTAAGACTCGAAAAAAATACAATCTGAAAGTCTCAAAATCTTATAAGGACTTTAAAGTTTCAAATTATTTCTAATTTCATAGGTCTCATACCCTTACAAGGACTTGAAATTCCAAAACTTTGCAGTCCAGGGGTCTCACACACTTATAAGGACTTTAAATTTTTAAATTTTTTTCTATGTCTGGAGGTCTCAAACCCATACCAGGAATTCAGATTCCAAACATTAGTTCGGAGGTCTGAAACCCTTATAGGGACTATAAAATTTCAAACATTCCAAGTTCAGAGGTCTTCTAACCCTTTATGGGACTTTGGATTCCAGTTTACCTAAGTTCAGAGCTCTTTGTACCCTTTTTGGGAATCAGTTTAAAGTATCTCTAAATTCGGAGGTCTTAGTACCCTCATAATAACTTCATTTTTTAAAAATTCAAATTCAAATTTTAAGATAAAGGTCCTGATACCCCTAACAAGTTTGAGTTTTTGAAACATTTACGGCCATAAATTTTGGGGGGCTAAGTATTTGTACAAAAATTATGGGCTTTCAGTCCTAAAAAATCCTAAAAAATGCATGTGTCAAGTGTGTCATGGTTCTAAGGTCTAAGTCCCATTATAGAATCTCAGTCTCAACTTTAAAAACATCAAAAAGTGTGCAGTTTCAGGTCTTAGGGTCTTCAATTCTACTTCAACAAGCTCACAACCCTAATTGTCTTTCTTTACCAACTAATCTCAGGGCTAAGGACGTATTATGACATACCTCAAATAGTACAAAAAATTACTTAGCATAGCAGAAATATGTAATGGAGTAAAGATCTAAGAACAGTGAAATTCCGTTCAAAAATACCTCTCCATTAAAGGCAAATATGGATATTATAATAAAATGGACCATGGATAGTCAACGGTTTACAAAAAAAAAGATTACATAAAAATCCTATCAAGGCTTTAGTGTTAGGGGATTCATAAGGGTTTCACTTGATTGAGAGGAATAGATTGTTTTCCCGACAGCTACCCCTTGGGATATAGGAGCAGAGGTATTCTTAGCACCATTTCCATCATTGCCTTTGTCATCCAAGCTCTCCTCTTTTAATTAAGGGCCCCTGGGAAATAGACCAGACACATCCACCTCAGGAAACAACACCCAAAGCTTGGCCTTGCGAGCTTAGAAGCCAGTGATGAAGTTATGGAAGAGGTACCTCTTAAAGATTTCGAAGTTCTGGAAGACGTACCTCTTAAAGACTTCCAACTCTTAGTAGACATCCAACTAGCTATGACCAGAGTTATGAATCTATCCTTGAAGTTCTCTGTGCACGATTGGGACCTCAACATAGCTTTTTTTGAAGCTCTTGTCCTTTAGAATTCATCTTTTCCTTCTCAAAAGATAAGTTTTTTACCGTCTACCTCAAGAGATCCACTTCACCATAGTAATGGAGGAGTTTATCATTAAGACGCTAGAGCTCAGCTTTCTGTCCTTGAAGAGCCTCTGTCCTCACTATGAGCCCAACCTGATCAAGGGCATCTATCTTAATAACTTGGTTAAAGATTCCCAAGCACCGAATAATAAAGAAATATTATCTCTGAAGGTCTTATCATTTGAAAGTTTTTCATGTTCTAGAAGAGCCACCTGGAACTTTAAGGTATCCCTCTCCTTTTCGAAAGAATTCATATGCAGCTTTCGACCATGGATCATTTGGTCCATGTTTTTTTGGGTGAGGTCCCAGCTTATTGCAATCTTAATTAATTTCCACGATGCTCATTTGTCATCAAGAGCATTGGTTAATAAAGATCTCGTCAAGTGATGAGCCTACAAGAGAAAAGGGTTATGAGAACAAAAAATGTAACGTAATGTAAAAAGGTTAAAGTAAGGAGTCAGGAAAATATGCAAGTAATTTTCCCATCAAATGGATTAACTCATATGCATTGGCATGGGTACCTTTTCCCCTTAGAGTAGCCATCATGTTGGAGTTAGTTATCTTTGCATGTGCATGAAGGGCATCCATTGATGAGGTATTGGGTCTTATCCCCTCTAATGAGGTAGGCACTTTAGTCTCCCCTTGTAAATCCCCTTGCCTACAAGATGGCACCATCTTCTCTACAACTTCATTCTTTAAGACTAATGGATGTAAGTCCCTTAGAATAGAAGGATCTTCTTAAGTTGCCCCAGAAATCCCACCTACTTCCGATTCTTCATAGAGCAAGGGTAGGGTTTTATTGATCTCTTAGAATGAGCCTTTAGCAGGTCTAGATCCCAGGTTGGCCTCCTCGACCAGTTTGACCCCAGGTATTGGAATGTCCACTAGGGTAATTAACTTTAAATGCTTAGTGGTCTTAGTTATCCTCTTACTTTTTATCACAACCTTACTAAGGACCCTCCATTCCACCCGCTCATCTCCTAAATCAAAAAAAAGTCGGGGTCCCACCATCCATCAAAAGAAGTAATGAAGAAGGTAAGAGGAAAAGGATCAAAACTACTTATAAAGGGAACAGTCATCAATCAAAATGGTCTCATCAGCTAAATTAGATTCCCATTAAACCTTTGGAAGATCATCCCCACCATTGGTCTAGTTATCCTCGCCCTTAGAGGCCTCAATAACCTAAGTTAAAACTTCATACGTAGCCTTCCAATTTTGGGGGGCTAAGGAATTAGGATCAACCTCCAACGTAACCCCTGTAATGATTTTGGGAGCCTCAAAAATTCCCACAAAAGTCATAGTCGTGGGCTCAGGACATAGTCCACAGTCAAAAAGACCCTTGGAAGTAACGAGGACCTTTAAGGGAGCAGAGGCCAACCTTTGAACCTCAATAATCCTAGAAAACTCTGACATGGTAGGCTCAGGAACTACTACAAAAAGGTAAATAAAAATTTAAAAATACCATGACAGAGGTCGATTAAAGCACCAAAACAAAAGTAAAACTTCAACTTACAAATTGATGGATGGGTACACTAAAGAGTCAGGCAGCTAATGGTCCCAACAGGATCTTAGTTGTCCCAAACTTGCCTACTAAAGAAGAACTCTTCCTTTAAAATATTGAGGGAATTATTCTTTCCCCCAAAGGTCACCATGTTAATCCTAAGGGCTAGGTACTTCAGGCCCTTATCTGTTAGCTTTCTTTATTCATGAACCTTGTATAGTTTAAAGAATTGGAGGGACAAACATCGCACTTCTCCAAACTGAATTCCCTGAAGGCTAAGACGTAGCCATCATATTCCTTCCTGATTTGGCCATAAACTGCTAAGGGGATATACTAATAGCCTTCAATATTCTGACCACTGATAGGGGCAGAGTGAATCTTGCACCATATTAGATAAAGAACTCATTAAATAATTCAAAATTGGCAACCACAGTGTAGTCCCTCTCGTTAGGCTTTGTAACCCTTAAAATAACCTTCTTCAGAATTTGATAAGTCTTCTAGAGCTCGACCAGATCGTTCTTAGTGATCCGTGAAGCGTATTGAGCCCTTAAAAAGGAAGTTAGGGTTGAAAACGCACTCATAGTTCATCACCATTGTGCCAGATGGAACTTATCCACTGGGAAGTTTAATCGAAGGATCGACTTTCAAATCCACCAAGGTAGGCAGAGAGTCATAGGTCTCAATAATAGATAATGGCTTGAGGTCCAAGACTTTAGAGGGGAAATATTTTCAAAAGATGCCTCAATCACATTAAAGATATCAGTCTCCAATAGATGTCCTCAGTCACGTGCGAGCTCCTTCCCAATAAAATCTAATGATGAAGGAAATCTCAAATAGTTATTTTAGTCTCCACCCCACACTTATACAAAGGATAAATTCTTCCTCTTACAACCTTTGTACGAAGAAATAAGGGACTACTGATGATACCATATTCCACACTTGATGTCTAAAAGCTCCTCCAACTCATAACTACCTCCATGGAAAGGCAGAGGTCCCAAGGCTAGTCCTAGACTTCATACAAGCAATTACTTGTCCTATAAAAGCTCTTTGATCCTTAAGGATGTGCTATGGTCATCTAGAAGACCTCACTCACTCATCCATCCCCATGGTAAGGTAAGTCGTTCCAATATACCTCCTCAGACAGATCAAAGACCAAAACATTAATGTTTTGTCATGAATAGCGCTAAAAGTAGGATTGAGATTATAGGAAAATGACCTCGAGAGGTCACCAAAGCCTCAGTCATTAGATATGATAGTACGTGGTTCCTCGGTATCAACACCTAATAAATATAAAATATCTTCAACCCCCTTGTACCTATGACAATGCTCTTACAAGCAGTATTGGACAGTAGGTAAGAAGTAGAATACTATTTTACCTACTGCCACTAGACAACTCCACTTTCATTGAATACTCCCATAATTATTATACTCACTCAGAAACCACCTTACATCTCCAATAAATACATTATCCAACACTCTACCTTCCTCCTTGCACCAACAGACCTCAAAACTAACAAAGCAATATTATGACAATCCACTCGTCCTTTATCCAAGAGTTCTCCTATAAATAGGAGGTTAGTAGAAGGTGGAAATGGGAATGATCTCGGGCATTTAAAAGATTAAGGCATTCAAAAAATTGGACTCATAAGAGTTCTAGTGTCTCACAAGTGTTTACACATCGTTCCATACTCACAACCCATTGTTGTGAGCTTATACTTGTAACATGGACTAGTTCCATTACTTATACACTGTGTACATCTTAGAGGGAAATAAACCAGTACATTGGAACCCTTAGAAAAGTCATTGAGTTACTTTCTAAGGTCCTCTGTGTTGTCGATGAAGGCCGTAAGACCATAGACTCTATTGGCCGAAGCTCAAGAGGTCTTTTAAAATGTAGTACTTCATTTGTAACCTAATAAACCAGTTTAAAACCACTACACCAAAAAACAGGATTTTGGCACGGTTTAAAACTGTGCCAGATCAAATCTGGCATGGTTTTGAACTGTGCCAGAATCAGGTGTTCCAAAATGGGAATTTTTTTCTGGCACATCTCAAAAGTGTGCCAGATTCAGCCAAACAGGAACACTTCTGGCACACTTTTAAACTGTGCCAGAATTTGATATTTCTGGCACACTTTTGGCACAGTTTTTAACTGTGCCAGATTCAGCAAAATAGAAACACTTCTGGCACACTTTTAAACCGTGCCAGAATTTGACACTTTTGGCACAGTTTTTAACTGTGCCACATTCAGCAAAAAAAAAAAAACACTTCTGGCACACTTTTAAACCGTGCCAGAATTTGATATTTCTGGCACACATTTGGCACAATATGATACACTTTTGCCACGGTTTTGAGCTGTACTAATTTTTTTATTTAAAAAATATATTTGAAAGCACAAAATTCATAAATTAATAATATTGCGCGTTAATAATAAATTAATGTACATACAAACTTCAAAATATTACAAGTCTTTAACAGCTCACAGGCCCAAAAAAAATTGGGCAGAGTTTCCTCTATTTTCTAGACATTCCAAAACCTGTTAATACAAAACCTGCCTAACATAAAGCCCACACGGCCACAAAATATAACAATTAACTTACAAAAGCCCTCATGGCCATAAAAGTCAATAATAAAACAACAAAAGACCGTACCGTCATGACACAAAAAAATGGAATCATTAATAAACCCTTTGTTGTAAACCATTGAGTTCTTTGTGTGTTCCACATGAATAAAAGCCAACGATAAACTGTTATCCTGCAAAAAAAAAATAGAATACAAAAAAGATACGACATTAGTAACCCAATAATTTACAAAAAAAATACTCAAAACAAAAAAATTACATATATGAGTGAAAATTATCGTCATATTCTCAAACCGGGAGACTCGGGACTACGCAGTCAGTTCCAACAAGTTGCATTGGTCCATGCAAGGTATTCGTGCCTCCTACGGGGTCGATTGGGGGCCGGTATGGGTTTTCACCCTTTAACGGAATCTTTTTAAGTCTAAGTGTGATTTTTGCAAATTATCATCATACTTTCAAACCGAGAGACCCGGGACTACGCGATCAGTTCCTACAACTTACATTAGTCCGGTCCGAGGTGTTCGTGCCTCTTACGGGGTCATTTGGGGCCGATTTGGGTTTTCACCCTTTAACGGCATGTTTTTAACTCTAAGTGTGATTTTTGCAAATTATCGTTATACTCTCAAATCGGGAGACCCGGGACTACACGGTCAGTTACTACAAGTTACATTGGTCCCGTGCGAGGTGTTCGTGCCTCCTACGGGGTTGTTTAGGGGCCGATTTGGGTTTTCACCCTTTAACGGCATGTTTGTAACTAAGTGTGATTTTTACAAATTATCATCATACTCTCAAACTGGGAGACCCGAGACTACGCGGTCTATTCCTACAAGTTACATTGGTCCCGTGCGAGGTGTTCGTGCCTCCTACGGGGTCGTTTGGGGGCTGGTTTGGGTTTTCACCCTTTAACGACATGTTTTTAAGCTTAAGTGTTGATTTTTACAAATTATCGACCTATTCACAAACCGAGAGACCCGGCACTACGTGGTCAGTTCCTACAAGTTACATTGGTTCCGTGCGAGGTGTTCGTTCCTCCAACGGGGTCGTTTGGGGGGCCGATTAGGGTTTTCACCCTTTAACGGTGTGTTTCTAACTAAGTGTGATTTTTGAAAATTATCGTCATACTCTCAAAATAGGAGACTCGGGACTACGCAGTCAGTTCAACAAGTTACATTGGTCCCGTGCGAGGTGTTCGTGCCTCCTATGGGGTCGTTTGGGGGCCGATTTGGGTTTTCACCCTTTAACGGAGTGTTTTTAACTAAGTGCGATTTTTGAAAATTATCATCATATCTCAAACCAGGAGACTCGGGACTACGCGGTCAGTTCCTACAAGTTACATTGGTCCTGTGCGAGGTGTTCGTGCCTCCCACGGGGTCGATTGGGGGCCAGTTTGTGTTTTCACCCTTTAACGGCCTGTTTTTAACTTTAAGTGTGATTTTTCCAAATTATCGTCATACTCTCAAACAGGGAGACCCGAGACTATGCGGTCAGTTCCTACAAGTTACATTGGTCCCGTGCGAGGTGTTCGTGCCTCCTACGGGGTCGATTGGGGGTCGGTTTGTGTTTTCACACTTTAACGGCCTGTTTTTAACTTTAAGTGTGATTTTTCCATATTATCATCATACTCTCAAACCGGGCGACCAGGGACTACGCGGTTAGTTCCAACAAGTTACATTAGTTCCGTGCGAGGTGTTCGTGCCTCCTACGGGGTCGTTTGGGGGCTGGTTTGGGTTTTCACCCATTAACGGCTTGTTTTTAAGTTTAAATGTTAATTTTTGCTAATTATCGTCATATTCTCAAATCGAGAGACCCGGGACTACGCATTCAGTTCCAATAAGTTACATCGGTCCCGTGCAAGGTGTTCGTGCCTCCTACGGGGTCGATTGGGGGCCGGTATGGGATTTCACCCTTTAACGGAATGTTTTTAAGTCTTTAGTGTGATTTTTGCAAATTATCGTCATACTCTCAAACCGAGAGACCCGGGACTACGCGATCAGTTCCTACAAGTTACATTGGTCCCGTGCGTCCTACGGTGTCGTTTGGGGGATGGTTTGGGTTTTCACCCTTTAACACCATATTTTCAAGTTTAAATGTTGATTTTTGCACATTATCGTCCTATTCAAAAACTGGGAGACCTGGGACTACGCGGTCAGTTCATACAAGTTACATTGGTTCCGTGCGAGGTGTTCGTGGCTCTTACGGGGTCGTTTGGGGATGGTTTGGATTTTCACCCTTTAACGACTTGTTTTTAAGTTTAAGTGCAATTTTTGCAAATGATCATAATACTCTCAAATCATGAGACCTGGGACTACGCGATCAGTTCCTACAAGTGACATTGGTCCCGTGCGAGGTGTTCGTGCCTCCTACGGGGTCGTTTAGGGGCCGGTTTGGGTTTTCACCTTTTAACGGCATGTTTGTAACTAAGTGTGATTTTTATAAATTACCGTCATACTCTCAAATCGAGAGACCCGGGAGTATGCGATCTAATCCTACAAGTTATATTGGTCCCGTGCGAGGTATTCGTGCCTCCTACGGGGTCGTTTGGGGGTCGGTTTGGGTTTTCACCCTTTAACGGCATATTTTTAAGTCTAAGCGTGATTTTTATAAATTATCGTCATACTCTCAAACCGGGAGCTCCGGGACTACGCGGTCAGTTTCTACAAGTTACATTGGTCCCGTGCGAGGTGTTCGTGCCTCCAAGGGGGTCGTTTGGGGGTCGGTTTGGGTTTTCACCCTTTAACGGCATGTTTTTAACTCGAATTGTGATTTTTGCAAATTATCGTGATACTCTCAAATCGGGAGACCCGGGACTACGCGATCAGTTACTACAAGTTACATTGGTCCCGTGCGAGGTGTTCGTGCCTCCTACGGGGTTGTTTGGGGGTCGATTTGGTTTTTCACCCTTTAACGGCATGTTTGTAACTATGTGTAATTTTTAAAAATTATCGTCATACTCTCAAGCCAGTCTATTCCTACAAGTTACATTGGTCCCTTACGAGGTGTTCGTGCCTCCTACGGGGTCGTTTGGGGGCCGGTTTGGGTTTTCCCCCTTTAACGGCATCTTTATAAGTTTAAGTGTTGATTTTTACAAATTATTGACCTATTCATAAACCGGGAGACTCGGGACTATGTGGTAAGTTCTTACAAGCTACATTGGTCCCGTGCGAGGTGTTCGTGCCTCCTACGGGGTCGTTTGGGGGCCGGTTTGGGTTTTCACCCTTTAACGACATGTTTTTAACTAAGTGTGATTTTTGAAAATTATCGTCATACTCTCAAACCAAGAGACTCGGGACTATGCGGTCAGTTCCTACAAGTTACATTGGTCCCGTGCGAGGTGTTCGTGCCTCCTACGGGGTCGATTGGGGGCCGGTTTGTGTTTTCACCCTTTAACGGCCTGTTTTTAACTTTAAGTGTGATTTTTCCAAATTATCTTCATACTCTCAAACTGGGAGACACAAGACTACGTGGTCAGTTCCTACAAGTTACATCGGTCCCGTGCGAGGTGTTCGTGCCTCATACGGGTTCGATTGGGGGTCGATTTGGATTTGCACCCTTTAACGGCATGTTTTTAACTAAGTGTGATTTTTGCAAATTATCGTCATACTCTCAAACCAGGACACTCGGGACTACGCGGTCGGTTCCTACAAGTTACATTGGTCCCATGTGAGATGTTCGTGCCTCCTACGGGGTCGATTGGGGGTCGGTTAGTGTTTTCACCCTTTAACGGCCTATTTTTAACTTTAAGTGTGATTTTTCCATATTATCATCATACTCTCAAACCGGGAGACCAGCGACTACGCGGTCAGTTCCAACAAGTTACATTGGATCTGTGCGAGGTGTTCGTGCCTCCTACGGGGTCGTTTGGTGGCTGGTTTGGGTTTTCACCCATGAACCGCTTGTTTTTAAGTTTAAGTGTTAATTTTTGCAAATTATCGTCATATTCTCAAACTGATAGACCCAAGACTACGCAGTCAGTTCCAAAAAGTTACATTGGACCCGTGCGAGGTGTTCGTGCCTCCTACGGGGTCGATTGGGGGCCGGTTTATGTTTTCACCCTTTAACTGCCTATTTTTAACTTTAAGTGTGATTTTTCCAAATTATCATCATACTCTCAAACTGGGAGACCCGAGACTACGCGGTCAGTTCCTATAAGTTACATTGGTCCCGTGCGAGGTGTTCGTGCCTCCTACGGGTTCGATTGGGGGCCGGTTTGGATTTGCACCCTTTAACGGCATGTTTTTAACTAAATGTGATTTTGCAAATTATCGTCATACTCTCAAACCAGGAGACTCGGTACTACGCGGTCAGTTCCTACAAGTTACATTGGTCCCGTACGAGGTTTTCGTGCCTCCTACGGGGTCGATTGGGGTTCGGTTTGTGTTTTCACCCTTTAACGGCCTGTTTTTAACTTTAAGTGTGATTTTTCCATATTATCATCATACTCTCAAACCGGGAGACCAGGGACTACGCGGTCAGTTCCAACAAGTTACATTGGTTCCGTGCGAGGTTTTTGTGCCTCCTACGGGGTCGTTTGGGGGCTGGTTTGGGTTTGCACCCATGAACGACTTGTTTTTAAGTTTAACTGTTAATTTTTGCAAGTTATCGTCATATTATCAATCCGAGAGACTCGGGACTACGCAGTCAGTTCCAACAAGTTGCATTGGTCCAGTGCAAGGTGTTCGTGCCTCCTACGGGGTCGATTGGGGGCCGTTATGGGTTTTCACCCTCTAACGGAATGTTTTTAAGTCTTTAGTGTGATTTTTGCCAATTATAGTCATACTCTCAAACCGAGAGGCCCGGGACTACGCAGTCAGTTCCTACAAGTTACATTGGTCCCGTGCGAGGTGTTCGTGCCTCCTACGGGGTCGTTTGGGGGCTGGTTTGGGTTTTCACCCTTTAACACCACGTTTTTAAGTTTAAATGTTGATTTTTTCACATTATCGTCCTATTTAAAAATCGAGAAACCTGGGACTACGCGGTCAGTTCATACAAGTTACATTGGTTCCGTGCGAGGTGTTCGTGCCTTTTAGGGGGTCGTTTGGTGCTGGTTTGGGTTTTCACCCTTTAACGGCTTGTTTTTAAGTTTAAGTTTGATTTTTGCAAATTATCATAATCCTCTCAAATCGGGAGACCCGGGACTACGCGATCACTTCCTACAAGTGACATTGGTCCCGTGCGAGGTGTGCGTGCCTCCTACGGGGTCGTTTAGGGGCCGGTTTGGGTTTTCACCTTTTAACGGCATGTTTGTAACTAATTGTGATTTTTATAAATTATCGTCATACTCTCAAACCGGGATACCCGGGATTACGCGGTCTAATCCTACAAGTCATATTGGTCCCGTGCCAGGTGTTCGTGCCTCCTACGGGGTCGTTTGGTGGCCGGTTTGGGTTTTCACCCTTTAACGGCATGTTTTTAAGTCTAAGTGTGATTTTTGTAAATTATCGTCATACTCTCAAACCGGGAGATCTGGGACTACGCGGTCAGTTCCTACAAGTTACATTGGTCCCGTGCGAGGTGTTCGTGCCTCCAAGGGGGTCATTTGGGGGTCGGTTTGGGTTTTCACCCTTTAACAGCATGTGTTTAACTCTAAGTGTGATTTTTGCAAATTATCATTATACTCTCAAATCGGGAGACTCAGGACTACGCGGTCAGTTACTACAAGTTACATTGGTCCCGTGCGAGGTGTTCGTGCCTCCTACGGGGTTGTTTGGGGGGCGATTTGGGTTTTCACCCTTTAACGGCATGTTCGTAACTAAGTGTGCTTTTTACAAATTATCGTCATACTCTCAAATCGGGAGACCCAAGGCTACGCGGTCTATTTCTACAAGTTACATTGGTCCCATGCGAGGTGTTCGTGTCTCCTACGGGGTCGTTTGGGGGCTGGTTTGGGTTTTCACCCTTTAACGGCATGTTTATAAGTTTAAGTGTTGATTTTTACAAATTATCGACCTACTCACAAATCGGGAGACCCGGGACTACGTGGTCAGTTCCTACAAGTTACATTGGTCCCGTGCGAGGTGTTCGTGCCTCCTACGGGGTCGTTTGGGGGCTGGTTTGGGTTTTCACCCTTTAACACCATGTTTTTATGTTTAAATGTTGATTTTTGCAAATTATCATCCTATTCAAAAACCGGGCGACCTGGGACTACGCGGTCAGTTCATACAAGTTACATTGGTTCCGTGCAAGGTGTCCGTGCCTCTTATGGGGTCGTTTGGGGCTGGTTTGGGTTTTGACCCTTTAAAGGCTTATTTTTAAGTTTAAGTGCGATTTTTGTAAATTATCTTAATACTCTCAAACTGGGAGACCCGGGACTACGCAGTCAGTTCCTACAAGTGATATTGGTCCCGTGAGAGGTGTTCGTGCCTCCTACGGAGTCGTTTAGGGGCCGGTTTGGGTTTTCACCTTTTAACGGCATGTTTCTAACTAAGTGTGATTTTTATAAATTATCATCATACTCTCAAACCAGGAGACTCAGGACTATGCGGTTAGTTCCTACATGTTACATTGGTCCCGTGCGAGGTGTTCGTGCCTCCTACGGGGTCATTTGGGGGCCGATTTGGGTTTTCACCCTTTAACGGCATGTTTTTAACTTAGTGTGATTTTTGAAAATTATCGTCATACTCTCAAACCAGGATACTCGGGATTACGCGGTCAGTTCCTATAAGTTACATTGGTCCCGTGCGAGGTGTTCGTGCCTCCTACGGGGTCGATTGGGGGGCGGTTTATGTTTTCACCCTTTAACTGCCTGTTTTTAACTTTAAGTGTGATTTTTCCAAATTATATTCATACTCTCAAACTGGGAGACCCGAGACTACGCGGTCAGTTCCTATAAGTTACATTGGTCCCGTGCGAGGTGTTCGTGCCTCCTACGGGTTTGATTGGGGGCCGGTTTGGATTTTCACCCTTTAACGGCATGTTTTTAACTAAGTGTGATTTTGCAAATTATCGACATACTCTCAAACCAGGAGACTCGGTACTACGCGGTCAGGTCCTACAAGTTACATTGGTCCCGTACGAGGTGTTCGTGCCTCCTACGGGGTCGATTGGGGTTCGGTTTGTGTTTTCACCCTTTAACGGCCTGTTTTTAACTTGAAGTGTGATTTTTCCATATTATCATCATACTCTCAAACCGGGAGACCAGGGACTACGCGGTCAGTTCCAACAAGTTACATTGGTTCCGTGCGAGGTTTTTGTGCCTCCTACGGGGTCGTTTGGGGGCTGGTTTGGGTTTGCACCCATGAACGACTTGTTTTTAAGTTTAAGTGTTAATTTGTGCAAATTATCGTCATATTATCAATCCGAGAGACTCGGGACTACGCAGTCAGTTCCAATAAGTTGCATTGGTCCAGTGCAAGGTGTTCGTGCCTCCTACGGGGTCGATTGGGGGCCGTTATGGGTTTTCACCCTCTAACGGAATGTTTTTAAGTCTTTAGTGTGATTTTTGCAAATTATAGTCATACTCTCAAACCGAGAGGCCCGGGACTACGCAGTCAGTTCCTACAAGTTACATTGGTCCCGTGCGAGGTGTTCGTGCCTCCTACGGGGTCGTTTGGGGGCTGGTTTGGGTTTTCACCCTTTAACACCATGTTTTTAAGTTTAAATGTTGATTTTTGCACATTATCGTCCTATTTAAAAACCGGGAGACCTGGGACTACGCGGTCAGTTCATACAAGTTACATTAGTTCCGTGCAAGGTGTTCGTGCCTCTTACGGGGTCGTTTGGGGCTGGTTTGGGTTTTCACCCTTTAACGGCTTGTTTTTAAGTTTAAGTTTGTTTTTTGCAAATTATCATAATCCTCACAAACTGGGAGACCCGGGACTACGCGGTCAGTTCCTACAGGTGACATTGGTTCCGTGCGAGGTGTTCGTGCCCCCTACGGGGTCGTTTAGGGGCCGGTTTGGGTTTTCACCTTTTAACGGCATGTTTGTAACTAATTGTGATTTTTATAAATTATCGTCATACTATCAAACCGGGATACCCGGGATTACGCGGTCTAATCCTACAAGTTATATTGGTCTCGTGCGAGGTGTTCGTGCCTCCTACGGGGTCGTTTGGGGGCCGGTTTGGGTTTTCACCCTTTAACGGCATGTTTTTAAGTCTAAGTGTGATTTTTGTAAATTATCGTCATACTCTCAAACCGGGAGATCTGGGACTACGCGGTCAGTTCCTACAAGTTACATTGGTCCCGTGCGAGGTGTTCGTGCCTCCAAGGGGGTCATTTGGGGGTCGGTTTGGGTTTTCACCCTTTAACAGCATGTGTTTAACTCTAAGTGTGATTTTTGCAAATTATCATTATACTCTCAAATCGGGAGACTCAGGACTACGCGGTTAGTTACTACAAGTTACATTGGTCCCGTGCGAGGTGTTCGTGCCTCCTACGGGGTTGTTTGGGGGCCGATTTGGGTTTTCACCCTTTAACGGCATGTTCGTAACTAAGTGTGCTTTTTACAAATTATCGTCATACTCTCAAATCGGGAGACCCAAGGCTACGCGGTCTATTTCTACAAGTTACATTGGTCCCATGCGAGGTGTTCGTGTCTCCTACGGGGTCGTTTGTGGGCTGGTTTGGGTTTTCACCCTTTAACGGCATGTTTATAAGTTTAAGTGTTGATTTTTACAAATTATCGACCTACTCACAAATCGGGAGACCCGGGACTACGTGGTCAGTTCCTACAAGTTACATTGGTCCCGTGCGAGGTGTTCGTGCCTCCTACGGGGTCGTTTGGGGGCTGGTTTGGGTTTTCACCCTTTAACACCATGTTTTTATGTTTAAATGTTGATTTTTGCAAATTATCATCCTATTCAAAAACCGGGCGACCTGGGACTACGCGGTCAGTTCATACAAGTTACATTGGTTCCGTGCAAGGTGTCCGTGCCTCTTATGGGGTCGTTTGGGGCTGGTTTGGGTTTTGACCCTTTAAAGGCTTATTTTTAAGTTTAAGTGCGATTTTTGTAAATTATCTTAATACTCTCAAACTGGGAGACCCGGGACTACGCAGTCAGTTCCTACAAGTGATATTGGTCCCGTGAGAGGTGTTCGTGCCTCCTACGGAGTCGTTTAGGGGCCGGTTTGGGTTTTCACCTTTTAACGGCATGTTTCTAACTAAGTGTGATTTTTATAAATTATCATCATACTCTCAAACCAGGAGACTCAGGACTATGCGGTTAGTTCCTACATGTTACATTGGTCCCGTGCGAGGTGTTCGTGCCTCCTACGGGGTCATTTGGGGGCCGATTTGGGTTTTCACCCTTTAACGGCGTGTTTTTAACTAAGTGTGATTTTTGAAAATTATCGTCATACTCTCAAACCAGGATACTCGGGATTACGCGGTCAGTTCCTATAAGTTACATTGGTCCCGTGCGAGGTGTTCGTGCCTCCTACGGGGTCGATTGGGGGGCGGTTTATGTTTTCACCCTTTAACTGCCTGTTTTTAACTTTAAGTGTGATTTTTCCAAATTATATTCATACTCTCAAACTGGGAGACCCGAGACTACGCGGTCAGTTCCTATAAGTTACATTGGTCCCGTGCGAGGTGTTCGTGCCTCCTACGGGTTTGATTGGGGGACGGTTTGGATTTTCACCCTTTAACGGCATATTTTTAACTAAGTGTGATTTTGCAAATTATCGACATACTCTCAAACCAGGAGACTCGGTACTACGCGGTCAGGTCCTACAAGTTACATTGGTCCCGTACGAGGTGTTCGTGCCTCCTACGGGGTCGATTGGGGTTCGGTTTGTGTTTTCACCCTTTAACGGCCTGTTTTTAACTTGAAGTGTGATTTTTCCATATTATCATCATACTCTCAAACCGGGAGACCAGGGACTACGCGGTCAGTTCCAACAAGTTACATTGGTTCCGTGCGAGGTTTTTGTGCCTCCTACGGGGTCGTTTGGGGGTTGGTTTGGGTTTGCACCCATGAACGACTTGTTTTTAAGTTTAAGTGTTAATTTGTGCAAATTATCGTCATATTATCAATCCGAGAGACTCGGGACTACGCAGTCAGTTCCAACAAGTTGCATTGGTCCAGTGCAAGGTGTTCGTGCCTCCTACGGGGTCGATTGGGGGCCGTTATGGGTTTTCACCCTCTAACGGAATGTTTTTAAGTCTTTAGTGTGATTTTTGCAAATTATAGTCATACTCTCAAACCGAGAGGCCCGGGACTACGCAGTCAGTTCCTACAAGTTACATTGGTCCCGTGCGAGGTGTTCGTGCCTCCTACGGGGTCGTTTGGGGGCTGGTTTGGGTTTTCACCCTTTAACACCACGTTTTTAAGTTTAAATGTTGATTTTTGCACATTATCGTCCTATTTAAAAATCGAGAGACCTGGGACTACGCGGTCAGTTCATACAAGTTACATTGGTTCCGTGCGAGGTGTTCGTGCCTCTTACGGGGTCGTTTGGTGCTGGTTTGGGTTTTCACCCTTTAACGGCTTGTTTTTAAGTTTAAGTTTGTTTTTTGCAAATTATCATAATCCTCACAAACTGGGAGACCCGGGACTACGCGGTCAGTTCCTACAGGTGACATTGGTTCCGTGCGAGGTGTTCGTGCCCCCTACGGGGTCGTTTAGGGGCCGGTTTGGGTTCTCACCTTTTAACGGCATGTTTGTAACTAAGTGTTTATTATAAATTATCATCATACTCTCAAATCGGGATACCCGGGAGTACGCGGTCTAATCCTACAAGTTATATTGGTCCCGTGCGAGGTGTTCGTGCCTCCTACGGGGTCGTTTGGAGACCAATTTGGGTTTTCACCCTTTAACGGCATGTTTTTAAGTCTAAGTGTGATTTTTGTAAATTATCATCATACTCTCAAACCGGAGATCCGGGACTACGCGGTCAGTTCCTACAAGTTACATTGTTCCGTGCGAGGTGTTCGTGCCTCCAAGGGGGTCGTTTGGGGGCCAGTTTGGGTTTTCACCCTTTAACGGCATATTTTTAACTCTAAGTGTGATTTTTACAAATTATCGTTATACTCTCAAATCGGGAGACTCAGGACTACGCGATCAGTTACTACAAGTAACATTGGTCCCGTGCGAGGTGTTCGTGCCTCCTACGGGGTTGTTTGGGGGCCGATTTGGGTTTTCACCCTTTAACGACATGTTTGTAACTAAGTGTGATTTTTATAAATTATCGTCATACCCTCAAACTGGGAGACCCGAGACTACGCGGTCTATTTCTGCAAGTTACATTGGTCCCATGCGAGGTGTTCGTGCGTCCTACGGGGTCGTTTGGGGGATGGTTTGGGTTTTCACCCTTTAACACCATGTTTTTAAGTTTAAATGTTAATTTTTGCAAATTATCGTCCTATTCAAAAACCGGGAGACCTGGGACTACGCGGTCAGTTCATACAAGTTAAATTGATTCCGTGCGAGGTGTTCGTGCCTCTTACAGGGTCGTTTGGGGCTGGTTTGGGTTCTGACCCTTTAAAGGCTTATTTTTAAGTTTAAGTGCGATTTTTGCAAATTATCATAATACTCTCAAACTGGGAGACCCGGGACTACGCGGTCAGTTCCTACAACTGATTTTGGTCCCGTGCGAGGTGTCCGTGCCTCCTACGGGGTCGTTTAGGGGCCAGTTTGGGTTTTCACCTTTTAACGACATGTTTCTAGCTAAGTGTGATTTTTATAAATTATCGCCATACTCTCAAAACGGGACACCCGGGAGTACGCGGTCTAATCCTACAAGTTATATTGGTCCCGTGCGAGGTGTTCGTGCCTCCTACGGGGTCGTTTGGGGGCCGGTTTGGGTTTTCACCCTTTAACGGCATGTTTTTAAGTCTAAGTGCGATTTTTGTAAATTATTGTCATGCTCTCAAACCGGGAGATCCGGGACAACGCGGTCAGTTCCTAACAGTTACATTGGTCCCGTGCGAGGTGTTCGTGCCTCCAAGGGAGTCGTTTGGGGGCCGTTTTCTATTTAATCCCTTTAACGACCTATTACTAACTCTAAGTGTGATTTTTGCATGTTATCATCATACTCTCAAACCGGGAGACTCGGGACTACGCGGTCAGTTCCTACAAGTTACATTGGTACCGTACGAGGTGTTCGTGCCTCCTACGGGGTCGATTGGAGGCCGATTTGTGTTTTCACCCTTTAACAGCCAGTTTTTAACTTTATGTGTGATTTTTCCAAATTATCGTCATACTCTCAAACTGGGACACCAGGGACTACGTGGTCAGTTCCAACAAGTTACATTGGTCCCGTGCGAGGTGTTCGTGCCTCCTACGAGGTCGTTTGGGGGCTGGTTTGGGTTTTCACCCTTTAACGGCTTGTTTTTAAGTTTAAATGTTAATTTTTCCAAATTATTGTCATATTCTCAAACCTAGAGACCCGGGACTACGCGGTCAGTTCCTACAAGTTACATTGGTCCGGTGCGAGGTATCCGTGCCTCCTACGTGGTCGATTGGGGGCCGGTTTGTGATTTCACCCTTTAACGGCATGTGTTTTAAGTCTAAGTGTGATTTTTGCAAATTATCATCATACTCTCAAACCGAGAGACCCGAGACTACACGATCAGTTCCTACAAGTTACATTGGTCCCGTGCGAGGTGTTCGTGCCTCCTACGAGGTCGTTTGGGGGTGGTTTGGGTTTTCACCCTTTAACGGCTTGTTTTTAAGTTTAAATGTTAATTTTTCCAAATTATCGTCATATTTTCAAACCGGTAGACCCGGGACTACGCGGTCAGTTCCTACAAGTTACATTGGTTCCGTGCGAGGTGTTCGTGCCTCGTACGTGGTCGATTGGGGGCCGATTTGGATTTTTACCCTTTAACTGCCTATTTTTAAATCTTATTGTGATTTTTGCAAATTATCATCATACTCTAAAACCGGGAGACCAGGGACTACGCGGTCAGTTCCTAAAGTGACAATGGTCCCGTGCAAGGTGTTTGTGCCTCCTACGGGGTCGATTGGGGGCCGGTATGGGTTTTCACCCTTTAACGGAATGTTTTTAAGTCTTTAGTGTGATTTTTGCAAATTATCGTCATACTCTCAAACTGAGAGGCCCGAAACTACGCGGTCAGTTCCTACAAGTTACATTGGTCCCGTGCGAGGTGTCCGTGCCTCCTATGGGGTTGTTTGGGGGCAGATTTGGGATTTTCACCGTTTAACGGCTTGTTTTTAACTAAGTGTGATTTTAACTAATTATCTTCATACTCTGAAACTAGGAGACTCGGGACTACGCGGTCAGTTCCTACAAGTTACATTGGTCCCGTGCGAGGTGTTCGTGCCTCCTACGGGGTCGATTGGGGGCCGGTTTGTGTTATCACCCTTTAACGGCATGTGTTTTAAGTCTAAGTGTGATTTTTGTAAATTATCATCATACTCTCAAACTGAGAGACCCGGGACTACGCGATCAGTTCCTACAAGTTACATTGGTCCCGTGTGAGGTGTTCGTGCCTCCTACGGGTTCGTTTGGGGGCTGGTTTGGGTTTTCACCCTTTAATGGCATGTTTTTTAGTTTGAATGTTGTTTTTTGCATATTATCATCCTACTCTCAAATCGGGAGACCCGGGACTACGCGGTTAGTTCCTACAAGTTACATTGGTCCTGTGCGAGGTGTTCATGCCTCCTACGGGGTCGATTGGGGTCCGGTTTGGGTTTAATCCCTTTAACGCCCTATTTATAACTCTAAGTGCGATTTTTCCAAATTATCATCATACTCTCAAACCAGGAGACTCGGGACAACGCGGTCAGTTCCTACATGTTACATTGGTCTTGTGCGAGGTGTTCGTGCCTCCTACGGGGTCGATTGGGGGCCGGTTTGTGTTTTCACCGTTTAGCGGCCTGTTTTTAACTTTAAGTGTGATTTTTCCAAATTATCGTGATACTCTCAAACCGAGAGACCAGGGAATACGCGGTCAGTTCCTACAAGTTACATTGGTCCCGTGCGAGGTGGTTGTGCCTCCTACGGGGTCTTTTGGGGTTAGATTTTGGATTTTCACCCTGTAACGGCTTATTTTTAACTAAGTGTGATTTTTACAAATTATCGTCATACTCTCAAACCAGGAGACTCGGGACTACGCGATCAGTTCCTACAAGTAACTTTTGTCCCGTGTAAGGTGTTCGTGCCTCCTGCGGGTCGATTGGGGGCCGGTTTGAGTTTTCACCCTTTAAGCGCATGTGTTTTAAGTCTAAGTGTGATTTTTGCAAATTATCATCGTACTCTCAAACCGAGAGACCCGGGAATACGCGATTAGTTCCTACAACTTACATTGGTCCCGTGTGAGGTGTTCGTGGCTCCTACGGAGTCGTTTGGGTGCTGGTTTGGGTTTTCACCCTTTAACGGCATGTTTTTAAGTTTAAATGTTGATTTTTGCAAATTATCATCCTATTCACAAACCGGGAGACCCGGGACTACGCTGTTAGTTCCTACAAGTTAAATTGGTCCCGTGTGAGGTGTTCATGCCTCGTACGGGGTCGATTGGGGGCCGATTTGGGTTTTCACCCTTTGATGGCCTTTTTTTAACTCTAAGTGTTATTTTTGTAAATTATCGTCATACTCTCAAACCGGGAGACCCGAGACTACGCGGTCTATTCTTACAAGTTACATTGGTCTCGTGCGAGTTGTTCGTGCCTCCTATGGGGTCGTTTGGGGGATGGTTTTGGTTTTCACCCTTTAACGACATATTTTTAACTTTTAAATGTTGATTTTTGCAAATTATCATCCTATTCACAAACCGGGAGACCTGGGACTATGCTGCCAGTTCCTACAAGTTAAATTGGTCCTGTGTGAGGTGTTCATGCCTCGTACGGGGTCGATTGGGGGACGGTATGGGTTTTCACCCTTTAACGGAATGTTTTTAAGTCTAAGTGTGATTTTTGTAAATTAACTTCATACTCTCAAACCGGGAGACCCGGGACTACGCGCTCAGTTCCAACAAGTTACATTGATCCCGTGCGAGGTGTTCATGCCTCCTATGGGGTTGCTTGGGGCCTGGTTTGGATTTTCACCCTTTAACGGCATGTTTTTAAGTTTAAGTGTTGATTTTTGCAAATAATTGTCCTATTCACAAACCGAGAGACCCGGGACTACGCCGTCAGTTCCTAGAAGTTACATTGGTCCCGTGCGAGGTGTTCGTGCCTCCTACAGGGTCAATTGGGGGCCGGTTTGGGTTTTGACCCTTTAACATCATGTTTTTAAGTCTAAGTGTGATTTTTGTAAATTATCATCATACTCTCAAATTGAGAAAACCAGGACTACGCGGTCAGTTCCTACAAGTTACATTGGTCCCGTGCGAGGTGTTCTTGACTCCTACGGGGTCATTTGGGGGAGGGTTTGCATTTTCACCCTTTAACGACATGTTCTTAAGTTTAAATGTTGATTTTTGCAAATTATCGTCCTATTCACAAACCGGGAGACCCGGGACTAAGATGTCACTTCCTACAAGTTACATTGGTTCCGTGCGAGGTGTTCGTGCCTCGTACGGGGTCGATTGGGGGCCGGTTTGGATTTTCACCCTTTAACGGCTTGTTTTAATGTTTAAGTGTTAATTTTTGCAAATTATCATCATATTCTCAAATCGGGAGACCCAGGACTACGCGGTCAGTTCCAAGTGGTTACATTGGTCTCGCGCAAGGTGTTCGTGCCTCCTACGTTGTCGATTGGGGGACAGTATGGGTTTTCACCCTTTAACGAAATGTTTTTAAGTCTAAGTGTGATTTTTGCAAATTATCGTCATACTCTCAAACCGTTAGACCCGGGAGTACGCGGTCAGTTCCTACAAGTTACATTGGTCCCGTACGAGGTGTTCGTGCCGCCTATGGGGTCGTTTGGGGGAAGATTTGGGATTTTCACCCTTTAACGGCTTGTTTTTAACTAAGTGTGATTTTTTTAAATTATCATCATACTCTCGAACCAGGAGACTCGGGACTATGCGGTCAGTTCCTACAAGTTACATTGGTCCCGTGCGAGGTGTTCGTGCCTCCTACGGGGTCGATTAGGGGCCGGTTTGTGTTTTCACCCTTTAAGGGCATGTGTTTTAAGTCTAAGTGTGATTTTTGCAAATTATCATCATACTCTCAAATCGAGAGACCCGAGACTACGCGATCAGTTCCTACAAGTTACATTGGTCCCGTGCGAGGTGTTCGTGCCTCCTACGGGATCGTTTGGGGGCTGGTTTGGGTTTTCACCCTTTAATGGCATGTTTTTAAGTTTAAATGTTGATTTTTGTAAATTATCATCCTATTCACAAACTGGGAGACCCGGGACTACGCTTTCAGTTCCTACAAGTTAAATTGGTCCCGTGTGAGGTGTTCATGCCTTGTACGGGGTCGATTGGGGGCCGGTTTGGGTTTTCACCCTTTAATGGCCTGTTTTTAACTCTAAGTGTGATTTTTGTAAATTATTGTCATACTCTCAAATCGGGAGACCCGGGACTACGCGATCAATTCCAACAAGTTACATTGATCCCGTGCGAGGTGTTCGTGCCTCCTACGGGGTTGCTTGGGGCTTGGTTTGGATTTTCACCCTTTAACGGTATGTTTTTATGTTTAAGTGTTGATTTTTACAAATAATTGTCCTATTCACAAACTGAGAAACCCGGGACTACGTTGTCAGTTCCTAGAAGTTACATTGGTCCCGTGCAAGGTGTTCGTGCCTCCTACAGGGTCGATTGGGGGTCGGTTTGGGTTTTGACCCTTTAACGGCATGTTTTTAAGTCTAAGTGTGATTTTGTAAATTATCGTCATACTCTCAAATTGAGAGACCCGGGACTACGCGGTCAGTTCCTACAAGTGACATTGGTCCCGTGCGAGGTGTTCGTGCCTCCTATGGGGTCGTTTGGGGGCGAGTTTGCATTTTCACCATTTAACAACATGTTTTTAAGTTTAAATGTTAATTTTTGGAAATTATCGTCCTATTCCCAAACTGGGAGACCCGGGACTATGCTGTCAGTTCCTACAAGTTACATTGGTTCCGTGCGAGGTGTTCGTGCCTCGTACGGGGTCGATTGGGGGCCGGTTTGGATTTTCACCCTTTAACGGCCTATTTTTAAATCTTAGTGTGATTTTTGCAAATTATCATCATACTCTCAAACCGGGAGACCCGGGACTACGCGGTCAGTTCCTACAAGTTACCTTTGTCCCGTGCGATGTGTCCGTTCCTCCTATGGGGTCGTTTGGGGGCAGATTTGGGATTTTCACCCTTTAACGACTTGTTTTTAACTAAGTGTGATTTTTGCAAATTATCTTCATACTCTCAAACCAAGAGACTTGGGACTATGCAGTCAGTTCCTATAAGTTATCTTGGTCCCGTACGAGGTGTTCATGCCTCCTACGGGGTCGATTGAGGGTCGGTTTGTGTTTTCACCCTTTAACGGCATGTGTTTTAAATCTAAGTGTGATTTTTGAAAATTATCGTCATACTCTCAAACCGAGAGACCCGGGACTACGCGATCAGTTCTTACAAGTTACATTGGTCCCGTGCGAGGTGTCCGTGCCTCCTATGGGGTCGTTTGGGGTCAGATTTGGGATTTTCACCCTTTAACGGCCTGTTTTTAACTAAGTGTGATTTTTGCAAATTATCGTCATACTCTCAAACCAGGAGACTCGGGACTATGTGGTCAGTTCCTACAAGTTATATTTGTCCCGTGCGAGGTGTTCGTGCCTCCTACGGGGTCGATTGGGGGTCGGTTTGTGTTTTCACCCTTTAAGGGCATGTGTTTTAAGTCTAAGTGTGATTTTTGTAAATTATCATCATACTCTCAAACCGAGAGACCCAGGACTACGCGATCAGTTCTTACAAGTTACATTGGTCCCGTGCGAGGTGTCCGTGCCTCCTATGGGGTCGTTTGGGGTCAGATTTGGGATTTTCACCCTTTAACGGCCTGTTTTTAACTAAGTGTGATTTTTGCAAATTATCGTCATACTCTCAAACCAGGAGACTCGGGACTATGTGGTCAGTTCCTACAAGTTATATTTGTCCCGTGCGAGGTGTTCGTGCCTCCTACGGGGTCGATTGGGGGTCGGTTTGTGTTTTCACCCTTTAAGGGCATGTGTTTTAAGTCTAAGTGTGATTTTTGTAAATTATCGTCATACTCTCAAACCGAGAGACCCGGGACTACGCGATTTGTTCCTATAAGTTACATTGGTCCCGTTCGAGGTGCTCCTGCCTTTTACGGGGTCGTTTGGTGGCTGGTTTGGGTTTACACCCTTTAATGGCAAGTTTTTAAGTTTAAATGTTGATTTTTCCAAATTATCGTCATACTCTTAAACCGGGAGACCCGGGACTACGCGATCAGTTCCAACAAGTTACATTGGTCCCGTGCGAGGTGTCCATGCCTCCTATGGGGTTGCTTGGGGCCTGGTTTGTATTTTCACCCTTTAACGGCATGTTTTTAACTTTAAGTGTTGATTTCGGCAAATAATTGTCCTATTCACAAACCGAGAGACCCGGGACTACGCTGTCAGTTCCTAGAAGTTACATTGGTCCCGTGCGAGGTGTTCGTGCTTCCTACAAAGTCGATTGGGGGCCGATTTGGGTTTTGACCCTTTAACGGCATGTTTTTAAGTCTAAGTGTGATTTTTGTAATTTATCATCATAATCTCAAATTGAGAGACCCGGGACTACGCGGTCAGTTCCTACAAGTTACATTGGTCCCGTACGAGGTGTTCGTGCCTCCTACGGGGTCGTTTGGGGGCGGGTTTGCATTTTCACCCTTTAACGACATGTTTTTAAGTTTAAATGTTGATTTTGGCAAAATTATCGTCCTATTCACAAACCGGGAGACCCGGGACTAAGCTGTCAGTTCCTACAAGTTACATTGGTTCTGTGCGAGGTGTTCGTGCCTCGTACGGGGTCGATTGGGAGCCGGTTTGTGTTTTCACCGTTTAACGACATGTTTTTAACTTTAAGTGTGATTTTTCCAAATTATCGTCATACTCTCAAACCGGGAGACCAGGGACTACGCGGTCAGTTCCTACAAGTTACATTGGTCCCGTGCGAGGTGTCCGTGCCTCCTATGGGGTCGTTTGGGGTCAGATTTCGAATTTTCACCCTATAATGGCTTGTTTTTAACTAAGTGTGATTTTTTCAAATTATCCTCATACTCTCAAACCAGGAGACTCGGGACTACGCGATCAGTTCCTACAAGTTACATTTGTCCCTTGCGAGGTGTTTGTGCCTCTTACGGGGTCGATTGGGGGCCGGTTTGTGTTTTCACCCTTTAAGGGCATGTGTTTTAAATCTAAGTGTGATTTTTACAAATTATCGTCATACTCTCAAACCAGGAGACTCGGGACTACGCGGTCAGTTCCTACAAGTTACATTGGTCCTGTGCGAGGTGTTCGTGCCTCCTACAGGGTCGATTGGGGGCCGGTTTGTGTTTTCACCCTTTAAGGGCATGTGTTTTAAGTCTAAGTGTAATTTTTGCAAATTATCATCATACTCTCAAACCAAAAGACCCGGGACTACGCGATCAGTTCCTACAAGTTACATTGGTCCCGTGCGAGGTGTTCGTGCCTCCTATGGGATTGCTTGGGGCCTAGTTTCGGTTTTCACCCTTTAACGGCATGTTTTTAATTTTAAGTGTTAATTTTTGCAAATAATTGTCCTATTCACAAACCGAGAGACCCGGGACTACGCTGTCAGTTCCTAGAAGTTACATTGGTCCCGTGCGAGGTGTTCGTGCCTCCTACAGGGTCGATTGGGGGCCGGTTTGGGTTTTGACCCTTTAACGGCATGTTTTTAAGTCTAAGTGTGATTTTTGTAAATTATCATCATACTCTCAAATTGAGAGACCCGGGACTACGCGGTCAGTTCCTACAAGTTACATTGGTCCCGTGCGAGGTGTTCGTGACTCCTACGGGGTCATTTGGGGGCGGGTTTGCATTTTCACCCTTTAACGACATGTTCTTAAGTTTAAATGTTGATTTTTGCAAATTATCATCCTATTCACAAACCGGGAGACCCGGGACTAAGATGTCACTTCCTACAAGTTACATTGGTTCCGTGCGAGGTGTTCGTACCTCGTACGGGGTCGATTGGGGGCCGGTTTGTGTTTTCACCGTTTAACGGCCTGTTTTTAACTTTAAGTGTGATTTTTCCAAATTATCATCATACTCTCAAACCGAGAGACCAGGGACTACGCGATCAGTTCCTACAAGTTACATTGGTCCCGTGCGAGGTGGTCGTGCCTCCTATGGGGTCGTTTGGAGTTAGATTTGGGATTCTCACACTTTAACGGCTTGTTTTTAACTAAGTGTGATTTTTGCAAATTATCATCATACTCTCAATCCAGGAGACTCGGGACTACGCGGTCAGTTCCTACAAGTTACATTTGTCCCGTGCGAGGTGTTCGTGCCTCCTACGGGGTCGATTGGGGGCCGGTTTGTGTTTTCAACCTTTAAGGGCATGTGTTTTAAGTCTAAGTGTGATTTTTGTAAATTATCATCATACTCTCAAACCGAGAGACCCAGGACTACGCGATTAGTTCCTACAAGTTACATTGGTCCCGTGTGAGGTGTTCGTGCCTCCTACGGGGACGTTTGGGGGCTGGTTTGGGTTTTCACCCTTTAACGGCATGTTTTTAAGTTTAAATGTTAATTTTTGCAAATTATCATCCTATTCACAAACCGGGAGACCCGGGACTACGCTGTTAGTTCCTACAAGTTAAATTGATCCCGTGTGAGGTGTTCATGCCTCGTACGGGGTCGATTAGGGGATGGTATGGGTTTTCACCCTTTAACGGAATGTTTTTAAGTCTAGGTGTGCTTTTTGTAAATTATCGTCATACTCTCAAACCGGGAGACTCGGGACTACGCGATCAGTTCCAACAAGTTACATTAATCCCGTGCGACGTGTTTGTGCCTCCTATGGGGTAGCTTAGGGCCTGGTTTTGATTTTCACCCTTTAACGGTATGTTTTTAAGTTTAAGTGTTGATTTTTGCAAATAATTGTCCTATTTACAAACTGAGAGACCCGGGACTACGCTGTCAGTTCCTAGAAGTTACATTGGTCCCGTGCGAGCTGTTTGTGCCTCCTACAGGGTCGATTGGGGGCCGGTTTGGGTTTTGACCCTTTAACGGCATGTTTTTAAGTCTAAGTGTAATTTTTGTAAATTATCATCATACTCTCAAATTGAGAGACTCGGGACTACGCGGTCAGTTACTAGAAGTTACATTGGTCCCGTGCGAGGTGTTCGTGACTCCTACGGGGTCATTTGGGGGCGGGTTTGAATTTTTAACCTTTAACGACATGTTCTTCTGCTTAAATGTTGATTTTTGCAAATTATCGTCCTATTAAAAAACTGGGAGACCCGGGACTGAGCTGTCAGTTCCTACAAGTTACATTGGTTCCGTGCGAGGTGTTCGTGCCTCGTACGGGGTCGATTGGGGGCCGGTTTTGATTTTCATCCTTTAACGACTTGTTTTTAAGTTTAAGTGTTACTTTTTGCAAATTATCATCATATTCTCAAACCGGGAGACCCGGGACTACGCGGTCAGTTCCAATAAGTTACATTGGTCTCGCGCAAGGTGTTCGTACCTCCTACGGGGTCGATTGGGGGACGGTATGGGTTTTCACCCTTTAACGGAATGTTTTTAAGTCTAAGTGTGATTTTTGTAAATTATCGTCATACTCTCAAACCGAGAGACCCGGGACTACGCGGTCAGTTCCTACAAGTTACATTGGTCCCGTGCGAGATGTTCGTGCCTCCTATGGGGTCGTTTGGGGGCAGATTTGGGATTTTCACCCTTTGACGGCTTGTTTTTAACTAAGTGTGATTTTTACAAATTATCGTCATACTCTCAAACTAGGAGACTCGGGACTACGCGGTCAGTTCCTACAAGTTACATTGGTCCTGTGCGAGGTGTTCGTGCCTCCTACAGGGTCGATTGGGGGCCGGTTTGTGTTTTCACCCTTTAAGGGCATGTGTTTTAAGTCTAAGTGTGATTTTTGTAAATTATCATCATACTCTCAAACCGAGAGACCCAGGACTACGCGATTAGTTCCTACAAGTTACATTGGTCCCGTGTGAGGTGTTCGTGCCTCCTACGGGGATGTTTGGGGGCTGGTTTGGGTTTTCACCCTTTAACGGCATGTTTTTAAGTTTAAATGTTAATTTTTGCAAATTATCATCCTATTCACAAACCGGGAGACCCGGGACTACGCTGTCAGTTCCTACAAGTTAAATTGATCCCGTGTGAGGTGTTCATGCCTCGTACGGGGTCGATTAGGGGATGGTATGGGTTTTCACCCTTTAACGGAATGTTTTTAAGTCTAGGTGTGCTTTTTGTAAATTATCGTCATACTCTCAAACCGGGAGACTCGGGACTACGCGATCAGTTCCAACAAGTTACATTAATCCCGTGCGACGTGTTTGTGCCTCCTATGGGGTAGCTTAGGGCCTGGTTTTTATTTTCACCCTTTAACGGTATGTTTTTAAGTTTAAGTGTTGATTTTTGCAAATAATTGTCCTATTTACAAACTGAGAGACCCGGGACTACGCTGTCAGTTCCTAGAAGTTACATTGGTCCCGTGCGAGCTGTTTGTGCCTCCTACAGGGTCGATTGGGGGCCGGTTTGGGTTTTGACCCTTTAACGGCATGTTTTTAAGTCTAAGTGTAATTTTTGTAAATTATCATCATACTCTCAAATTGAGAGACTCGGGACTACGCGGTCAGTTACTACAAGTTACATTGGTCCCGTGCGAGGTGTTCGTGACTCCTACGGGGTCATTTGGGGACGGGTTTGAATTTTTAACCTTTAACGACATGTTCTTATGCTTAAATGTTGATTTTTGCAAATTATCGTCCTATTAAAAAACTGGGAGACCCGGGACTGAGCTGTCAGTTCCTACAAGTTACATTGGTTCCGTGCGAGGTGTTCGTGCCTCGTACGGGGTCGATTGGGGGCCGGTTTTGATTTTCATCCTTTAACGACTTGTTTTTAAGTTTAAGTGTTACTTTTTGCAAATTATCATCATATTCTCAAACCGGGAGACCCGGGACTACGCGGTCAGTTCCAATAAGTTACATTGGTCTCGCGCAAGGTGTTCGTACCTCCTACGGGGTCGATTGGGGGACGGTATGGGTTTTCACCCTTTAACGGACTGTTTTTAAGTCTAAGTGTGATTTTTATAAATTATCGTCATACTCTCAAACCGAGAGACCCGGGACTACGCGGTCAGTTCCTACAAGTTACATTGGTCCCGTGCGAGATGTTCGTGCCTCCTATGGGGTCGTTTGGGGGCAGATTTGGGATTTTCACCCTTTGACGGCTTTTTTTTAACTAAGTGTGATTTTTACAAATTATCGTCATACTCTCAAACTAGGAGACTCGGGACTACGCGGTCAGTTCCTACAAGTTACATTGGTCCTGTGCGAGGTGTTCGTGCCTCCTACAGGGTCGATTGGGGGCCGGTTTGTGTTTTCACCCTTTAAGGGCATGTGTTTTAAGTCTAAGTGTAATTTTTGCAAATTATCATCATACTCTCAAACCAAAAGAGCCAGGACTACGCGATCAGTTCCTACAAGTTACATTGGTCCCGTGCGAGGTGTTCATGCCTCCTATGGGATGGCTTGGGGCCTAGTTTCGGTTTTCACCCTTTAACGGCATGTTTTTAATTTTAAGTGTTAATTTTTGCAAATAATTGTCCTATTCACAAACCGAGAGACCCGGGACTACGCTGTCAGTTCCTAGAAGTTACTTTGGTCCCGTGCGAGGTGTTCGTGCCTCCTACAGGGTCGATTGGGGGCCGGTTTGGGTTTTGACCCTTTAACGGCATGTTTTTAAGTCTAAGTGTGATTTTTGTAAATTATCATCATACTCTCAAATTGAGAGACCCGGGACTACGCGGTCAGTTCATACAAGTTACATTGGTCCCGTGCGAGGTGTTCGTGACTCCTACGGGGTCATTTGGGGGCGGGTTTGCATTTTCACCCTTTAACGACATGTTCTTAAGTTTAAATGTTGATTTTTGCAAATTATCATCCTATTCACAAACCGGGAGACCCGGGACTAAGATGTCACTTCCTACAAGTTACATTGGTTCCGTGCGAGGTGTTCGTACCTCGTACGGGGTCGATTGGGGGCCGGTTTGTGTTTTCACCGTTTAACGGCCTGTTTTTAACTTTAAGTGTGATTTTTCCAAATTATCGTCATACTCTCAAACCGAGAGACCGGGGACTACGCGATCAGTTCCTACAAGTTACATTGGTCCCGTGCAAGGTGGTCGTGCCTCCTATGGGGTCGTTTGGAGTTAGATTTGGGATTCTCACACTTTAACGGCTTGTTTTTAACTAAGTGTGATTTTTGCAAATTATCATCATACTCTCAATCCAGGAGACTCGGGACTACGTGGTCAGTTCCTACAAGTTACATTTGTCCCGTGCGAGGTGTTCGTGCCTCCTACGGGGTCGATTGGGGGCCGGTTTGTGTTTTCACCCTTTAAGGGCATGTGTTTTAAGTCTAAGTGTGATTTTTGTAAATTATCATCATACTCTCAAACCGAGAGACCCAGGACTACGCGATTAGTTCCTACAAGTTACATTGGTCCCGTGTGAGGTGTTCGTGCCTCCTACGGGGACGTTTGGGGGCTGGTTTGGGTTTTCACCCTTTAACGGCATGTTTTTAAGTTTAAATGTTAATTTTTGCAAATTATCATCCTATTCACAAACCGGGAGACCCGGGACTACGCTGTCAGTTCCTACAAGTTAAATTGATCCCGTGTGAGGTGTTCATGCCTCGTACGGGGTCGATTAGGGGATGGTATGGGTTTTCACCCTTTAACGGAATGTTTTTAAGTCTAAGTGTGCTTTTTGTAAATTATCGTCATACTCTCAAACCGGGAGACTCGGGACTACGCGATCAGTTCCAACAAGTTACATTAATCCCGTGCGACGTGTTTGTGCCTCCTATGGGGTAGCTTAGGGCCTGGTTTTTATTTTCACCCTTTAACGGTATGTTTTTAAGTTTAAGTGTTGATTTTTGCAAATAATTGTCCTATTTACAAACTGAGAGACCCGGGACTACGCTGTCAGTTCCTAGAAGTTACATTGGTCCCGTGCGAGCTGTTTGTGCCTCCTACAGGGTCGATTGGGGGCCGGTTTGGGTTTTGACCCTTTAACGGCATGTTTTTAAGTCTAAGTGTAATTTTTATAAATTATCATCATACTCTCAAATTGAGAGACTCGGGACTACGCGGTCAGTTCCTACAAGTTACATTGGTCCCGTGCGAGGTGTTCGTGACTCCTACGGGGTCATTTGGGGGCGGGTTTGAATTTTTAACCTTTAACGACATGTTCTTCTGCTTAAATGTTGATTTTTGCAAATTATCGTCCTATTAAAAAACTGGGAGACCCGGGACTGAGCTGTCAGTTCCTACAAGTTACATTGGTTCCGTGCGAGGTGTTCGTGCCTCGTACGGGGTCGATTGGGGGCCGGTTTTGATTTTCACCCTTTAACGACTTGTTTTTAAGTTTAAGTGTTACTTTTTGCAAATTATCATCATATTCTCAAACCGGGAGATCCGGGACTACGCGGTCAGTTCCAATAAGTTACATTGGTCTCGCGCAAGGTGTTCGTGCCTCCTACGGGGTCGATTGGGGGACGGTATGGGTTTTCACCCTTTAACGGAATGTTTTTAAGTCTAAGTGTGATTTTTGTAAATTATCGTCATACTCTCAAACCGAGACCCGGGACTACGCGGTCAGTTCCTACAAGTTACATTGGTCCCGTGCGAGATGTTCGTGCCTCCTATGGGGTCGTTTGGGGGCAGATTTGGGATTTTCACCCTTTGACGGCTTGTTTTTAACTAAGTGTGATTTTTACAAATTATCGTCATACTCTCAAACCAGGAGACTCGGGACTACGCGGTCAGTTCCTACAAGTTACATTGGTCCTGTGCGAGGTGTTCGTGCCTCCTATAGGGTCGATTGGGGGCCGGTTTGTGTTTTCACCCTTTAAGGGCATGTGTTTTAAGTCTAAGTGTAATTTTTGCAAATTATCATCATACTCTCAACCCAAAAGACCCGGGACTACGCGATCAGTTCCTACAAGTTACATTGGTCCCGTGCGAGGTGTTCGTGCCTCCTATGGGATGGCTTGGGGCCTAGTTTCGGTTTTCACCCTTTAACGGCATGTTTTTAATTTTAAGTGTTAATTTTTGCAAATAATTGTCCTATTCACAAACCGAGAGACCCGAGACTACGCTGTCAGTTCCTAGAAGTTACTTTGGTCCCGTGCGAGGTGTTCGTGCCTCCTACAGGGTCGATTGGGGGCCGGTTTGGGTTTTGACCCTTTAACGGTATGTTTTTAAGTCTAAGTGTGATTTTTGTAAATTATCATCATACTCTCAAATTGAGAGACCCGGGACTACGCGGTCAGTTCCTACAAGTTACATTGGTCCCGTGCGAGGTGTTCGTGACTCCTACGGGGTCATTTGGGGGCGGGTTTGCATTTTCACCCTTTAACGACATGTTCTTAAGTTTAAATGTTGATTTTTGCAAATTATCATCCTATTCACAAACCGGGAGACCCGGGACTAAGATGTCACTTCCTACAAGTTACATTGGTTCCGTGCGAGGTGTTCGTACCTCGTACGGGGTCGATTGGGGGCCGGTTTGTGTTTTCACCGTTTAGCGGCCTGTTTTTAACTTTAAGTGTGATTTTTCCAAATTATCGTCATACTCTCAAACCGAGAGACCAGGGACTACGCGATCAGTTCCTACAAGTTACATTGGTCCCGTGCGAGGTGGTCGTGCCTCCTATGGGGTCGTTTGGAGTTAGATTTGGGATTCTCACACTTTAACGGCTTGTTTTTTACTAAGTGTGATTTTTGCAAATTATCATCATACTCTCAATCCAGGAGACTCGGGACTACGCGGTCAGTTCCTACAAGTTACATTTGTCCCGTGCGAGGTGTTCGTGCCTCCTACGGGGTCGATTGGGGGCCGGTTTGTGTTTTCACCCTTTAAGGGCATGTGTTTTAAGTCTAAGTGTGATTTTTGTAAATTATCATCATACTCTCAAACCGAGAGACCCAGGACTACGCGATTAGTTCCTACAAGTTACATTGGTCCCGTGTGAGGTGTTCGTGCCTCCTACGGGGACGTTTGGGGGCTGGTTTGGGTTTTCACCCTTTAACGGCATGTTTTTAAGTTTAAATGTTAATTTTTGCAAATTATCATCCTATTCACAAACCGGGAGACCCGGGACTACGCTGTCAGTTCCTACAAGTTAAATTGATCCCGTGTGAGGTGTCCATGCCTCGTACGGGGTCGATTAGGGGATGGTATGGGTTTTCACCCTTTAACGGAATGTTTTTAAGTCTAAGTGTGCTTTTTGTAAATTATCGTCATACTCTCAAACCGGGAGACTCGGGACTACGCGATCAGTTCCAACAAGTTACATTGATCCCGTGCGACGTGTTTGTGCCTCCTATGGGGTAGCTTAGGGCCTGGTTTTGATTTTCACCCTTTAACGGTATGTTTTTAAGTTTAAGTGTTGATTTTTGCAAATAATTGTCCTATTTACAAACTGAGAGACCCGGGACTACGCTGTCAGTTCCTAGAAGTTACATTGGTCCCGTGCGAGCTGTTTGTGCCTCCTACAGGGTCGATTGGGGGCCGGTTTGGGTTTTGACCCTTTAACGGCATGTTTTTAAGTCTAAGTGTGATTTTTGTAAATTATCATCATACTCTCAAATTGAGAGACTCGGAACTACGCGGTCAGTTCCTACAAGTTACATTGGTCCCGTGCGAGGTGTTCGTGACTCCTACGGGGTCATTTGGGGGCGGGTTTGAATTTTTAACCTTTAACGACATGTTCTTCTGCTTAAATGTTGATTTTTGCAAATTATCATCCAATTAAAAAACTGGAAGACCCGGGACTGAGCTGTCAGTTCCTACAAGTTACATTGGTTCCGTGCGAGGTGTTCGTGCCTCGTACGGGGTCGATTGGGGGCCGGTTTTGATTTTCACCCTTTAACGACTTGTTTTTAAGTTTAAGGGTTACTTTTTGCAAATTATCATCATATTCTCAATCCGGGAGACCCGGGACTACGCGGTCAGTTCCAATAAGTTACATTGGTCTCGCGCAAGGTGTTCGTGCCTCCTACGGGGTCGATTGGGGGACGGTATGGGTTTTCACCCTTTAACGGAATGTTTTTAAGTCTAAGTGTGACTTTTGTAAATTATCGTCATACTCTCAAACCGAGAGACCCGGGACTACGCGGTCAGTTCCTACAAGTTACATTGGTCCCGTGCGAGATGTTCGTGCCTCCTATGGGGTCGTTTGGGGGCAGATTTGGGATTTTCACACTTTGACGGCTTGTTTTTAACTAAGTGTGATTTTTACAAATTATCGTCATACTCTCAAACCAGGAGACTCGGGACTACGCGGTTAGTTCATACAAGTTACATTGGTCCTGTGCGAGGTGTTCGTGCCTCCTACAGGGTCGATTGGGGGCCGGTTTATGTTTTCACCCTTTAAGGGCATGTGTTTTAAGTCTAAGTGTAATTTTTACAAATTATCATCATACTCTCAAACCAAAAGACCCGGGACTACGCGATCAGTTCCTACAAGTTACATTGGTCCCGTGCGAGGTGTTCGTGCCTCCTACGGGGTCGTTTGGGGGCTGGTTTGGGTTTTCACCCTTTAACGACATGTTTTTAAGTTTAAATGTTGATTTTTGTAAATTATCATCCTATTCACAAACCGGGAGACCCGGGACTACGTTGTCAGTTCCTACAAGTTAAATTGGTCCCGTGTGAGGTATTCATGCCTCGTACGTGGTCGATTGGGGGATGGTTTGGGTTTTCACCCTTTAATGGCATGTTTTTAACTCTAAGTGTGATTTTTGTAAATTATCATCATACTCTCAAACCGGGAGACCCGGGACTACGCGATCAGTTCCAACAAGTTACATTGATCCTGTGCGAGGTGTTCGTGCCTCCTACGGGGTTGGTTGGGGCCTGGTTTGGATTTTCACCCTTGAACGACATGTTTTTATGTTTAAGTGTTGATTTTTACAAATAATTGTCCTATTCACAAACCGAGAAACCCGGGACTACGCTGTCAGTTCCTAGAAGTTACATTGGTCCCGTGAGAGGTGTCCATGCCTCCTACAGGGTCGATTGCGGGCCGGTTTGGGTTTTGCCCCTTTAACGACATGTTTTTAAGTCTAAGTGTGATTTTTGTAAATTATCATCATACTCTCAAATTGAGAGACCCGGGACTACGTGGTCAGTTCCTACAAGTTACCTTTGTCCCGTGCGATGTGTCCTTGCCTCCTATGGGGTCGTTTGGGGGCAGATTTGGGATTTTCACCCTTTAACGGCTTGTTTTTAACTAAGTGTGATTTTTGTAAATTATCTTCATACTCTGAAACTAAGAGACTTGGGACTATGCGGTCAGTTCCTATAAGTTATCTTGGTCCCGTGCGAGGTGTTCATGCCTCCTACGGGGTCGATTGTGTGCCGGTTTGTGTTTTCACCCTTTAAAGGCATGTGTTTTAAGTCTAAGTGTGATTTTTTCAAATTATCATCATACTCTCAAACCGAGAGACCCGGGACTACGCGATCAGTTCCTACAAGTTACATTGGTCCCCGTGCGAGGTGTCCGTGCCTCCTACGGGGTCGTTTGGGGGCTGGTTTGGGTTTTCACCCTTTAACGGCATGTTTTTTAGTTTAAATGTTGATTTTTGCATATTATCGTCCTATTCACAAACCGGGAGACCCGGGACTACGCTGTCAGTTCCTACAAGTTACATTGGTCCCGTGCAAGGTGTTCGTGCCTCGTAAGGGATCGATTGGTGGCCGGTTTGGGTTTTCACCCTTTAACGGCTTGTTTTTAAGTTTAAGTGTTGAGTTTTACAAAATTATCGTCATATTCTCAAACCGAGAGACCCGAGACTACGCGGTCAGTTCCTACAAGTTATATTGGTCCCGTGCGAGGTGTTCGTGACTCGTACGGGGTCGTTTGGGGTCTGGTTTGGGTTTTCACCCTTTAACGGCTTGATTTTAAATTTAAGTGTGATTTTTGCATATTATCATCATATTATCAAACCGGGAGAGCGGGGACTACATGATCAGTTCCAACAAGTTACATTGCTCCCGTGCGAGGTGTTCGTGCCTCCTACGGGGTCGTTTGGGGATTGGTTTGGGTTTTCTCCCTTTAATGGCTTGTTTTTAAGTTTAAGTGTTGATTTTTACAAATTATCGTCATATTCTCAAACCAGGAGACCCGGGACTACGCGGTGAGTTCCAACAAGTTACATTGGTCCCGTGCGAGGTGTTCGTGCCTCTTACTCGGGACTACGTTTATTGATTTTAGAAAATTTTTACATAGTTTCGTTTGTTTATTCATTAAATCCAACTTGTTTTAACATATGAAATAAACTCAACAGCAGCAGCAAATTTCAAAACCAAACCACCAGCAAATCCCATCCACCAATTTAACTAAATAAGCTCATAAAGTAAGCCATTTTACGTTTGGCTACTTGTTGCTATTTCAGACCATTTTTCTATTTAATGCTACTACATCTTTTATGAGAATTTGAGACTTTGAGACTAACCTGATTTCATTTTCATTTTGATAGCCACCCAATGAACTCTTTATGCCATGACTTCTTGAAAGTATCCCATTTTGGTCCAACAATGTCTGCAAATTGTCAAATCTTCTATTCTGAGCGGCATTTAGTTGTTCATGAGATGATATCTTATCTTTCAAGTTTCTCAGCTCTTTATTATGAGACCTAGACTGTGTTGTGACTGTTGAAGTGTCAGAAGACTTATATTAGACAGTTTGTCTTATAAAATACAAAAATGATAAAAGGGGAAAAGAACTGAAACATACATGTGTATCCTTGCACTTATCATTCATCAAATCACCCTTTCTCTTACTCCAATAAGATGTCTTGAAGAATTCCACAATGCTAGGTTTCACATCAGTTTCATGCTCCTGAATTCGAAATCAGTGAATGAAAGAATATAACCATACTAGTTGATGATGCAGGTAAAACATGTCTAATATGCACAATGTCAAGAATATTATTGTGCCATATAAATTGAAATCAAGTTTAGCAAGGGTAAAATCAATTTGATAACTATATAACAAATTGTGCATCGGCAACAGTGAAAGAATCGGAACAGTTTTTTCAAGATAATCCCCCTTTCTCTCTTTATCAATGACAGATGTTGATACCAAAATTAGTATGCTGATATAGACGAATCACAAGAAGACACGTGTCGATCTACGTGGCACAATAGCAACGAGGAAGTCTATTTCCCCGACCAAGTCAGACTCACTCCGAGCAACAACTATACTCCGAGGAACTCCAGCTCTCCGAGGAACTCCAATGCTCCGAGGAACTCCAGCTCTCCGAGGAACTCTTGAACGACGAGCAACTAAGGCGGTTCGAGCTGCATCTCGACCACATCATTGATTGTCAGATAATCAACAGTTCAACTATTAATGGAATGCTTATCATCTTGACGCACACGCTTGAAGAGAATTAAATGAATTACCCTTTCATATGTACATCATTTCATGTATCACCCTTTCAGATTATAGCCTCAAGGCTATAAATACATTGTATTACCCTCATTCAAAGGGAACGGAATTTCTTGATAGAACTACATATCGAGAACTCCAAAAACACTTGGCAATAACAAAAACAGTGGACGTAGGCCATTCTTATAAGGCTGAACCACTTTAAAATTCTTTGTCTCATTTATATTTATCTGTGATTAAATAATTAGAGGCAATCTAGTTTTTTACATCAACAGATTGGCGTCATCTGTGGGAACCACTGTTGTTATCGTTTCTCACCAAAAATCATTCATCATCAATGGCAGATAATCCGGAATCCAGCAATCGAAATGCTAGAAATGCTGGAAATCCTCCAATTCCCTCTGCACCTCTAGATCTGGCTGGGATTATGAGGAATCTGGCTCAAGGACAAACCGCCATGCAAGAAACAATGCGGCAACTCATACAGACCCTTCATGGCGGTGCACCTGCACGTTCGGGACAACGAAGTGGTCAGAGGCAAACCTATTTACTTTCTTCACGATCCAAGCGAACTGAGTCATATCGTAATGAGGAATCTGATGATTTCTCTTATCAACCTGGGCGAACTTGTCAATAAGGGCTACAAATACTGATCAACGTATCACTCTCTCTCCAGAAAGACCCAGTGCTTTGAAAAGACTGAGTAGAGTGTCTCATTTCAGTTGATTAGACCCTAGGAGGAATAGGAGTCCACCTAAGACCATGTCGAGGAGTTTTCGACAACCATCAGATCTAAGAGAAGGATCAACACAATCACGACCAGTTGCTCATCAAAATAGATCTCAGGAGGCCACTTCAGAACAATCAATTGCTCGAACTAACAAGACCGAGGAGGGAAATGATGCGTGGAAAGGTTCCACTCAACGGTTGGAGGATAGATTGGGAGAAATGGCTAAGATGAAGAATCCTTTACAACGAACTTTTGTTCAAGGGACACCTTTTGTCCAGGCCATTGTGGGTTTTCCTACCCCATCAAACTTTAAAGCACCTGTGGTAACCCCCAAATATGATAGAAAGACAGATCATGTTCTACACATAGAGCAATATCAAGCTGCTGCCGATATCTATGTCGTCCCCGACGAGATGAGATGCAGAGCATTCTCAGGAAGTCTTACTGGATCTGCCCAGATATGGTACAACAATCTTCCTTAGGGTAAGATTTCAACTTTCTTTCAGTTGGCCGAGTTGTTCATCGGCAATTTTTGTTTTGGAGCAAAGCCAGTAAAACGAGTAGCACACTTGTTAAGTGTTAGACAAAAATCTGGTGAGAGTACTAGAGATTACATAACTCATTTCAATAATGAGAAGCTGGAAGTCATAGATTATGAGAAAAAGACAGCAATCACTGCCTTGATGAGTGGATTGTTGCCTAATAAGTTGTATTACACTTTGGCCAAAGATCCGCCTACAACTATGTCAGAGTTGATGGCAAAAGCGGCCAAAATGATGAATGCCGAGGAGGATATGGCTACGAAGAAGAATATGGATAAAGAAACCAAGGTGGAAGACAACAAATCCAAGAAGAAAGAGCATAAGGGCAATGGCGGTGACAAGCATTCCAAGAATAATAAATCGTCATGGGAAGTCCTGAAGAAATTCGATAATTATACTCCTTTGAAAATGGGTATTAATCATGTCTTGGAAGAAATCAAGAATAACGAGGAAGTAAAGTGGCCAAAGAAACTGAGGTCAGACCCTGACATGAGGAATAAGGAGAAATATTGCGATTTCCATAAGGATCACGACCATATGACCAAGAATTGCATAGCTCTTCAGAACGAGATTGAAACACTCATCCGAAGAGGGAAGCTAGCAAAGTATGTTGATTGGGGAGGCGAAAGAAGAAATAATCACCGAACTAGAGAAAGGTCTAGATCTCCTCATCGGGCAGAGGAGAAAAAGAAGAGAAATCATGAAGATGATCCAGATGATGACCCCGATCTTCCCAAGAAACCAAGGCAACCAGAACGAGAGGTATTTTCAATACGCTTTGGGTCATTTGATTGTAATGTCATTACAGGAGGAGATGCAGGAGGAGGAGACCTTACTGCAGAAAGAAAAGCTTACCTCGGTGAGGCTCAGGCTTGCTCATACATTCAACGGATAAATTTGGCTGAAGAGGATTGCCCGAGGAAGGTAAACAAAGAGAAGTTGGTCATCGGTTTTTCAAAAAATGACCTTGCAGGTGTTCTTTACCCTCACGACGACCCTTTGGTGATCAAAATGAGGATGAAAAAAGTATTGATTTCAAAGGTTCTGGTAGATAACGGTAGTTCAGCAGACATCATGTTCTACTCATGTTTTGACAGTTTAAATTTAAAGTTATCTCAATTGGAGCCTTATCACAGACCTCTCCTGGGTTTTGCTGGCGAGAAAGTTTTTCAACTTGGGACGATCAAGTTAGATATATTCATTGGAACTTGTCCTTCTTGTCGAACAGAAAGAATACGCTTCTTTGTGATGGACAAAAATGTGCAATCAGCTTACAACATCATTATGGGAAGAGTTGGTTTGAAGAAGTTCGAAGCAGTTCCATCTACAGTACATCAGTGTTTAAAATTCCCTACAAATTTTGGAGTAGGAGTTGTGAAAGGTGATCCGAAAGTAGCTCGGGAATGCTATTATTCGTCTGCCGAGCAAGAGGAGATTGAAGAGTCAAGGAAAAAGACTACTACCTACCAGGTGGATGAAGGTACAGAAATTGAAACACTGGATCCTAGAGACGAATCCCAACTTGTAAAAGGACAGGTGGTGGAATCTAGAGAAAATGTTATTCTGGACGACGAGCACCCTAAACGAATAACCCAGATAGGTTCGACGTTGGATGCTTCAATAAAACAGGAGTTGATAACTTTCTTGAGAAACAGAAAGAAAACTTTTGCATGGAGTCATGAAGACATGCTAGGAATAGATCCCAACTTCTTGTGCCATGAGCTCAATGAGAATAAGGAGATCAAGCCTGTAAAATAGAGAAAAATAGTGTTTAGTCCCGAGAAGAATCAAGCCATATAAGAGGAGGTCAAGAAGCTCCAGAAGGCCCAATTCATTGAAGATGTGAAATATCCATAATGGTTAGCAAATGTGGTGATGGTAAAGAAGAAAAACAATAAATGGAGAATGTGTGTTGATTTCACCGATCTCAACAAGGCATGCCCAAAGGATCACTTTCCATTGCCCAGAATTGATCAACTGGTGGATGCTACCTCGGGACACGAGCTGCTCAGCTTCATGGATGCCTACTCTGGCTATAATCAAATCAAAATGAATTACACAAGTTTATTACATTGATATCAAATTGTGTACTAATTATTACATCAGAATTTCCTATTCTATTGGCTTTTTTCCTTCAGCTTTCGATATAGGCACCTCGCCAGCAGGAGGATCTTCCAAGCAAAGGGGAGAATTAATTAAGTTAATATCTCGAAGCATTCTGACGTTCATTATTGAAGGTGTGTCCAGTAGATGCTCGGGACGAGATACCTCGATCTGAGAGTGAAGATTGTAGTCACCGAGGTATTTTGCTCCGAGGAATGGCACGAGTTGGGATCCATTCCATGTCCAATTTATAAGGTGACACAGGCAAGTCTAGTAGTCCAGGAGCATGATAATCCCATAAATAATGGCCCTGCTCTAGTTTTAATACACCCAGCGCGTTCAACCATCCCTGTTTATAACCTTCATTATTGGAATTTTCAAGGCGAGCATCCAAGTGACAAAGGGCCTCATTGTAGCCTGCCATCCAGAACTCACGAGGTTGTTTATGTAATTGGAAAGTTATTCTCTCTAACTGCTCGTGAAGGTTTCTGGCAAAAACATCCTTATTATTCAGAGCAGACTTTGTCGAAGCAAGTTGATCCTCCAGAGTTTGGATTTTCTTGGACATTTCAGACAAAGCCCGATCTTAGGCATTCAATTGGAATGCTTGAGTTTCCAATGTTGATTGAGTACAAGCTTCTTCAACAGTATGACGAAGACCTCTTGGTCGTCCCCGAGCAGGTTGAATACTTTGTTCCTCCTCAAAATCCTGAGCAACTCTTCCTCGTCCACGAGAACCTCTTCCTCATCCCCGAGTAGCAGTAGAAGGCCCAACTCTTCTCAAAGCCTCTAATTCTTGCCTCAATTTGGCATTCTCAACCTCTAAAAATGAGAATCCTTCGTCGATGACCGGTACTAAGGCAGTGGATGATGAAGCTACAGACTTATACTGTGCCAACTCTTTCTACAAATTGTTATTCTCTTGCTCCAGCAGCTCGAAGATCTGTCTGCATGCCTCGACTTCACCCTTTAGGATTCTCTCTCTCACTTCATAACCAGAAAGCATCTTGTCATAACCTGTTTCAGCACTAAGTTGTTTGAGTTTCTTCTCATATCCTTCGTGCAAAAGAGCTGAAGACTCTTTATACTGATGCTGAAGTTCATAGAGAGTACCTTGCAAGTCTTCAATCATCTCGTATTAAGCCACATTGTTGGCCACAACTCGATCAAGTAAGTCTTTCAAGTACTAATAAGATTCTACTGCCTGCTCTAAAGCATCATGACCGAGGATGTCAGCAACTTCTGATACACTCAATTCTGTGTGACCAGCCTTATAATATTCATGACATTGCTGCATCAACTTTATATCATTAGCAGATAGCATATTCATCCTGGACAGAAACTAGCAGAGAAAGAAAAAGTAATCATCAAAAAGAAGATCAAGACAGAGTACAAAAAAGAAAAGAGACAATCATATGGAAGAAAAGAACTCAAATTTTATTAGATCATAGTGCAGAGTTACAAAGATCTTGTTACACTTGAAAAAGAAGAAAAATAGAAAGAGAATACCGAACAACTTCACACCTTTTCCTTGTCTCCCAAGACTTTCTCGGGAGGCTGGGATGAGGAGCTCGGTTGCTCGGTGGGAACAACGAGTTGGTCAGCAAGAAATGGAACTTGTTCAGGAGGAGCAGGCCGAGATGAAATCTCCTCGTCAGCAGGCTGGGTAAGGATGATATCACCCACTACCATTGAAGATTCTTCGGAGGCAGCTTCATCCTCTTCTTCATCCTCAATAGCTGGAGGAGGACCAGGCAGATGTTGTTGAAATAGTTCTGAGTCCTCGCTCACCTTCAATTCTTGCAGGGAAGCACCCCAACCGTCTCGGAAGTATTTCAAACTCCCATACTGCACCTGGGTCATCATTGCTGCTACCCCTATCCCATCCTTTATCCCAACCAGTACGAAAAGATTTTTTCACTTCCACTTTTCTCTTCATTTTCTTCGAGGAGAGCTTCTCGGATAGAAGATCCTCGGAGGCTTTCAACTTGGCCTCCTCCTTCTGGAGATTTACTTCTCACAGAAGGGTTAGATCTTCCTCAGGCGACTTTAACTTATTTTCAAGCTCCCCAAAGTTTGTGAGCTTCTCGACATATTTCTTATTCTCTCTCTCCAAGTCTTTTATTTCGTTTCCCAACTGCACCTTCTCTGCCTCAGATGCAGCCAACTTCTTCTCCCATTCACCCCTATCCTCGTCATATTTTTGGTGGGAATCCTTCAAAGACTAGGCCAAACCCAGAAAAGCATCCTCCACTCCAGACGAGGAGCTAGAAGCCTTGAGTGCTTCATCTTTCTTCACTATGGTGTTAAAACAACTCACCAGCTGAAAAAGAAAGTAATGATAAGTCAGTGCCGAGATACATATATTGACTGAAAGAAAGAAAAATTCAGGATAAGAGAAACTTACTGAAGCAATGTGACGAGTATCTAGGGAGGTCAGCATATCCCTAGACATGTTTTCTTCAATTCCTTGGACTTCAGGAATAGTCCAAGTCTTTACCGAGCTCATTGCAGAACTCGGGGGAATAATGGTTGGAACACCAGCTCCACTAGCTTGGAGCTGGGGAATGGTTTCAGAAAAACTAACCGAGGAGGATTTCTTCAATCTCCTCAGTGGCACTTCAGCAGTTTCAACCAAAGAACTTTTGGTGGGGGAGATGGTGATCACTTCCACAGAAGTAGTTTTCTTGCTCGGAGCCACTGGGGCTTCTCGGCAGCCTTCTGAAGAATAACAGAAGGGGCAACATCTAATTTCTTTATCCCCTTTGGGACATCATTCTTGTTTCTCTTTCCATCTCCAGCAGAGGAAGTCTCCTCGAAGATAGCAGGAACTCTTCTTTTGCCCATTTTCTGACTTAGAGGAATGTGAGATTCTGATGAAGAATCCTCAGAAGCTGGCAATGGTTCACTAATGCTAACCACAGGAAGAGCAGTAAAGGATGATGTATAGCTCCTGTACTGCAATAAGTATGAAGCAGACCTGACGTGCTCGTCTGCAACTTTCTAATGCAAACTCCAGATATGTTTCAAATGCTTTATATTAACTTCTGATTCTTTGGGAGTTTTTCTCTTACTGTCAACTGTAAACAAATACATAGTGAAATATCAGTCATATATTTTACCAAACATAATGAAATTATAATTTCAGAAATAAAATAAGATGCAAATAACCTATCCCATTGTCATATGGGGGGCATTTGGGACCATCATATACTTCGTCTCCAACCAAAGGGGCATGTTGCCAATTTTTGATAACTACCCCATGTTCAAAATAATCCCTATTAGCATCAGGGAGATTGACTACTAAAGCCCTATTCAAAAATCTAGTTTTTAGATAATAAACATTGTCTAGAACAGCCCATCTGTAACAATACATAATCTGAGGAATTCCTATACGAGTTCCATGAGTTTGATTTAACCTATACACCCCATTAACTATTCTCCATGTGTTGGGGGATATTTTTGCAGGGACAACATCGAAATACTGACAGAACTCTAAGCAAAGAGGGTTTGGTGGAAAGGAAAATCCACATTCAGCAATAAAGAGACTGGGGAACCAATGTCCCTCAACCAAATTAAAATAATTTGAAGGCTCAGAAAGATCCTCCAAAGTTACCCAAGACGGAATAGAGAAATCAGAACGGAGTTTCTCAAGAGATTCAATAATATAAACCATGGTGAATAAAAGAAATAAAGAAGAAGTAAGAAGATCTTACGGGGAAAAGGGAGATCTCTTGACAACGAACGAAAATAAGGATGAACGCACAAGAGAAAGAAAGACTATGGAAAACTCGAGAGCAGAAATTGGAAAAGGTAGAAGACGGTGATATTGTCTATAAAGTTTAAATACTTTGCCTTGGGAAACGGCGAAAGAAATGATTACAAAAAGGAAACTATTACGCTACCGGCGGCTAAAAGGACAAAAAGTACACAAAGATCGAAGCGCTTATAAAAATGCAAAAAGGCGGATTCTGTGAATTTGGAAGGAAATTCAAATACGGAGAAATGTTCCTAAATACCAGGAAGGTCATTTAATATTGCCATATATCGAGAAAGAATGTTCCATACTCCTCAAAGTTCGAAATATGAAACATTGGGGGCTTCTGTTGATACCAAAATTAGTATGCTGATATAGACGAATCACAAGAAGACACGTGTAGATCTACGTGGCACAATAGCAACGAGGAAGTCTATTTCCCCGACCAAGTCAGACTCACTCCGAGCAACAACTATACTCCGAGGAACTCCAGCTCTCCGAGGAACTCCAACGCTCCGAGGAACTCCAGCTCTCCGAGGAACTCTTGAACAATGAGCAACTAAGGCGGTTCGAGCTGCATCTCGACCACATCATTGATTGTCAGATAATCAACAGTTCAACTAATCATTGAATGCTTATCATCTTGACGCACACGCTTGAAGAGCATTAAATGAATTACCCTTTCATATGTACATCATGTCATGTATCACCCTTTCAGATTATAGCCTCAAGGCTATAAATACATTGTATTACCCTCATTCAAAGGGACCGGAATTTCTTGATAGAACTACATATCGAGAACTCCAAAAACACTTGGCAATAACATAAACAGTGGACGTAGGCCATTCTTATAAGGTTGAACCACTTTGAAATTCTTTGTCTCATTTATATTTATCTGTGATTAAATAATTAGAAGCAATCTAGTTTTTTACATCAACAACAGACTAACAGAGAAGAAAAGTAGTCAATACAATAAGTCAAAAAACATCAAGCCTATTGATCTTAAGAATTTCTATCAGCATAGATTATAGATTATAGGGTAAGAGTAAGAAGACTTTCAACTTAACCCACTTGCTTTATTATTAGGAAAAAAGATTTAACTCGCTTTCCTGGTAAATCTTTCTGGTTGTGATATTATTATCACGTGTCAACTTGATATCTAGGAACCGCTCATAGTTCCCAAGGTCCAAGTCCACCTTCAGACACAAAATCAAGTCATTGTAATACCAGAAAATTTACAATTATGATCCTACTAACAAATGGAAGTCAAAGTAGATAGAAATCAGGAAATGGAAATGCACTATTTAATCCTGACATATTTTGATATCTGACTCCTTCCCTCCTCTTTAACCAAAATTTCCATCTCTTAGGACTATGACTCTTGAAAATTCTTGGTATTGTTTTTCATTTTTGATTTAATTCCTGGATAAACATACTAAAATATTTTGTTACTACTAGAATTAAATATGACTTAACTGATCCATTAAATTTTGAGTGACTAAAAAGAAATGTTCAAGAAAAACTAAATATAATAAAAATCACCAAAAATAGTCTTCATAGTTAATAATACACAAGATGGTTCTTCTACCTCTCCACCATCGTCCAAGACAAACACTTCTCCATGCTCAAAAGGGGATATGGTTCCTGCATCTATATTCAAGTATGGATCTGAATGTAATGCAAAATAATAGTTTAACTGAAGCAATTCTAAGAAAAAGTCAATAATAAGAAATTGTTGGATCATCAGACTCGGCACAATCGTTCATCTCATTTTGGGTTTGTGTTCATAAATAAAAAAAAAAATTGGGACAAAATAACGCACCTTTAATAACAAGTGACTGTGTCAGGATTTCACACGAATCCAAAATCAATAAAAGGAAAATATAAAACTATCAATCAGTATTTTTGTTAACCTTGCTGGTACTTTGCCCTTCTTTACGGTTTAGATAGCCATGGATTTTTTTGGCTTTTGCTATGGCAGAATCTCCTGTCTTCATGATTATCTCGAGCTCCCATTTCTTTTCAGACAGCAAGCCAACGTGAGTCGGTGAAGGATTAGGGTCCGAATTAAGGAAAGAGGTGCAGTGAATTGAGGAAAGAGGAGCAACGGCTTCGGATCTAGGGTTCGAATTGAGGAAGAGTAGTAGAGGCTTCCGATCTAGGGACCAAACCCATGGATGATCTTGGGTTGTACAGAGCGCGCGCGAGAGAGAGGGGAAAATGGGATACCTGAGCGGGAGATGAGAGTGAGTGGGAGAGAGAAAATTTTGGGAGAAAGTATTATTTTTTGGGGGGATTTATATTTTAATTAAGTGTGCTTAATTTTGGCACACTTTTAAAGAGTGCCAAATTTTGTCACGGTTTTAAAGTGTGCCAGATTGTCATAAAACCGTGCCAGAATTTGGAACGGTTTTAAGTTGTGCCAGATTTTAATATTAAGGTGTGCCAAATTGCTGTTTTTTGTGTAGTGAACTTTCGATAGTGGACGTAGGACCCTCATCTAAGGTCCATACCACTTGAAACCTTTGTATTTTATTTTGACACTTCTCTCCTCTTACCCGTTTGAGGTCCAAAGGGGAGCACAAGTGGGACTAAAGTCATTTATGATTTTTATGCTCATTAAAATGTATTTTATTTAATGAATTGGAAAATATGTTTCTGAAATAATCCATTACCTTTTTTTGCTTGAATCTCGTATCCGAAAGTTTTGCTTGTTACTCTAGATTAACCCATCATTCAGCTTCCTCCTGAAGATCTATTTACACATAACAATTTATTTCCCAGTGGGAGGTCTACAAATACGCTTGGATTATTTTGCATGTTGTATTCAATCTCACTACTGATATCCCCATTCAAAAAAGTTTTTTCGGTGTAAACATTAATTCATTAAGCTTAAAATCTCACTTTATAACATATATGTTAGAAAATATGACCATATGACATCTACGTCCTTCGTCTCACAACACAAAAGATGTCTTTTCATATGTATTTCAAACTCTTATAAATTAGTTTGCTATGATTTAAAACTATTACAATCTCTATGATTTTTACACTTTTAAACCATTGCAAAACGTCATTTGTAATGATTTTTACAGTAGAAAAAAATGCTATTTGGGAGATATTTGTAGCATAATTTTAACTTTTTATAACCAATATAAAATGGTTAACCTTTTACTAGAGTTATTAATCAAGTTTTTGATATAAAACAAAGAAGAATAAGATTTTTTAATAGTTACAACCAATATCTTGTGGTGACAGAATGACTAACAATAAATCTACAATTTTGTACCTTTCCTAACAAATTTGAAAAAACTGGGTTGTTTATAGATCATTAAGTTCACATAAATTAAATTTGTTCAGTTAAAATTTAACTATAATGAATTTCTGATATAATTGAATAAAATTATGAAATAAGTTAAGTCCAATTTTATAATTACCCAATTCAATTGTGTAGATCTAATTTTATAAGTATATAATATTTTTAAACAAAGGTAGAAACATTAAAATCTAATCACAAACAACAGGAAATTAAGTGGAAATCAATATTGCAAATAAATATTTGCAAAAAATCTAATCACAAACATTAAAAACCACTAATGCAATAAAATGTTCAAGAACTGCAAAAGGCACAAACACGACTTACATCACAGACTAGATATCATCCATGAATTCTTTATATACTTTATGTATTTTAACATTTTTTTGCATCTGATTTTTATCCACCAGATCTTCGAGACAATTCATTCATAACCCACTAGTCTTATCTCGTGGTGGTTGATATGGTGAACTTCCCCGTAATCCACAAACAAACCCTCCTCGTAGAATATCTCCATTTCTGATGGTTGTGTTTTATTTTTTTTCCCAACAAGGCTCCAGTAGTACATGGTAGGAAAAGTATTCTACTTAAAGGCAAAAGTGTATGTTTTAGTCCATGTTTGGATCCTTTATGGCAAGTGAGCTTCTATGTTTCTGGGCGGTGGGGTATCCTAAGCTAGTAGTTTGGTGTCCCTTTATTGGTTCTTTCCCATCCCAAACCAATCATACATCCTAACATCTGGATAATGTGGTCAACGACACCAGGGATGACTGTATCTTCTTCGATATATTGTTATAGTGGGATAACTCTGAATCCTCTTAGACAGAGGTCGTTGTTGTCGTGAGTTGTATCCAAGTGGGAATGATGCTAGTGTTGGCAGTTGTGTTACAACCATTATCCCATTGTATGGTATAAACCTCCATGTTTACAAAAATAGATTATGTAATTTTAGGACTTAAAATAATATTGATTATGGATATAGGACAACAAACATTTTGTTTCTATTTTTAGTCCCTATTTTCAAATTAAAGGGATACGTGGCATGTTGTGATTGGTTGACGTTTTATGAATATGGGTCCGCGCCAGCGACTTTATTAAAAAATAGGGACTAAAACCATAAATAAAATGTTTGTTGTCCTATTTCCAAAATACATATTACAATAGGTCCTAAATTTACAAAGCCCCTTAAAAATAATATGACCTTCATGTGTATAGACAAGAATAGTTCACCCATGGGGTAGATCTAGTAACATCGGAGTAGGAGGTTGAGGTTAGTCGGTACCTCGAGAACTTGAAATTCGACATCACAGTTTATGGTCCCGATGATGTGTAGGAGCACAATGTCTATAAGAACCACTATATATGTGTTATCGTGGGCCCTAATTGTTGTTAATAAAGGATTAAACTCCAAGATGATGTAACCCAATCCTTTATAGTGCATAGGGGGGATATATTGACAGTTGATCCATTGATAATCAAGATAATGGGACAATTTTTCACCATACTTTTTTATGACATGTAGTGAATCGATGGTTTGTACTTTGGGTAGGTTTGTATTCTTTAAAGAAGTTGAAGTTTCATTACATGGTTATGGAGTTTATAGTGATGAACATATATGTATGATACATTCTTATGTACTGATTCCTTAAACAATTGATGTAGGAATGTTTGGTTGGTACTCTCAAGAGGTGGCTAGTAGTTATTAAATTGTGATGCTTGTGGAGGTTCTCTTGGGTTCTTCTTGTACCTTAATTCACTATTGGATAGAGTCATGGATCAGATCTTTTGCGGACCACTTTCCTTTATCAATGATGGTTAAGGGGTCGAAGAGCCATCCTAATTGGGTTGGGAAATCGACTTCCACTTTGTTAAAGACTATTTTTTCTGTCTTTAACTTAATTTTTTGACTGATTTAAGAATTATAAGAGGTCCGTTAGAGATATCATCTCTACTATAGATTTAGAGAGACTTAAATCCAATCAATTGATGGTAGAACAACTTCAACCTTCTTTGCTATCTCTTCCACTTTCTTTGGTGTTTGTTGATCCTATTTGATTATGTTATCCACCAACTATATAACCAACTCTGATTCAAAAGTTATGGCATTTATATGTGTAACTATGTCGATAGTGAACTTGTTACTGATGATTTCATTCTTTTACGGTGGATTGGTTTATGAGCCTGATAGTTGTATATAGTGTTGTATATCTCATCATTTATGGTTTCCTCTACTGATTCTACCTTGTCATAAGGTGGTTTTCATCTAGATTGATGCCCTCTATAATTATAACAACTTGATAGAAGATGACCCCTGTAGTGGTATCTAAGTTCTACATTAGTCGTTTCCCATTGAGAGTGACCTTTAACAAATTTTGAGAAGGATAATCACTAAACCACGTATATTTACACTTTGGAGGACCCTTGGGTGGCACATAGCCCTAATGATGTTGACAATGTGAGATGCCTCAAGTTAAATGTTCCTATATGATAATCCAACATGTGTGATGGTGGGTCTAAGAAGAAGTGATATGGACCACTACACCAAAATCTTAATTTTATAAAACATAGTTTATAAGTGTTGAAAACACTAACTAATTTGTAATGGTTGTAAAGACTTATAAAATTTATAAGGGTTGAAAACTCTTACAAATGTGAAAAACATAACACTTTTTTTTGGTAAAATATAATTATATTAAACCAACGGCCAAAGATATACAGTAAGTCCAAAACACACAAACTAAAACAATTCAAAACAAACCGGAAAAAATACCCTACAACAACTCAACAAATAAAAAAAACAAAACAATCTACATCCAAACAGGGCACGCAGGCCACAAACAACCACCAATCACCACTGCAAATACAATCTCTTGTAAAAAACTGCAGTATCGCAACACTTGTCATATGAGATATAACACAACACCACAACGTCGCAACTCAGCAATGCTAGACCATCACAAAATCCCGCAACATTCCTATGAACCAAACCACCACCAAACACGGTGAAAAGCTGGAGTCCAGCCAAGCACAAGAGAGAAAAGGTACACCCATCATCCAAGCCGAGGTCCAAATGTCCAATCCCTCACCAGAAACTCTATCGACCATTTCAACCATAGGCCGAAGAAAATCAACCTTTGGATTTGGTACGTCATTCATCAATCTTATTTTCTTTCCCTCTACGCCCTCTTATTTCCCATTCCCGCTAAGCCTTTGTCTAACAAAAGTCGAATTCTTCTGCACAAAGGCGATTGCTCTGATATATTTTCTTGTCTTTGATGATTTTTCTTAATTTCATTATTGATTTGAGATTTAGAACTTTGATTTGTTAGAATTTTCATTTTTGATGTGATGTTTTCAAACTTAATTAATCGTAAAATAGTGACTATTCTCTTTAGTTATTACACTTTGTACTCTTATTGTGAATTTTATGATGTTTTAGCTTTACTTTTGTGTTTTGTGGATGATTGAGTTATGATTTTGCAGAATTCAGTGTCATTCCATTTTTTATTATAATGTTAATTCAAAATTTCATGAGTTTTTTCCTTCAAAAAATCTCAAGTCAAACAAAATATAAATTCTTATTAGGAAATATTTTTTTCCATTTTCTGATTTTTTTCAAAAGTTATATAGTTCTGGAATACAATCTCATGTATTTTTATTTTTATTTGGTCATTGAGAGTGGTGGTTAAACATTTCATTGGACACCTTTAGGTCTACTCAGGCATCGACAGTTATAAGTAATAATCTCCCTGTTAATTATTTTATAACAAATTTTCAAACCATAATATATAAAATTTTCAGTAGTCTGCACCTCTTTTGGGGGTCGAAGGTTCTGTTGAGTCACATCTACATGTTTTAGGTGAAAGGGAATGCTGGAATGTTGTTGTTTAACTGTGGTTGCTGGCAGAATTTCTTTAATTTTGGTACTAGAAAGAATTGAGGCATGTCCATTTCTGCAAGTTTACATCAATATGATTGGAAGAACCTAATTTTATTCCAACACACTTCTAGTTGTTCTTCATATTGGCATCATTTGTGTGTATGTGCATTTTTTCTTATCAGTTACTAAAACCTCTACATGTTTGCTACAAGAAATTTGATTTATGCTAGGAGATAAAAATCTTGTGAAAACGATTGCTAATGTGCTTACTTCCATTCCTTTTATTCTTGTTTGAATCCAGGCCCCGAGGCGAGCTATCATATTTTAGTTGCGTAATAACAAGACAATGTATGTTATTTTCTGTCTGACCACTTGATTTTTAGGTGATGCAAAAAGAATATGAATTGTAATCTTATGCTAACTCGTTAATTGGAGTAGTTGTTGACTCAAGTTTGTACCAAGCTTCAAGGGGAAAAGTGAGGAAATATCTGAGGTGGGAGATGAGTATACAATTATAGCCATATCAATGATGGTAAGCTATGATCTATTTAAACATAATAAAAGTTAAAACATAGGGAGTATAATAAGAATTTTATCAATGTATGTTGAATGATATCTTAATAGAAGTTTCCACCATGTTTGGTGACAAACATAATAATTGTATGTTATTTATCTTGCTTAGTTCCATGACTATGATTATAATTGATATAATTTGGGTTCATTGTCATAGATAAGTTCTAGCCCCATATGAAGTGGCTGAATTATTAAGAGGAGAGGGGGAGATTTCTAACACCTTAATCAGTGGAGTATTATTAGTTAGGAGATATTATGGATAAATTTTTAGCTATTTAATATAGGTATCTTATGGTATGCCTATAAATAAAGTAACGATAATGAGAGAGTGTTTACACCATATTTGAGTGGCTTCACATTGACTGCTCTAGCTGAGAGACTTGCTACTATGTGTGTACTGACACTTATTCTGTTCTTTCGCACTTTAGGTATTTATTTTGGTTTTTTTGCTCCTGTGTTTTCCCATATGTACATTTACGAAAAAAATCCCATTGACCATTTGTCTCTGTGTGTTCGTCTTTTCTAACTGTTTGTTGCAGTTTCAGGATAACCGTTAAAAGATATTAGCAACCAAAAAATAAAGATAGTGGAATAAATTTAAACCGAGAGAGAGGGGTTAGAAATACGGGAAATATAGATAAAAATATGAGGGAGTATGTGCACAAGTGTGTGAGAAAGGTTGCCGAAACAGGACTGTAAGTGGGGAAAAGGTGATGATAGCTTTATACGAAGATATATCTTATTCTCATATGAATACTGAATTTTTTTTAGTCCTATAATCATCTCATTTTCTGTCTTACATGTATCCTCGTGCTATTATCGTCTTTTTATCTTTCTTTTTTCCCAGCAACATATCACTAATCTGAGTTTGTCTCAATTACTGATAGCATAGGGATACTTTGCCCATGCTGCTTAATCATCATTTGGATTTCCTGCCAGCATGAATACATAGTTTCTTCCCATTCCTCCAAAATTTTGATGCAATTTAATGAACTCTTTAATGTGTCCGCATGCATATTTATATAATGATGAGATGTATTTATGGATGTATGTATATATTTACATATATGATAATAACATAAATATTTTACTATTATATCACACATAGTGAGGGAGAGAGTCAACAGTACATCCTATTGAAGAAACCATGAAATATTTGATCAAGGTTACAAAGAAAAAGCTTACTTCGCTGAGATTTTAGACACTTCTCAGAAAATTTTAAAACAACTCATTTGTTGGAGTTTTCAAAATTACCTTAAACTTTTAAAACACTAATACAGTCAATAATTATCATCCATCAATTAAACACGAAAATACACAAACGAGTGAAAAATGAATCACACGACAAGACACAATGATACAATTAATAGATTTATGAATTTAACAAGAACACGATCCGACTTTGTGTTAGAAAAATCCAACACAAATCCGACATCGTATTGATTTTGAGTTATTTCTAATTATTCAGTGTTATTTTATCGTGCCCTGTATAAAACTGGCACACCTAGTTCTTGGCGTGTTTTCTTCTTTTTCTTTGCCAAATTTGTTTATTAATTGGTCAGTTGGTTGGGAATGATAATGCAAGTAATGGTAGAGGGACATGGGCGTAATTGTGTCCAGTTTCTCAATTATGATTTGTCTAAACTAACCTTTGTTTTTACCATACCAAATGTCATCTCTCACCTCTTTTAGTTTCAATTATGTAAAGCATGTATTTTTATTTCACTTTGCATTTCTTGTTTGTCTTTCATCATATATCCCCATATTATATTATTTCAATAAATAATATAACGCTTTGTTATTTTTAGTCTCTCAAGTTGATCGCCGCTCAACTTTAAAATTCCTAAAATTTTGTTAACGTCTTTAATGTTTATCATTGTATTTTTAATTGTCAGTCAACTTTTGTAATTTTCTCATTATTTCAATTTATTTTTCACCACTATTGTATTAGTCCCCATATTTTTAACCTTCCTTCAAAGATAGAGAAAAAGCACAAAGGTATATAATTTCTCTATTGGGAATTTTATCAATTTCACCTAGATTTGTTGTCTTTGTGTTCTCAGATTTCAGCCCAAGGACACCCGCATAATTGTTAAAGTTAATATGATTTTCTTATCATGTTTTTCTTTTTATATTGTCTAGATGTATTGTGCATCGGTTATCCACTTAGAAGTATTGTATGCAATTTATCTAATTGTTATTTGATATAGAATGGGAATGGTAGGCTCATTAAACACAAGCTAGAGGTTCATATGGAGAGCTTGGTCACATTATCCGTAGAATAGAAGGATGTAAATGAAGTTGGTTATCTCACTTATTAGCATTTTATTTGATGGGGAATTAAGGAAATTGTATATCTATGTTGTCGGGGTTGAAATTTGTTGTCTGTAAGGATGGCTTGACATTACAATTATTTGTCTTCACAAATTGTATATCACTAGGTGTAAATCCGCGCGATGTGCGAGCGAAGTTATGGCAAAAGATGATGTACTTTTGACTTTAGTAAGTGTTCATTAGTAATTGACGTGCCACCATAGTATACCTTATTTCCATACGTAAAGAAAACCTAACAAATTATAAGGACATCAAACTTTTATAGATTTCATGGAAAAATGCATTATCATAAAAAAGGGAAATGACTACCATTGCAACTACAGCTATTTATTAATCTCAATCCCCCAAACCCATCGATAACTTGTGGTTGATTGAATAAGAAAGATAATACAACTTGCACAAAAAGGGATAAAATTTCTCAATTGCAAACTACGTCAAATTCATACAAGTGGAAAATCAAAATGACGAGTTTATATTAAATCAAACTCTAATATTCATCAAACTATCAAAAACAGTTGTCCATTGAGAGTTAAACTAAAAAATAAAGATTCAAAAAAGGAAAAAAATACTCCTCTCACAAGCGAAATTTCAAATCCTCAACATTGTTTCCAATCTGATTTGCCTCTCCGCTAAGAACCAACCGGATAAAGCTTGAAAATATAATTCACTACTAAAATATATTCATGTGTATACAAAAAATTATATATTTAAACATAAAATCCACATTAAACATTTTTGTGTTAATTGATTACTATTCTCAAAACATAGAACAATGAAGTAAAAGATAACATTAATAAATATTTAAAAAAAAAAAGCAAAACTCTACTTTATTTCCCAAGTATCTTTGAGGCATTTGATCCACCAATTTACATAAATCAACGATAAAGTAAAAGATCTAAGTCAACATTAAGGAACCAAATGCTTTAGCATACTAAAATGTAGAGCAAATCATACATGTGCAGTTACCACTCGAATTTGAAGAATAAATTTTGGATCGTCATTACATGGTTCCTAAGAATACATAAAAATTCTAAACACTTGACATCCAACTAATTTTGAGCTAAACAACGCCCAACTGTGAAAATTTGTATATATATATATATATATATATATATATATATACAGAGAGAGAGAGAGAGAGAGAGAGAGAGAGAGAGAGAGAGAGAGAGAGAGTATACCTTTTACTTGAACTTGAATTGACATCGAATTTGAAAATCCTGAAGCCTCGGGTGTGAAAGTCTAAATCTGAAATCAAAACATAATAATTTTAGGACATAAAAGTAGAATTTAAGAAACATAATTCAGAGCACCCATATTTGTTTATTTCTGCAAAAATCTCAATAGCGGTTATCCATTATAAACAAAATCACTATTAAGAAATACAAAAACAGAAAACACTGTCTTCATTTGTATCTTTAAGAAAAATCCATTTCTCAAATTCAAATAACACCAATATTTAAATCATAAAATGGGATTGTTTGTATATAACAAACATATTTCTTGTCTCAGTATTCTCAACACCAGTTGGTAGTGGAGATATAAAAAAGAAAAAGTTGGTATGATTTCCCCTGCCAATACACGCTGATTTCAAACGTTAAAAAAAGTCCCCAACAAAACAATCCATACACATACACAGATATACAACAATATATATATATATATATATATATATATATATATATATATATATATATATATATATATATAGAGAGAGAGAGAGAGAGAGAGAGAGAGAAACAAAAAAAAGAAAAAAAAGATATTTCCGATGTATCGGAGTTTAAACAAAACTGTGTTTTCCGATGTGAGATTTGAAGAGATAGGGAATCTAATCGAGACATACAAAGAGATTGGGGGAGACATAAGGGCGGACATTTAATTGAGAGTTTGAGGGAGATAGGTCGTCTAGATTCGAGAGATGCGTGGGAAATAGAGTGAGAGGTAAGGGATTATGTATCGAGGGAAATGGAAAGACTTTGGGGGAATTAAAAGAGGGAGATGCGTGAAAAAAATTGAATAGGATGAAGTAGCCACATGGTTGCCTCAATAACAAAGAGAGTTAAAGCCCTGTTTAATGCCTTGTTTTGCATTTATTAGAGTTGCCTACATGGATAGGCTGGTTGGAGAGGATTAATGCCTTGTTTTGCATTTTATAGTAGTAAGAGATATGTGTTGATTTCCTTTCACTTATTGATGTTAAAAATTTATTACGAACCTAATCTGATAAATTCATTTTTTTTATTAAGTCAATGATTGTAAGTGTTCGAAATTGTTACAAAATGGGAGTTATAATTTATATAATCATAACTACTAAAAATCGTTACAAATTTATTACTGTCATCACCATTAGTAATGATTTTAGACCATTACAAATATGAACATTACTAACAGTTTTGAACCGTTACAAATTTTCATATTTGTAATCGTTTCAAACCATTACTAATTATGATATAAGATCACACACATACCTACTATCATAACAGAATGAACTTCTAGAAATCCAAAATTATAACGGTTATAGGTTATTATAGAAAAATTGTAGCCGCCTTATTTATAACGGTTTAAAACCAGTATTAATTACTTTATAAGTGTCTATAACACTTAATAAATTGCATTTTTGGCATAGTGGACAAATAGGTTAAAGGTAACTTATTATATGGTATATTTCATTGTAAGGGTCTTCTGAGTCTTTATCTTCCATAGATTCCTTCTCGATCCATCACTATCCTACTAAGGGATGACATTAATAGCCCCGCATGTTAATTCTTACAACTCCTTTGTAAACATAAATATATCGGTGTGTGGTTCCATTGGACATCATGTCCAAGATCTTAGTATCGAGATGACGTTTAAACCTAAATTTGTAATTATTTATTGAATTTGAGGATTAACAAGTCGATTTTATTTATTAGAGCCTCATCATATGGGTTTGTTGGATCCACAAACTCTAACTTGCGTATTATTAGTACCCCCTAAATATTATCTTATCGATTAAGGAGGTAAGTAGTACGATGGATTGTCTCTCTTGGTTGTCTATAATAAGTTAGGACGGGTCAATACCAAATTCAAAGTATATAATAACTATGTATATATTGTCGTGTAATTATAAGGGGTCCTTAGGCTCGTATTGGGGGTCCATGGATTGTGGGGGACCAGTGGGATCCCCGTGGATTTTTCATAATACTTGTAGAGTAGTATCATTATAAATTGATTGTGGTGACATTTGAAAGAGAGACCCATTCTAATGGAGTGATTCCGTACTTTAGTGAAAATGGGGTAAGTCCTGGTGGGTCTATACCTTTAACAACCAATCAGAGTCTCTCTAATACTAGTAATTATTTCAACATTCATCTTTTTTATAAATATTTATGTGCTTAACCATGTATTTCTAACTTATGTTTTTATTAGATCAATGAAGCGTGGTCCACTTGATTTCATAAAAAGGGCCGCCGAGATATATCTTAGCCTTATAAAGAGAGTATGATAGGAAGGGTCCTTTGGATGAGACATCACCATTGGCATAGGGAGTGGTGATAATGCATGAGGAAGTTATAATTATTAATCATAAGTCATGGTTGGAGTCATCATCTAAAAAAAAGTAGATGAAATCCTCAATTAATTGTTTTTCCTATAATGTATACTGGCATTGGTCTGAAATGTTAATGTAATCTTCTACCTAGATAACTTCATCATATATTTATTCCCAATCGAAGGAGTAATCCCTTTCGAATGCTTAGTTGCGTGGGCTTATTATGGATAGCTATTTAAGTAGAATATATTGGCTAGTTGGAGGAGGGCGATGTTGTGGTAAAGTACTTTGAGGGGGTATGAAGTGCATGGAATGTATGAGGAAGGTTGTATGGTCTATGGAAGGTTTTGTGTTTGTATGGAGTGAATAACGGGAGAGAGGTGTTTGGAAGGGACATTGTTTGATCGGCAAGGTGTGTCACAACTCGTATATTTTACCATTAGGCTTGATCACATTCTAACATTAAAATATACAACTTGTAAAAATAATTTAAATATCATTCTCAGGATGTATGTAAACCAATTAAACAAGTGTTATTATAGGAATACAATTTGATAAGCCGCAAATACATAACTCATAAGATGCATCATCAACTCAGATAGAGTACGAGATATATATACAAGTACAACACATCTCGAAGTATATCAATACATACTCTTAATCCAATACCTAACTCAAATGAATATTCATGTCAATGTCCTATCTGAATATACAATCCAACTGACTTCAAAATGCTAAACTCACACAGTTGAAATAAAAGATAGAACATAATAGAGATGAACTTATGTTTATGCTCCTGGTGATGATGTCTAAGGAGGAGGGAAGATGATAGTGTGTGCTAGTTTGACAACAAGTCTACTCGCCTAAAAAAATTTCACGGACAAAACGGGTCAAAACTCAGCAAGTTATAAAAGGTACACAACTCAAAAGCGATTATATATAAAAGTGATAAATACATAATTATGTAGCCTATAATGATAACCAAACACGTGACACTAAACCTCGCGATCCATTTCAATTAATTCATTAGTTTTAATAATTAATTAATCTCTTAATTAATTAAATCTTAACAGATATGCACCCCTTATCCTAATCCATCACAAGAACATATGGTACGCGTACATAAAACCATCTCTAGATGATACCTGTTATTCGCACGGTCGAAAATATCAATAAACCATGTGATGCACAAGTAAATCCCATCACACAATCAATCGCCACCTAACATTCACATAGATATAACTATCCTCATAATTAAACTCTGTGATGCAATAAATCTACATATCATTATGCCAATTGGGTATCACCTTTTGATAGTGTGGCCAGGACAAGGAACATTTAGCATGATGCACACATGAATAAGAACCGTGCCTCCTCATCACACATAAGTAAGAATTTTATCTCTCATCACACACCCATATATATTCATTATTTATCTCATTTAATATCCATAACATTAGCAATTCATTATCATTCTGTGTTTCACATTTATCTTATCATTTATCATCACATTATTATTTTCAATTAACCCCACCCTTCGGGTCATTATAGTATAACCCCTAAACCAAACTTTACATCATTTCATTAAAGACTAAAGGGATTCTTGAATCTCCCATGAGGATGTATCTAATATGGGCCTAATCACAAATTTAAACATTATAATAAAATAGATGTGTTAACTAAGTATTCTAAAGTCATCACTTCTACCTATCTCCAGACTCCATGCATGGGACGTCTCATAAATGAAATATAAACACGCCCTATCTTGATACACTTCCGTATAGTTGGGGTAGTAGTTAAGATATTATAATTAGTTAAGGATTTATTAGTGAAAATTAAATTCAGGATTAAAAAAATTAAAAACCAATTTTCATTTCTAACTTCATCCATCCAACATAAATCAGCAACAACCACAAACTAATATGCGAACAATGTTTATCCCATAATCATTCCAATTCAACTAATCAATTCATCCATTCCAATAACATAATGGGAAATAATCAAGGGATTAAATCCAATTCACATGTAATTAGGTTCAATTCTCAATATCCAACATCATAGATTAATATAAGGGATTCTAATTGCATGTCAAGATTGTAAACCTAGGATAATCATCATTCATGCATTTTTAATAGTAAGTAAGCTCTAGTTATAATTCAACATGCTTAGAATTTTAGCGGTAAGGCATTTATTATCAAAGCTAAATGTAAAACTTCAGCACGTCTATCTTTAACACTAAGTAAACCCCAATTAAGTCTTAATTATCCAATATATATTCAGAATAACATGAATCTCATATTTAATCCTTAAACCCTAATATACAAGTCTACTAGTTCATGGTTCAATTTCACATTTCATAAATTACTTTAGGCTAAATTCTAATTTACAACATATATTACATTCTAATTTCATCAAAATAGGGTCACAACATAATAGTTCTCAAACGCTAAGGGTTATCAACTAATTTTAAGCCTAAATTTAGGGTTTCGATGAAATTAACAAATGTATATATAAAACAAGAGGAGTAGTCAAATAACTTGCCTCTAGAATAGCCAAAAAACTTGACTAAAATTTGAAGAAATGAAGTACAAAAATCTTCCTTGAAACCTCTTGAAAATTTGTTTGAAAATCTTTAAGTCCTCCCTTGAATATTATCTAGAAATATGAAATATTAATCTAAGGTTATAGTTTTGTGGTTGTAATGTAACTTGGGTGAGGAATTAAATAGACGATAGGGTTTTGTGAAGGAAAACAATGGATTTGGGTGCTCTATTGACAAAAAAGATAGATGTGAGCACATGGGGAAATAAAAATGGTCAAGGAACTTAAATAAATGTCCTGCCCACTGTACTGTCTTGGTAAGCCCGTTATAACGACCCTCTAAGTGTTGCGTCGCCAAAATGTTAAATATTGTTCTCCCGATTTTCAAAACACTTGCGCACCCTTTCCAACCTTAAACTTATCTCACGAGAAATGTGCCAAAGACCATCATAACCTTCGTCTTTTCCTCAAATACCCCATATTTACAAACCACATTATAACTTACACCAATTACCTATTAAGCCCCAAACTTTAAAATAATTAATCTTAAGCTCATAAAGCTCCGTGCTCCACAAACTAGTTTACCCAGTTCCCGATGTTCGGGCCAAAGCTGATGAAATAGCGAGTGAAGAAATTCGGCACAGCTTCCATGGGATATTCAGGGGGGATCACCAAGCAAAATCACTTAGATAGACACATGAATAACATAACCAGGTTACCTCTTAGAAAGTCAGAACGGCCTTCCCACTAAGCATCCAGACCATTAAGGGTCTCCGACAGTATCATCGTTATAGGATTACAATGATATGACATCCAAGCAGTAATGGCACCAAGTTGAGGGTCCACCATCAGGTCCCCGATCACCAAAAATATCTTCGAAGTTAAGCCAAAAGTGACGGCCCTGGCATAACTCGCATCATTGACATCACGCAGACGCACTGAATACAGCATAGCTGGGAGGGAGATCATTCCTCCAGTGACATATGCTCGAGCCGTCGAAGGTGGGATATGGAGAAATCTCATAAACAATGCTCGAGGAGACTAATAGAATTCAAGCATGGACACCGACACAATAGGATTTACCCCCAACATAACAGAAAACTCCTCATAGGTTGAGCAGACCTCGTCCAAGCCAAAACTAAAAACATGATCCTTAGGGGTAGAAGAATTGTGTTGCCGCTATCAGCATGTTCTAGTCAATGGGCCGATTGTTCCATAAAGAAACTCGGTGCAAGTGAAAGGCGTCATAGTCTACGTTGTACGAACATATAGCCTCTAAAATTTCAAGATAAGTGGTGAATTCTGCACTTACAGGAAAGACCATTTTGGAAGTAATAAGACACAAGACAAGAAAAAAGCAAGAGAAGAAAATGTGAATGGGTGAAGAAATATCCCCAACTTACCCCTTTTTATATTTGAAAAACTTGGCTAAAGACAAGGAGCCAGCAAAATCCGGATGGAACACCACCCAATCAAGGACAAAATAGATAAAAAAGTGCTATAAAAGATTTGGGGTGATTTGACTAGACTGACCTTATGATAGGCAGGATAAGGGGTTTGTCGATTGGCATCCTCCCATTTTTAGAAAATTCCATATTTCCTTATTTTTAACCCATCCTGTTTTAAAATAAATTCTCTTTTAAGTAATTCTAGTCCTTTATACAGTCCCAACAAACAAAATAGAAAGTGCATGTAGGTTAAGTCATTTAAATCAAAGATAAATAAGTATAATCTCATTCATTTCATATATATGTGTTGCTATCATTCAATCTTTTGCAGAGAAAAGAAGAAGAATAACAATGGGACTCATCCCTGACCCCCCCCCCCCCATTTTTTTCTCTCTCACTTTCTCTTTCTCTCTCTATGATCCTCCATCCCTACGACGCACTCACTTCCCCCGACGGTGAGTTGAGGAGCCTCCACTACCATATCCATATCCCTCCTTAGAAAAAGTAGATGACACAAAGTAGGAAGGAACCAGTATTGAATCTCAAATATGAGCCATCGTAGAAAACACCCAGTCTCGGATGTCCCTCAGCCAAGTAGTCAACACCTAAACATGCTGTAAGAAAAAAAATTAGCAAATCATTCAGTCTGAAGAGAAAAAATAAATCATAAAAAACAAAAGACAAAGGAAAAAGATATACCTATAGCTGGAGGACAACCTCCATCAACCCTAACACTGTCAGGTCCATTGAATTAGTACGATGTTGCATACTCACCGATCCTCCCCCAATGTAGTCTGATGTTGTAGGAGGGAAGAACAACCCATAGAAATGGAACCTCTAATGCCACTGCCACTGCTGACGTCGAAGCACCACCAATTATGTGGCAAGACCCCATTGACCGACTCATACTCCTGCCTAAAGACGTAGGAGGCGGAGGCATGTTCACCATGTCATTGATGCATGATGGCATAAGTGAGCTCGTCATAAAATTGAGGTAGTCATAGGTTGCCACCATGTCCGTATACAATAAATAGGGCTCGCCAATCATCACCGCCACTCGGGCCTCCTTCGATATCTCTTGAACCCGCCTCATACACTTTGGGGGCATCGCTAGCAGAACCACCACTTCGTCCTCTACGATCCTCCATATTGCTCTCTCCCAACTATCAGGAGTAGCCAAACTTGTTCACCAATAACCGACGCATCTGTGCATTCCCTTCGGTCACCCCCATGTGTTGGATGGCCATCCCACAGAGATAAAAAGGACAACTAGATTTTTCTAGGCTAAAGTCAATACTTGCACAAAGTAAATGCTGAGGAACAGAGTCAAAAGAGAAGAAAAGAGATAACATGGTTGATCGTTAAGACATTCAAGACATGACACACCGCAACCAAGGAAGGAGACCACTTGGACTAATGGTTGGACTTCCACCATCGATACATCTAGTAGAAGCCTCCCATCAACTTATTGCGCAAACCAATCAAATGGGCATTGATCCTAATAACCTCATAGAACCACGTATGTAAAAGTACAAGAGGGTAATCAAAAATCATAAAAGGAAATAAAGAAAAATGCATAAAGGAAAATGCAAAAAAGAAAAATACATCCAAAAAATACGTAGCTCTAGTAAAAGTTTACTGACAACATCAGCTGAAAGAATCAAAAGATGAATAAAGGATCTCCAAAGTCAGGATCCCCTAGTCAAAGAGAGGAATATTCGAAAATACCCTTAAATATGTTAAAAACCATAAGTGGGCAACGTTTCCACTCAACATCGCCAAAAATCCTCCCAATAGTAAAAGGATAAATAAACGAACCATATGACAAACCTACAAACTATTGGTCTCATTGATCTGCCAACTAAATAAAATCTCATGAAGAAGAGATATACAGATAGAGTCCCCTGAGACTATCCGTTCAACAACGCTTAGGGCCGCCTCCACTCCCGTCACCCTCAAGGACCGATCCATCTCTATATGAGTCCCTTCGTTGTCTATCCTAAGCAGCTACTTTACATAAATGGGGTTCACTGTCATCTCCCCAAAACCCAAATGATGGTGAGGATATTATCCCACCACCTCTCCCCTAGAGCACATAGAACAACCGTTAAGCGGGATGTCTCATCCATTGCAGACGCCAAACTACAAAAACACGTGGAAAAAAAACCCAGAGCACCACCACGGGAAGGTTCTCCCATACATCTCTAAATCCCTTCGTCCCTCGGGATCGAAGACTCATCACAGCAATGTCAGTCTTTCCAAATAGAAGGGAAACCTTTTGTAAAAATTTAAATAAACGAGAAAATGCCAAAAGTTACGCAGTACTTACTTAACCCTAAGGGTTCCTCACCCCAGACGACCAATGGTGTGAAGGCTCACGTAAAAGAGTATGATCGTCAAATACAGGCTCAAACAAATCAAAAGTGTTCTCGTAACCCAATGCTAAGGGCACCCTAGCCCGCCACTCTAAGTTTGCCCAATCGTCAATGCCGAACCACGCCATGTAGGTCTCGCTGCTTGAAAAATTCGCCATTTTCTAGTCTCAAATAAGTAAAGGATGCAAGAGTAGATCATAGAAGAAAGAAGCAAAAGATAAGAAAGCTAGAACCTATGAAAAATGAAGAGAATTCACACCATTTTATAGGAGGCTAAGGGGTATGCCGATTGGCACTATACCTTCCCCTTCCTTAGGCAGTACAAAAGTTAGTACCACTGCCATTTGGCAAGGTCTACAACCTATGGGTCAGCAACCCTCTGAAATTTCATACAAAAATGCTAGAAAATGGTAGAAAATTTTGAAAAATTCCTACGAAATTCCTAAAATTACCAAGTGAATATTGAAAGATTTTTTCACCAAGAAAATCATTTATTCAAGTTCCCCAAATCCCCAGCCAGATTGATACCACGTTTTATCCCTAGCTTAAACCCTAAAAATAAGCATGTCCATTACCACTCCCCAACGGAAACCTGAAAACTTCATCTTTAGCAAAAATCAAGTGCCTCCTCAGTAGAGCTACCCATTTCCCTAACAAGAATTCTCAAACTTTTTCCAAGTAATTTTCAATATCCCAGAGCAGAGCTAGAAGCCCTAACCAGACATCTCTCCCCAGTAACATAATCCCCATCGAAATCCCAAAACCTTAACTTATAAGCTTTTTCTCGAAATGGAATTTCCAGACTAAGAATTTTAGTTCTTCTAAAAAAGACATGATCCCCAAACAGATGTCTCCTACCCAGTAGAGTCTCAAACGAAAAATTCCCTCAGAGAGTTATTCCCCACGTCCTCTACTTAAGGTTCTCAGAATTGACCTCGACCACCAAAATTTGTCGCCCCTACTTAAGGTCCTCAGAACTGACCTAGACCCTCAAAATTGGTCACTGCCATTTAAGGTCCTCAAAATTAACCTCGACCATTAAAATTGGTTGCTCCTACCTTAAGGTCCTCAGGATTGGACTCGACCTTCAGAATTGGTTTCCTCTACTTAAGGTCCTCAGAATTGGCCTCGACCCTCAGAATTGGTCGCTCACACTTAAGGTCATCAGAATTGACCTCGACCCTCAGAATTGGTCGTGCCTACCTTAAGATACTCATAATTGACCTAGACCCTTAGAATTGGTTGCCCCTACTTAAGGTCCTCAGAATTGACCTTGACCCTCAAAATTGGTCACCCCTACTCAAGGTCCTCAGAATTAACCTCGACCCTCAAAATTAGTCACCTCTGTTTAAGGTCCTCAGAATTGTCTTCGACCATCAGAATTTGTCGCTTACACTTAAGGTCCTCGGAATTGATTTCGACCCTTAGTATTGGTTGCTCCTGCTCAAGGTCCTCAGAATTGACCTCAAGCCTCAAAATTGGCCACTCCCATCTTCGGTCCTCAGAATTCACCTCCGTCCGTAGAATCGACCATCCCCATCATTACCTTATGTCCTCAGAATCGACCTCGGTCATCTAAACCAGTCATCCTCGTCCCTTTTAGGTCCATAAAATCGACCTCTTTCCTAAACATCATGTGGTGTTTATTCGATGGCTTACACTTGTGGCAAGATCACCCGTGGAGGGGGGCTATAGACACCACATTCGAAGAGCCCTCTAAGTATCTCCTTAGGTCCCAAGAGCTTTCCCATTCACTATAAAACCCTAGGTTATACTTCGAGTACCGATCTATAGTCCATCGGGCACTTTTAGGCCACATTTGACTCCGATAAACTCTATCATCAGAGCGAAAGGTCAATAAATCTTTGAAAGTCTCTGAATCCCCATTCCAATAGTGACAGACCCCAACTCAGTTACTTATAATTAAGTCTGAAAGTCAAAGTGAGTCAAACCATAATTAATCTAACCAAACCGTAAACACGAGTTTGAATTTCAGAGTCATCATTGTAAATCCATATAACTGAAAGCCTTTTTACAACATCGGAGTAGTCATGTCCATAAAAAATTTCTTGAAGAATAAGTTAACTTAATTACATCATTTACATTTACACAAAATCATTATTTCTCCCGTTCCTGGCTAACCTAACCCGATTTCCTAGATTTGGCAGTGACATCGTGTTACCTGAAAAAAATGTGAATATAGGAACCATGAGCAAAATAGCCCAGTGAATGCATCACTACTGTACTACTATGTGAATTTAAATGCAATAAATCATGTTCATATAATTATGTATTAACTTATCCAACTCATTCATAATGAATGACCAACTTTCTTGAATCATGATTTACATATCCTGTCTAAATAGACAATTCTCCCCCATTCTTGGTCGAGGAGTAACCCCTTGTCATTAATAGAAAAATCTCCCCCATTTCGGGTCGAGGAGTAACCTCCCATTTCAGTAAACCGAAATGAATAATTTTATATTCAAAACATTATGATCATATTCGTAACAGTATACAAATACATCATTCCAGTGAGTACACTGACCTTGGGTTGTGAACAACGTATTTATGTTTCCTTTGAGTGGAGCTGAAATGCGTTGATTAGACCTTACACATTTCAATACAACTAAATTAGTACTGAATCTCAATCATAAGTATTATCCTAACATAATTATGTAACCCATGACTATACAATAACAATATAATTCCACTTCAGTCACATTTCATGAAACATGAGTAAAGACAAAACAATGGTACACATGTTGATAAAGTTATGAACATTCAATGGTAGGAAATACCTCATAAGGTATTTATAATTAAACCCAAGTAAATATGAAAAAAATACTTCTCAATGTATGTACACATAAAACATGTACTCAAAATACTCTTTATAAAGAGGAGATAACAATATTCTTTCATGGGGTATTCAGTATGACCTTAAATTTATTGTCTTCTATACTCAACCATCCTATATTCCCAAATTGTATAAATAAAGGTGTCCAACCTTATCAATATGAAAACATATATGAATATACTTTCCAGTACAAGTGACGGTGTAATTTTTCAAGCTTCTGAGAGCAAGTTATGACCATTTCTTTACAACATAAGAAATCTTCCCTACAAGATCCTTTGTTGTTCCTTCGACTTCCCTGAATTTTCATAATTTTTATATAGCATAAATTTCCATGATTTTCAACCAATTTTCATTACACATACTGAATAGTACATAATTAAAGTTTCATAAATTTTTGACTTCATTTGCTATGCCAAAAGCTTGACAAAAGACATGGCAGACCAAAATGAAATATACAAACATCAACTATATACAAAATTGCAACCATCACTATGGCCTAACCACAAGGAGTTAAATCCTAATTCTCTTTTATGATATTAATATATGATTCCACTTTCATATACAATTAGAATTTATCAATCAAAGCAAGTACACAAATAGATATACAAGTTTTAATACAAGGGGTTTCAATATAAAGCAATTTTAAGGGTTTGTACATTCAATTTAACTTAAACTTTCATATAACTATACATATACATAAATAGCTGAAACTTTAGTAAACAAATGATTATTTATATCATCTAAATCAGTAATATAAGAAAAATAACAAGAATTTCAATTAGGATTACCTTCAGGACTTTTACGTAATTTCTACACTTTTTCTCCTCACTTTTTCTTCCTAAACTTCTACTTTCTCTTTCCTCAAGCTAACAACACTTCAAATTGAACCTAGGGCTTAATTTGATGAAGAAATACGCTATAAGGAGAGTTTTAAGTTGGCCAAGGCTACCTCCCAAGCCAACCAATCAAATTAAACCATTTGGTTTAATAAAAAATAATTTACCACTTAAAGGGAATTGACAGATTTTCCACTTGTTCGTAAATTTGGCCTAACTTCTTACTCATATATTTGTTTGATGCACCATTTATTGTGTTACAACTCTAACTCATATGTATACAATTATATAGTTTTCACCTCAAGTCAGTTGTTAAGTTATAAAAGGTCAAAACTAGTCTTAAACAGGGACATTTCTATAAAAAACAACAAAATTTTTGTGTTTGTAAATAATTTGACATTTCATGATTTATGAAAGTTGGATTAGACTAAACATAATCACTTAACATTAGATATACTAATAACATATTGTTCATATCACATAAGGTAATCATGATTTAAATATAATTTATCATAATTATATTCGGGTTATCACAACTCACACCCCTCAGAAAATTTCGTCCCCGAAATTTAATATAAAGGTCACATACCAAATAAATGGGGATACTATTTCTTCATGCTATCCTCCATTTCCCAAGTTTATTCTTTAATTCCATGGCTCATATACATAACTTTAACTAAGGGAATAACTTTTTTTGTCAATACTTTCTCCTCACGATCAATAATTCCGTTGGTTCCTCGATGTACGAAAACTCTTCCTTCAGTTCAATTAGTTGAGTTTTCAACTGATGAGATGGATCCGCCAAATTCTTACAAAGCATCGATACGTGAAACACATCATGTAAACGTGATAAATCTGTAGGTAATGTTAATCTATATGCCAGGTTCCTAATTCTTTCCAACACCTCATATGGTCCAATGTATCTTGGACTTAGTTTCCCCTTATTCCTAAATATTATAACACCTTTCCATGGTGAAATACACAGGAATGAAAAATCTCCCTTCTAAAATTCCAATGGATACTTCCTCTTATCTGTATAAAATTTTTGCCTACTTTACGCTATCTTTATCCCTTCTCGAATCATTTTGATCTTTTTAGTCATAACATCTATTAATTCAGGACCCAATATTTTCCTTTCACCCACTTCATCCCAACACAAAGGCGTTCTACATCTCCTCCCATATAAAGCTTCACACGGAGCCATACCAATGGTGGATATTATATGAGAATTCCATCAATGGCAAATGATCATCCCAACTACCTTTGAAGTCAAATACACAAGCTCGTAACATATCTTCTAATATTTGAATCGTCCTTTTAGATTGCCCATCGGTTTATGGATGAAATGCAGTGCTGAACTTCAAACTTGTGCCCATGGCATTCTGTAAACGAGGCCAAAACTTAGAAGTGAACATTGGATCTCTATCTAATACTATTGACACAGGTGCCCCATGTAAATGGATAATCTCATCAGCGTACATATGTGCATACTTATCAACAGTGTAGGTGGTCTTAACTGGAAGAAATGGGTCAACTTCATCAATCGGTCTACAATCACCCAAATAGAATTATGCCCCTTTGGTGACCATGGTAATCTCGTAACAAAATCCATCATTATATGCTCCCCCTTCCATTCTAGAATAGGCAACGACTACAATAATCCTGTCGGCTTCTGATGCTTCGCTTTCACTTGCTGACATACTAAACATTTAGCAACAAATTATGCAATCTCACATTTCATATTGTTCCACCAGTAATACTCTTTCAAATCTAAGTACATTTTGGTACCTCTCGGATTCATAGAGTAAATAGAACTATGTGCCTCTTCTAATATATCATTCTTTAAGGATAGATCGTTCGATACACAAATTCTATTTTTATAACACAACGATTAATCATTATTAATCTCAAAGTCACTCTCTTTACCGTCCTACACTTGTCGTTTCTTCTCCTCAAGGAATGGATCACTGATCTGCAAATTTCGTATGCGTTCTGCCAATAAAGATCTCACTGTGACATGTGCTAATAATCCTCTAGTTTTTGAAAACTTCAATGCAATCCCCATCGATGCCAAGTAAAGAATATTTCCAACACGAGCACACCTTATGCAACCAATAATCCCTGATGATTTTTGACTCAAAGTATTTGCTACTACATTAGCCATCCCATAATGATGATGGATGGTACAGTCATAGTCTTTAATCAGCTCTATCCAATGCCTCTGTATCAAATTCAGTTCTTTCTGTGTAAACAAGTATTTCAAACTTGAATGATCCGTAAATATCTCAAAAGTTTCCCCATACAAGTAATGTTGCCATAACTTTAAAGAAAAAACAATGGCTGCTAGCTCCAAATTGTGTGTAGGGTAGTTTCGTTCATGCGTCTTTAATTGTCTGAAAGCATATGCTATTACCTTCCCATTCTTCATAAGAACACATCCTAACCCCTGAAATGAAGCGTCTATATAGATCATAAAAGACTCATTCCCACATAAAATAGTAAGTATAGGGGCTGAAACCAACCGATACTTTAATTCTGTAAAACTCATCTCACATTCTTTAACCCATATAAACTTCACTTCTTTACGAGTCAACTTTGTCAATGGTAATGCTATTTTTGAAAATCCCTTAATGAATCTGCAATAGTAACCTGCCAATCCCAGGAAACTCATAATTTATGTCACATTCTTAGGACTTTCTCATTCAATGATTGCTTCCACCTTCTTTGGATCAACATATATCCCATTTCCCGAGACAACATGCCCTAAAACACAATTTCATTCAACAAAAACCCACACTTGCTAAATTTAGCAAATAATTTATTCTCTCTCAAAATATGCAATACAAGTCTCAAATGTTTCTCATGTTCCTCCATGCTACGCGAGTAAATCAACACATCATCTATAAATACAATCACAAATGAATCAATGAAAGGGTGGAATACCTGATTCATCAAATCCATAAAAGCTGTTGGGGCATTAGTTAATCCAATGGCATCACCAAAAACTCATAGTGCACATATCGAGTCCAAAAAGCTATTTCGGAAATATCACTATCCTTTACTTTCAATTGGTGGTAACCCGATCTCAAATCAATCTTCGAAAAGACCGTGTCCCCCTGTAATTGGTCAAACAAATCATCGATACGAGGTTGAGGGTACTTATTTCTAATGGTTACCTTATTCAAATGTCGATAATAAATACATAATCTCATTGTCCCATCTTTTTTTTCACAAATAACACTGGGGCTCCCCATGACGAGACACTAGGCCGAATGAAACCTCTGCTTATCAGATCTTGTAATTGCACTTTCAATTCTTTCAACTCTGTTAGTCCCATTCTATATTGAGTAAGGGAAATTGGACCAGTACTTGGAATTAATTCAATGGAAAACTCTACTTCCCTGTCGGGTGGCAATCCTGGCAATTCCTCTGGGAAGACATTAGAAAATTCTCTAACTATTGGTATATCTTCAACTTTAAGTTCTTCCTTACTAACATCAACAACATAAGCTAAATACCTTTTACAACCTTTACTCAATAACTTTCTACTCTTAATTGCTGAGATAAGACAATTAGGGACAACATTCTTTTCTCCTATAAACTAGAACTCAGGTTCACTAGGAAGATGAAATGGAACTTCTTTTCGAAAATAATCAATGGAAGAATGATACAATGATAACCAATCCATCCCCGATATAGTATCAAAATCCCGAATGGCCAACGGTATCAAGTCAACCTACAAATCTCCCTCACCCATTCGTAAAACACAGTCTTTATAAATGTGCTCAACCAGAATCACACTTTACATTAAGGTAGAAAACTATAAGGCATAATTGAGAAATGAATATGGTATACCCAAATATGAAACAATATGTAATGCCACAAATGAATGCGTAGATCCAGGATCAATGAGTGAATATAAATCTTTGTTTGCAATAGAGAGTTTACCTATAACCACTTCTGGTGTAGCATGGGCATCTTGCAGCGTCATCGCAAACACTCTTCCTCCTTCCCTTGATCTAGTTTCTTATTCTGTAACTCTTCCCCTAGTGGCACTGCCTGGAGATGATCCTTTTTGAGGCCCCACACTACTAGCTGAAACCTCTCTAGATAATATAGGACAGTTCTTTCTCAAATGTCCCTTCTGATGACAATTAAAACATTCTATATTTAGTATCTTTGGGAAATTTCTCTTTATATGACCCGATGTCCCACAAAAAAAATAAGCATTTGGATTCCCATGTGCTGAACTTCCTGGACCTCTTCCACCACTAACTTTACCCCTTTTCAAACTACTTCCCATACTTCTACCCTGCTGGAATTTGTGCCCACCAAGTCTCGAATATTCTGTATCACTGCCTTTTTGATAATTTGGGTCAAATTTACTTCTCTTTATGCCTCGTTCTCAATTCCCTCTCGCTTTATTTACGTCCTTTTCTACTAGCATGGCTTTGTTCACCAAGGCTGAATAGTTAACAATCTCTAAAGCAGACAACCTTTATTTAATAACTAACTCAAGTCCTTGAAAAAATCGGCTACACATGTCTTCCTCATTTTGTATAAACCTCGAAGCAAACCGAGATATGACTATAAGTTTATCTCCGTATTCTCTAACTTTCATGCTCCCCTGATTCAACATGAAATATTCCTTCTCCTTTTATTTTCGATACATTGGGGGAAAATACTTATTATACAAAGCTTTGACAAAAGCATCCCATGAGATCACATTCCCACCTCCTGGAATAATCAACAAATGTTTTGTGGCATCCCACCAATATTTAGCTTCTCCTTTCAGCATGTACGTTGCCAAGGTCACTCGTTGATTTTCAAGCATTCTCATCACCCCGAAAATAAGTTCAATCTCTTTAACCCATTCTTCTGCCTCTGTTGGATCAATTGCTCCTTCAAATGAGGGTGGATTCATTTTAATAAATTTCTCATGTGAAGTACTCTTGTCTTCCCGGTGTATCACCTCCTAATCCCTAGCCAATGCTTGTGCCTCTAGTTGCCCTCTTGTTGTTCTTCGATATGATCCATAAATCTAGCTTGTTGCTCTGCCATTAAGGTCATAGCACATGCCATTTTTTCCATGCCTGTCAATTGTTCCAGCTCGGGTTCTACATTTCCATAAACAGGTTGCTCAACCTCCGCTTCTGCTGCCATATTTGAAGCCTCATCATCTATTCTCACATTAACATTTCCTCCTTCCATTATTTTATATCTGAAATAAATCAAATATATAACAACATACATATAGACATATATTTCCTAACATAATCGTTAGTATCAAATAAAATATATTTCAAACATTCACTGCCAAATCTAGACTCTTCTCACTCCAGAACCTCTAAAACCTAGGCTATGATACCGACACACCCCAACCCAGTTACTTATAATTAAGTTTGAAAGTCAAAGTGAGTCAAACCATAATTAATCTAACCAAACCATAAACATGAGTTTTAATTTCAGAGTCCTCATTATAAATCTATATAACTGAAAGCCTTTTTACAACATCAGAGTAGTCGTGTCCATAAAAACTTTCTTGAAGGATAAGTTAACTTAATTACATCATTTACATTTACACAAAATTATTTTTTCTCCCATTCCTCGCTAACCCAACACAATTTCCTAGATTTGGCAGTGACATCGTGTTACCTGAAAAAATGTGAACATAGAAACCGTGAGAGAAATAGCCCAGTGAATGCATCACTACTATACTATTGTGTGAATTTAAATGCAATAAATCATGTCCATATAATTATGTATTAAATTATCGGTCTCATTCATAATGAATGACCAACTTTTTCGAATCATGATTCACATATCCTGTCTAAATAGACAATTATCCCCCATTCCTGGTCGAGGAGAAACCCCTTGTCATTAATAAACAAATCTCCCCCATTCTGGGTCGAGGAGTAACCTCCCATTTCGGTAAACCGAAATGAAAAATTTTATATTCATAACATTTTGATCATATTCATAACAATATACAAATACATCATTCCAGTGAGTACACTCACCTTAGGTTGTCAACTATGTATTTATGTTTCCTTCGGGTGGAGCTGAACTAGGTTGATTAGATCTTACACCTGTCAATAGAACTAAATTAGTACTGAATCTCAATCATAAGTATTATCCTAACATAATTATGTAACTTTCCATGAGTATACAATAGCAATATAATTCCACTTCAGTCACATTTCATGAAACATGAGTAAAGACAAAACAATGGTACGCATGTTGATAAAGTTATGAACATTCAACTGTAGGAAATACCTCATAAGGGATTTAAAATTAATCCCATGTAAATATAAAAACATACTTCTCACTGTATGTACACATGAAACATTTACTCTAAATACTCTTTAGAAAGAGGAGATAACAATATTCTTTCATGGGGTATTTATTGTCTTCTATACTCAACCATCCTATATTCCCAAATTGTATAAATACAGGTGTCCAACCTTATAAATATGAAAACATATATGAATATAATTTCCATTAAAAGTGACGGTGTAATTTTCAGGTTTCCTAGAGCAAGTTATGACCGTTTCTTTACAACACAAGAAATCTTCCCTACAAGCTCCTCTATTGTTCCTTCGACTTACCAGAATTTTCATAATTTTTCTACAGTATAACTTTCCATGATTTTCAACCAAATTTCAGTACAAATACTGAATAGTATATAATTAAAGGTTGATAGATTTTTGACTTCATTTGCTATGTTAAAAACTTAACAAAAAGCAGGGCATACCGAAATGAAATATACAAACATCAACTGTATACCAACTTGTAACCATCACTAAGGCCTAACCACAAGGAGTTAAATCCTAATTATATGATATGATATGAATATATGAGTCTAATTTCATATAAAATTGGAATTTCTCAATTAAATCAAGTACCCAAAGAGATATACAAGTTTGAATACAAGGGGTTTCAATACAAAGCAATTTTAAGGGTTTGTACATTCAATTTAACTTAAACTTTCATCTAACAATACATATGTATAAATATCTGAAACTTTAGTAAAAAAATGATGATTTATATCAACTAAATCATTAATATAAGAAAAATAACAAGAGTTGCAATTAGGATTACCTTCGGGGCTTTTACGTAATTTCTACGGATATTTCTACACTTTTTCTTCCTAAACTTCTACTTTCTCTTTCCTCAAGCTAACAACACTTGAAACTGAACCTAGGTCTTAATTTGATGAATAAATAGGTTATACGGAGAGTTTTAAGTCATCCAAGGCTGCCTCCAAAGACAACCAACCAAATTAAACCATTTGGTTTAATAAAAGACAATTTACCACTTAAAGGGAATTGACCGATTTGCCCCTTGTTCGTAAATTTGGCCTAACTTCTTACTCGTACATCCGTTTGATGAACCATTTATTGTATTAAAACCCTAACTCATATGTATACAATTATATAGTTCTCACCTTAAGTCAATTGTTAAGTTATAAAGGTCAAAATTAGTCTTAAACAGGGACATTTCTATCGAAAACAACAAAAATTTGTGTTTGTAAATAATTCGACATTTCGTGATTTATGAAAGTAGGATTAGACTAAACATAATCAATTAACATTAGATATACTAATAACAAATTTTTCATATCACATAAGGTAAGCATGATTTAAATATAATTTATCATAATTATATTCGGGTTGTCACAAATAGTCCACCTAGTGTGTTAATCGGCATAACGGTTTGGATGAACGGACAATTTTACTATCGAAAATCAATCTTGAGTCCATTGGGAACATATAGGCCCCGATATGACCCCAATGAAATTCATCTTCAGAGAGAAATCTCATTAAATCATCTAAGGGCTCTTAATCCACTTTCCATGGACTGTTTCGAACGCGAATCGGTATAATTATTGGGATGAACGATCAGAAGGCCACCGTACACTCCCAAGATCTGAAAGAGATTGAATAAATCTTCAACGGGCACTAAATACACTTTGCAATGGTTCTCCCAATGGGCGAATCAGCGTTACGGTAGGATGAATGGTGTGTTTTACTCTAAAAGGTCATCGGGCACTTTTGGGCCCCGGTTGACCAAAGTCAACTCTACGAACCAAGAGAAGCTCTCTGAAATGTCAAAATACCTCACATAACCTTTCTAATGATCTGCCTCGTATGTGATTTTGAGTTATGATTTGTGATAATACGCAAATATCGCGTATTTCATCCTCCGAACCTACGCATTTTAGCCCCCTCGGGTGCCTTAATCTCTATATTTAAGCCCATAAACCAAAAAATCTCGGTTTATATTGTTAACATGTTATATGAGGTATAATTGGGCTTTTGTAGGTATTTAGGTACTAAGTATGAAGTTCGAACGCATTCCGGTGAAGTTCCGTACGCAATCGCACGTTCAAGGGCATTTTAGTCTTTTCACAGCTTGGGTACCTGGCCTAAGAGCTCACGAAAGTTGTATCCCTCCTCTCTAGATTCGCGTGGCCATGAACGGTGCGTGATTCCGATTCATAACGAAGAAGTTACGGCGATTTCAGCGGAGGAAAAATAAGGAAAGCAAAAGAGGAGAAGAGAAGGAGAAGGGAAGAATGCAGTGTGCTGCTGCCTGGCCAAGACCTGCTTGATCGATTGATCGAGCCTGGGTGTCGATCGATCGAGCCTTCTTATTTTTTCCACGATTTACACTGTCGATCGATCGACCCCTGTGGTCGATCGATCGATCCCCTGTTTTTCTGCAGATATTTTCATTTCTTTTATTTCTTCTTTTCTTTTAATCCAACTTACTATAAATACAATTTTTGTTGTAATAAGAAGATATACAAGTAGATACACGATTTTAGGTTAGTTTAGCTTAGGGTTTGGGTGATTTGGATGGTTCTTCTTCATTTCTTCTTCGATTGACACACTTTTGGGATTGAATGTTGACTATTCATCATCCTCTCCATTAATATAGTTTGTATTTCTTCATTCCTTGCTTTCTAGTTAATTTACAAGCTTTCTAATTTAGGTTTTCTTGCTTTATTTACATGCTTTGATTTACTTGCTTTGTAGTGTAATTTTACCGCGTTTATTTACCGCTTTCCATTTATCGCATTTTTAACATGCTTTCTAGGTAACTTAAATTAGGTTGTGTTTGAATTGAACTCACTCGGGTTGACGCATTGCTTTGCTTTGGTGATGGATTTTACGGGTCTATTTCGAGTGTGTTTTCCTAGTTATTACGCTTAGGAGATTTGACGGGGCATATCATGTATGTCCCGTGCTTACGACCTTTCTCACGTAATTTCAGGGATATTTGTTGACGCCAAAATCTTATTAGGCTTTTATGACGATTTAGGGCGTAACAACCCTTGATTTGATTAACTGTCGAAACGAGATGCATTTGTAATAACTCGTCGACCAATGTGACCATTTTATACTAATCAACTCGGGTGAGGGATATTTGACGCAACCTATAGTTTTTACTCGCTTTCATAATCTAGTTTCAACACATTGCCTAGATTAACTTTTCCTTTTAGTTTGTAATCATCTTTTACACTTTTATTTTAGGAGTATTAAATCACTTGAATTCTAGCAACTCGTCTCTGTGGATTCTCGATACCCGACTTACCGATGTGCTTGCCTCACAAGTGTAGTAGTAACTTAGGTTTTTGTTTTGAGTTGGCGAAACGAAAACAACGATTAGCATCTTTACACGCGCTACTTTTCGCACCTTAATCAAAATGCCACCGTTGCCGGGGACTAGTTTGTTTTAGACTTTATTTGATTTAGTATTTCATAGTATTTTCTTTCTATTTGTATTTTTTGCTAACCTTTTGTAGGACTTCCACATTTAAGCACTTAGAAACACTCGAATTTTTCCCACGCGCACTTACTTTGTGGAATCCGCCACTTCGAGCCATTTTTTGGGGTAAGCATGTCTTATTCCAATTCTTTCGGTAATCCTTGTCATAATTCTCAAAATTCTCGCAAACCTATGACTTTCGGTGAATACTTAGAATCCCAAAGTATAAAAATTCAAATATGACTTTGGGCGAGTATAACGAAAGTCAAAACTTAGGCTATTGGAATTTTGATGATGATGATAATGATTTTGGGCCTTTACCTCCTTATATTAGGAATTTTGAAACGAATTGCATTAGTTTTCAAAATTCCTATAATAATGAGTTTTCGTTTAAGTCCGATGGTAATTTTCAAAGTTCCCATTTTCATGCATCCGAACCTCGACCCATGACATTCGGTGAGGGCTTGCGTATGTATGAAAATGAGAAAATTGAAAATCGCTATCGGGAAGAAAATCATTCGTGGGAACATGAGTTGGATTTATTATTTGAGTCTGATGACGATTTTTCTTCTGAGACTTTTGAAGTCGAGGAATGTTTTGAACCAAATGAGGTACTTGTACCTACTTTGGAACAAGCCATTCTAGACTTTACTCCTCTCGTAATAGATATTGAAAGTGAGGATGAAAATGGCGTAATATCTATTTGCAATGAAATGATTTCTTCTTTGGCTCCCAAAGAAGAACATTTCATTGAAAATGATATTATTTCCTTTGAAATTCCAACTTCATGCGATGATGATTCATCTCATGAGTTTGAATTTTTTTCATCCCCATTTTCATTCTCTATTACCCCACAGGAAAAGTACTCGATGATTCGGTTTCGAACTTTAATGTTTCAAACCCTATCGCCGATGAGGAGTACTTGCTCGAGTCGCCCTCCATAATCGAATCTTTGCCTTTGTGTGCGATGCCTCCCATTCCAACATCAAAATCCTTGGGAGGATATTCGGATTTTCTCGGTCCCCACTTGTTTTTGTCACCCGTTCAATCCAAACCCCCCATCGTCCCTCCAAAACTTTTAATTGGCGATGGTTCTTTTCTTCCGCCTTACACATGCCTTCCGTTGTTAAAACGAAATGCATATTTTTCGGAGGGCATGCTTGTATGTGAGGGTACACCGGTTATCCTCCAAAGTCAATTTGTTCTTATGGTGGACCCTCAACTATTTAGACTTCTAGTGTACAGTTAGTGTGGAGCCTAAATAATATGTTGTATATAGTTATCTTTTTATTCTTTCTTTCTTTTTATTTTTCTTTCCTTTTTAATTTAGTTTAGTGTAATTAGTTAACTCTTTGTTATTTGTTTTTGCTATGCTCGGTACTAACTTGTTTTGTAGATTCGTTGGACTTGTTCTTATGGGGATCGCTCCAATTTTGGGTAATATCACTCTTTTCCTCTCTTTGACTTGGTTCTTAATTTACATTGAGGACAATGTCAAGTTTTAAGTTAGGGGGTGTGGGATATTCTATCCATTTCTTATTTTATTCCATGTTTTTTCTCACATGTTAGTTACTTAGTATGCTTTTCTTAGAAAAATTAAAAAATTTCAAAAAGATTTTCTTTATTTTTTCTCCTTTATTGGGCATTTTACCTTTGTTTTCGATGAAAAATTTCAATAATTGCCCGATCCAATAGACAACCCAATGATGCATGTTCTCGATTTTAGAAGTTATTAGACTTTAGTCTCACTTATTGATATTATGAATAACTTCATGAATTAAACTTTAATCCTATGAGCACATGCATTTTTATTGTTATATTGATTTGGTTTAAGATTTTTATAACTCGGTAATCTTTTGTTGCATTGTATATACTTACACCGAGTAAGCTTTGTACCTTTCGTCGTTTGTGAGTGTATACACTATTCTTTTCTCATTGAAAACATTGAATTCGTTGTTAATCTCACTATTCTTTCATTTGACCGTTCATTAATTGAGTTCATACTTGAAATGTGTTACTTGATCATGATTTTCATATATTGTTTTGATTCGAGAATTGCGTAAACTTTGTGAAATGATCATAGGCCCTCTTTGATATATCACCCATATTAGCCTTGACCTCACCCTTATATGTTTACCCTCGTTAACCCCTTTGAGCCTAAATATAGCCTTTCATTTCATACCCCATTCCCTTAACCAACTCTACATTTGAGTTTTATACCATACATAAATTTTTCCATACCTTTGTTTGGAATGTTACTTGGGATTGAATGATGTTGTTTTGATGCCGGTTTCAATTTAGGCATATGAGAGTTTGATAAGTAAAGAAAAGAAAGTAGTGAAAAAAGTGAAGAAAAAGAGAAAGCAAAAAGCAAAAGAAAACAAAAGAAAAAGTGAGAAAAAGGAAGAAATGAAAAAGAAAGAGAAAGAGAAAGTTGTAAATGTTGTATATAGTTCAATAAGCTTTGATTACTCTCCCCGATGATATATTTAATGCCTTTTTGGAACTTGTTTTCCGATTTTCATATTGCCCGCATTATCCCATTATCCCATTATCCCGAGTTTTTCATTCCGAACACTTTGAATCCGTACATATATTCCTTCATTTCGTACCTTAGCCATACCTACATCATAACCCTAGTAAAGTCGTATGTGATCTTTGGTTGATATAATTTAAAAGTCATAATAGTTGTGATAATCTGTGAAAATGCATTTCGCCTCTTTTAGTGTGCGGTATCCTTTCATTGAGATTACAATTTTTCAGTTTATATATAGCGTTCTTCTTTCGTGACATGTGTGCGGCCTAGTTTCTATTTACATTTACTCTTTAGCCCGCATGTCCCGTGTGTTACCTCCCTGTTTCGAGTGAATTCGCTTGATGAACGTAATTCCCGTGAGGATTGAATATATGATTGCTTTAATGTTTATCCGATTTATATAAGTTTTTCGCCAAATCACACCTTGTATGTGCTCACTCCCCTCCCACATTTTAAGGTTTCAATTCTATGAGGTGCATTCTATAATGTTAATGATTTGGACTTTTGTGTGAATTCATTCACTTTGCTAATAATGCGTATGAAATCCTTTTCACCATTATTGGTCTTGTCGCATGTTGGGTTGGGCATATTTTGAGGAAACCATGTGATGTTTGTGGGTACCATCTCTGAAAACCCTCACGAGACGACACTCGTCCACTAGGGTAACCTAGGGGTTTAACGGCTTATTGCATACGCTAAATGCAATCGGATCGCTCGCGAAAGTGGCCTTATGCTTTTATACCATACTTTTGTACTATCTCCTGCTTTTGGTTTGCTTGTAGTTCTTGTTGCATCCTATTTCATTGCTAGGGACTAGCAATGTGTATGTTAGGGGGTGTGATAATACGCAAATATCGCGTATTTCATCCTCCGAACCTACGCATTTTAGCCCCCTCGGGTGCCTTAATCTCTATATTTAAGCCCGTTAAGCAGACAACCTCGGTTTATATTGTTAACATGCTATATAAGGTATAATTGGTCTTTTGTAGGTATTTAGGTACTAAGTATGAAGTTCGAACATATTCCGGTGAAGTTCCGTACGTAATCGCACGTTCAAGGGAATTTTAGTCTTTTCACAGCTTGGGTACCTGGCTTGACAGCTCACGGAAGTTGTAGCCCTCCTCGTTAGCTTCGCGTGGCCGCGAATGGTGCGCGATTCGGATTCATAAAGAAGAAGTTACGGCGATTTCAGCGGAGGAAAAATAAGGAAAGCAAAAGAGGAGAAGAGAAGGAGAAGGGAAGAATGCAGTGTGCTGCTGCCTGGCCAAGACCTGCTTGATCGATCGATCGAGCCTGGGTGTCGATCGATTGAGCCTTCTTATTTTTTCCATGATTTACACTGTCGATCGATCGACCACAGGGGTCGATCGATCGATCCCCTGTTTTTCAGCAGATATTTTCATTTCTTTTCTTTTAATCCAACTTACTATAAATACAATTTTTTTTGTAATAAGAAGATATAGCAGTAGATACACGATTTTAGGTTAGTTTAGCTTAGGGTTTGGGTGATTTGGATGGTTCTTCTTCATTTCTTCTTGGATTGACACACTTTTGGGCTTGAATGTTGACTATTCATCATCCTCTCCATTAATATAGTTTGTATTTCTTCATTCCTTTCTTTCTAGTTAATTTACAAGCTTTCTAATTTAGATTTTCTTGCTTTATTTACATGCTTTGATTTACTTGCTTTGTAGTTTAATTTTACCGCGTTTATTTACCACTTTCCATTTATCGCGTTTTTAACATGCTTTCTAGGTAACTTAAATTAGGTTGTGTTTGAATTGAACTCACTCGGGTTGACGCGTTGTTTTGCTTTGGTGATGGAGTTTACGGCTCTATTTTGAGTGTGTTGTCCTAGTTATTACGCCTAGGAGATTTGACGGGTCATATCATGTATGTCCCGTGCTTACGACTTTTCGCGCGTAATTTTCGGGATATTTGTTGATGCCAAAATCTTATTAGGCTTTTATGACGATTTAGGGCATAACAACCCTTGATTTGGTTAACTGTCGAAACGAGATGCATTTTTAATAACTCGTCGACCCATGTGACCATTTTATACTAATTTACTTGGGTGAAGGATATTCGACGCAACCTATAGTTTTTACTCGCTTTCATAATCTAGTTTCAACACATTGCCTAGATTAACTTTTCCTTTTAGTTTGTAATCATCTCTTACACTTTTATTTTAGGAGTATTAAATCACTTGAAATCTAGCAACTCGTCTCTGTGGATTCTCGATACCCGACTTACCGATGTGCTTGCCTCGCAAGTGTAGTAGTAACTTAGGTTTTTGTTTTGAGTTGGCGAAACGAAAACAACGATTAGCGTCTTTACACGCGCTACTTTTCGCACCTTAATCAATTTGGACGAACAATCCATTACCATCCGATAATCTCTTGTCTAAATGACTAAAGAGCATTTTCGAGCCCCGTTTGAGCCAAAGTAAACTCCTGGCCACGGGAGAGGACGACCGAAAGGACACTTAAAGGTCTTTAAATTACCTTTCTAACGGTATAACTCGTTCATGATTTGGATTAACGCATTGCGTTATATAATCATTTTCCAGAAAAATCTGCACGATATTGACGACTGGTATGTCCACTTCCCTGCCTATCAGTAGTGTGTCTAGGGTCACCTGCCGATTGGCAGGACTATGGATATGGAGATCAGTAGTTAACCTACCCTATATAAGGAGGGCATGATCTCACTTCCAAGCACACATCAAATCCTTCAATATCAGTGATCTCAGTAACATTCTTTTGCAATCAACAAAGTTTCCTTGGGTGAAATTCCTTTCCACCTTTCATTCCCATCATCTTCATACCAAATTTGTCAAAAATCTCATTCTTTCTTATCCAACGCTCATCCTAACTTTCAACGAAGCTCATGAAGTATCAAGATCAAGCCTCAAGTCTCCTAATAAGTTCTAAACATCTCTCTCTCTCTCTCTCTAAATTTCCTTATTTTCGCATTAGTTATATAAATTCTCAATTTAGTTTTTTTCTTTAGATCATATACATTAACATTTCATCCTTTATTAGTTATATTTCACATACTTTATTTTCTATAAAAAACAAAACAAAGAAAAATAAGGTTACAGTTATAAATTTCGATGAGATTATTCACCAGATTTTCTCAAAATTAAAAATAACTTTTCTACACACACACAAATAATAAATTCCCATTCGAATCTATGGAATAAACCCCAACCTTGTGCCGCATACAAGTTATGTTGACTTTGATGCCTTTATAACATACGTAGGCGTTTTGAGCTAAAAACCCTAGACTCAAGTCCAATTTTCCAATTTTCTCATTTTCTCATTTCTTGCATTATTTCATATATATCATAGTTGTGATTCATGTTTGCGTTTATCTAACAAATATTATCGTGTCATTATAACGATCAATATCTCCATAAATGCGCACATCATATTTTCTAATTATTATTTTAGGAACATTCCTTTGGATGATCTCCATTTATATATACACGCACACACAGTTCACAGAGAAATTAAGGAAAATAGTAACCTAAGAGCATAACAGATCGAAAGGGAGGAATGGGTGCCTAACACCTTCCCATTCCTTAAGTTAGCCTCCAAACCTCTGAACTATTGATTTCGTAAGCATAAGTTTGTCTTTGATGCCGCTCTCTCGAGGCGGCGGAGTTTTCTATTACCTATTTTGTGCAAAATAGGCTAGCGACTCCATCTCTTTACATCACCTCACATTGACGTCGGCCAAAGCATTCCTGGAAAAAGGCGCGGGATCTTCTCTCCCTCTCCGAGCATGCACGTGAGTACTGACCTTCAAGACGAAGGAAAACCAAAGGGATAGACACAAATATATTGGTTCAAAATAAGAAAATAACTGATAACTATAAAAAAATAAAAATAAAAATAAGGACCTTTATTATAAGGGACTTGGCTTGGAATAAATTTAGGATTAAAAAAATCCAATTTGTGGCAAGTGGTCCCCAAAATGAGAAGGGCCATTTCAAATATATAGAACATTCAATAGTGGATCATACCATTTGAGAGACATCAATGGACACATTCATATGAGAAAATAAAAATTTGTTCTTAAAATTATATTGACCAACTATTTTTGAAGAAAGATAGTAAGAGCAAAAGGCATAATCATATATAGATCGTCAATTATAAATTGTTGAAGTGTTTAAATACAAAGGACCTAAAACTAGTTCAAAATTTCTTAAACATGACTCTTTTGGTTCTGATTTTGACCTCCCCCTCTTTTAACAAGGTTTCATTACTGGTAGACACCTGCATATCTCTTTTTAATTGATTCAATCTTAGTTGAAAATAAATTTCCTCCGTGGCAGTCAATTCTAGCTTAATATTAAATCTGGAAAACTTCTTCTCTTTGTCTGAAAAACTTTCAAATCTTCCAGACCTCTAGCTACTTAAACCTTTTGGTTTGAGAAATGGTCTTAGTCTATAGTTAAGGAATTTTTCTCAACTTCTATTTGGGTCATGTTGTTTATAAAGTATGGAAGTGCTAAGACACAAAACTTACGGTCTTCGCATCATTTTCTTTCAAGCCTTCAAGTTGAGAAATGTAAGAACAGGTTGTTATTAACCCATAAAGAAAAGAAAAGTTATCAAGAGATTCAAATGGTACCCTGAAAAAGTTTTGAAGTAGTTGCAAATCTTGAGAAACTCCCAATTTCCAATGAGGAAGATTTGGCTGTGCGGGGAAAAATGTTATAATTATTGTTCCACATTACTCGAAGATATTTCTAAGGTTCGAACGTAGGCTTGGGACATAATTCCTTGAAGTTACACTTAAAAGCAGTTATTTCACTTGGAGTGATCAAATTAGGAAGGTCCATAGATGGATGATCAGGCTCAGCTTATGGGGGAGCTTCCCTTGAAGGAGAGGCCATTATTTTGGAGCATCCTCAGGAACTTGGGGAATGACAGGGGCCTTTGGAAGATTATCAATAGGATTTGAACCTTGATTGGGATCTTCTTCCATGTGAGATTAAGTAACATCAACCTCATCTTTAGAGATGGTAAAGGAGATAAGAGGGTTAACAATTATTGGGGTTGATTCCACTCAAGGAACTGGGTTTGAAATGAGATTAGGAGTTGCAATCGGAATGTCAACTGACTCATTTATTGGATAAGTTGGAGGAGGTGACATAAAATTCTAAATTAGAAAAGATTCCTCCACATCAGCTGAGGTGTCAATCGAATTTGTGATGAAAAATAGTTTGAAGACAGATTTATTGGTGTAATGATGCCAACGTATGAAAAGTTGATTTAAAATGAAAATACATTGGTATACCTACCAACTAGACGCTACGCATAGGTTTTCAGGCTATCATTTTCACCTGTTTCTTCTTTAAAATGTGTAATGTGGTTGATATGTGAGGTTCATAAGGTTCACAAGTACCTAAAGAAGTGTTAGTTGGGACATTAGAATATGATTTTTTTCTCTTTCTGGTCGAACAAGAGGAGCAACATCTTCCTCATTTTCCTCATCCCTCAAAGTCTCTAATTCCACATGAGATAATTTCCTCTTGCGATAAGAAATAGAAGCAACATGAGCTGGAACTTCTACAACAACATAAAGTAATTAAACAAATGCCAAAATTGATAAAAAAAAATAGAATACTAAAAAGTGATAGAACCCTTACCAGGAGAAGAGTGAATCAAAGGATCTGTGGATGGATGTAATAGCTTTAAATAAATATTAACTTTGTTTCACCACTAATCTGCAAAATTCTCACCCACTCTAGTATGAAACTCAGCTCAAACTATGCTGCAGGTGCTTTGAACTTAATGCTAATTGGCAATCCCTGCCTTAATAGTCTCTTTTAGGATTTGCGAAGACCTAGAAAACAAATAAAGGTTGGTAAGACTCCTTGTAGGAACTAGTATAGATTGGTAAAAAGTAAATTTCCTGGAAAATTGAGGAAGCAAGCAAATTTTCCAAAAATAAATGGAATTATGGGCATTGGGAGGCGATGGAAGACAATACAGATCCCTGAAAATCAGGAAGCTTCCCCAACAAGAGTTCATTTCTTCAGTGGAGGAACTTTTTCAAAATTTAAGCAAACCAATAAGGAGCTTCAGTGCGTACCAACAAAGGCTGAAAAAGGACCATTGGCTTGTCAGGTTTTAAAACTCTGAACATATTAATAAGAGATTTGAAGCTTTTGTTTTTAGGTTTAGCATGATAAAAGCCATTGGAATTGCTAAATTTAGTGATACATCTTACATGCCCAATCTCATGGAAGTGTAAAGCAACCACATTTGGAGGACCTATAGTGGCCCGCCTTTATTGGCATTGAAGGTGAGAACAATTTTTATGTAGAGTTCCCAATACCTAAGGAAAAAGATCCACTAATTTATCTTTCACAAGAGTGGTAGTTAAAACGGAGTATTCCAACATAACTCTTTGAGATTTAACACAGAGGGTATGCTTTGACAATAAAAGAAAAAGAAAACAATAATATTCCCCCTCACTCATAATTTTTATGTTTTTGTGTATTTGTTCATAAAAGTGGAGTAAGACAAAGAAAGTGTTTTGTCTCTTAAATCTAAGAGGAATTTTAAATGGCGATATACGAGGATGAATATCTTCCCAATTGACTTAAAGACAATTAATTGGAAAATGTCCAGCACAGTGGGGCCTAACATCTCAAAATTAAACTCAAAGCATTTGAATTTTGAGTTCTAGAACTAGATGGTGCTACAAAGAGTGAACATATCATATATAATATCCACCATGTTTAAGTTAATGGCATTATAATTTCTAACCACCTTAATTTATCTCTATTTGGCTATAAGCATCCGATTTGCTTATTTCGTCCATATGGTATTATCCAATCTTTTAGACCAAAACCTAAACCTTTTAGAGGAGAGTGCTTTGAGGTAGGTGGTATCTTGATTGAGAAGGGTTTGATCCTCAAACAAGGGGTAGAGCACTCTGGGTGGCAATAGGAGATCGTCCTAAAAAAAGGGCCAACAGTGTAACGGTTGGCTGTATAACAGGTTTTAAAGGGGCAAGTAATACTACCAATGAAAAGAGAGTCATTGGTCATAAACTTGTTAAGAGTTTCATCAAATTGGGAGTAAACATCAGGGATTGTAGAGCTAGATGCCATTAATGGTAAAAGCTTGAAGAAAGAGAAAAATAACCTTGAGAGCTGAAAGTGTGCATGAAGAGAGAAAGTAAATGGTAAAAAAAGGGCAGGAGCCAAACAAATAATCTTAAATAGCTTAATGATTCCATTTGAAATGTAAAAGAATGCCAAGAAAATACTGACACTTGTCTCCGAGAATGTTCCTTCCAATAAGTGATATCGTGAGGAATTAGGGAGACAAAAAGTCGCCTTTAATGGCTCCATCAATAAGAATACCCTCTTCATTATATTTACGAGTCACTAAAAGCGTAATAAATTGAAATCAATTATGGGGACTCCCAAGGTAACCAAATGTTATGATTGAAGGGAAGTGCAGAAATTTCCTATTTTTTAAGAATTAATTATCCTAATTGAAAACAAAAAGTTATCATTTCGACACGTCCATGTGTGCAATGGGATGTGGTGGGACCACTGCCAATAATAAAAATATGCATGAAAAATAGACCAAAATTAAAATATTTCTAGGTCTAAAAGTATAAAAAGAGTTACAAGTACATGTAACATACCAAATTTGGTTAAAGCATAAAATGTTCATCAAATGGTTAAAATAAATATTATGCCAACATGACATAGTTGGTTAAATTAAGAAATTAAATACCAATCAAATAAGAAAAATACATCAAACAATCCACAACACATTGACTCGACTATAAGTCTTCAACAATGATTCAAAACAAAAATAATATTTTTATATTAATAATTCGAAGTCAATTAATTATAAAGACGTGGAAAGAAACATAATATCACCCTTTCTGGATGGAGTATTAATGATTAAATGTATAAATAACAAACTTATGGAGCGTATTCCATAGGGAAATAATGCATTTATGTTCCCGATCCAAATAGGAGTAATCTTGAGCCATCTTTAAAATAAAGTCCCCATGATGTTGAAAACTTCAAACAATATCTTTGGATTCCTCGTGCAATTGCCTGGATTTGAAGGAAATTTCTTTGGGTAAGAGAGTATCAAACCCACGATCCTTTGGATTACCTTGCTTATGAACAAAAACTAAGTAGAAATCCTTCCAATACTCCAGATATGACTGACTTTAGCAAAAAGATCACCATAAAAAGTCATATTTTCTTTATAATCTTGGAACTCAACATCATATTGCATCAACCATCTACTAAAAGAAGGATACTTTTTAAGGAAAAAGGAGATTTGAACTTTAGGAATTGAAGGAGTGTCATCAATGTTTTGAACGATCAAAATGGCTCGGATTGGGTTATTTAGAGCATGGACTTTCAAAAGCACCCATTGAGAAATATAAGAGAGGGTATGGAGAAATGCTAAAGCTTTGGCAACAGTACTAGAAGTAGAGGGATGAGTCAAGGTGTGATAACCTATGTTAAAACCATATTGGATAAATTTCTCTAAATTATTGATTAGATCCCCAGATAATGTGTGGGGAAGACCACAATTTCAAAAAGGAGATTTCTTAATAAACTTATCTCATTCACTAACTCTTCAAAGGCATTAGTGTCAAATCTAGCCCCAGGTGAGACATAATAACTATTAAGTCCATTGGTGATGAAATATAAGGTGCCATACACTAGGGTGTGATAGGGACAATTGGCATCAATGGAACCATATATTGGAACCTTGTAAGTTGCATAATGCCACTCATCCAAAAGGCTCAAGTATTCACTATTATGAGTGTCAAAAGGAAAGTGGGGTTGATCAGTCTTAGACCGAGCATAGAATCTAATGGAATGGCATTTGAAAATGGGGTAGGTTACGTGCGTTCAAAACTCAAGTGGAAAGCGAGGAAGAGTAAGGATTCGATCATAGCCAAATCCTAAAGTAGCATGAGCTGTCAGCATAATTTTCCCACACAAGTCCAAAATTAGGAGTTAGAATAGGGCCATCATAGTGAGGTGCTCACCATAGTTGTTAGATGAATTATGAAGTTTGTAATGGAGTATATATATAAAAAAATATGCATTATTATCATTATCCATCTTCAATATCCATGGCATATTCACTATTTCCTACGTCGACAAGATGAGGCAATAGGATCGCAATAAATGGTTTACTAATATCAGAACAGATACCACCAATCGAAGGGGGAGTAGATATTGCATAATACTCATGATTAACCTTACTCCGAGCACCAAAAGTATACAACCCCTCGCCAAAAAATTGATCCAAAGAGATAACAACACCCCCGATCGGTTTACATCATTTCTAGATGAGCTTAAGGTTGGTTCAAACTCATGAACCACTACACCAAAATGGGCAAATTGTCACCTTTCAGCCGGCCAGACTTGTCAAGGTCATTGACCGTGACAAAAAAACACGCGTTTTGTGTCACGGTCATTGACCTTGACACGACCGTGACAAGGCCTTGTCACGGTCAAAGACCGTGACAAGGCCGTGACAAGTCTGTGGCAAGTAAATTTGTCACGGTCGTATCACGGTCAATGACCGTGACAATTCGTGTCACGGTCAATGACCTTGACACGACCGTGACAATGTTCGCAGCAAAAACCCTACCCCCCTTCTTTTTTCCCTCCCGCGCCGTTCCCTCCATCTCTCTCTCTCTCTCTCTCTCTCTCGACGTTGCTCTCTCTCTCTCTCTCTCTCTCTCTCTATCTCTCTACTTTCAGGTCCATTTTCTCTCTCTCTCTCTCTCTTCCATTTATATATATATGTTTGTGTGTATATTTATATGTGTATGTGTATATATATATGTGTGTATGTGTGTGCGTGGAGGGGGGCAGGGGGTGGGGCGGGGTGGGGCAGGGTGGGGGAGGGGGTGGTGGAGGGTGGGGTGGGGTGTGTGTGTGTGTGGTGGTGTGTGGTGGGGGAGGGGGTGGGGTGGGGTGTGTGTGTGTGTGTGGTGGTGTGTGGTGGGGGAGGGGGTGGATGAGGGGTGGGGCAGGGGGTGGGGTGGGGCAGGGGGTGTGTGTGTGTGGTGGTGGTGTGGGGTGGGGCAGGGGGTGGGGTGGGGTGGTGTGTGTGTGTGTGTGGTGGTGTGTGGTGGGGGAGGGGGTGGGGTGGGGTGTGTGTGTGTGTGGTGGTGGTGTGTGGTGGGGGAGGGGGTGGGGTGGGGTGTGTGTGTGTGTGGTGGGGGAGGGGGTGGTGTGGTGTGGTGTGTGTGTGTGTGTGTGTGGTGGGGGAGGGGGTGGTGGAGGGGTGGGGTGTGTGTGTGGTGTGTGGTGGGGGAGGGGGTGGTGGAGGGGGGCAGGGGGTGGGGAGGGGGTGGTGGAGGACGAAAATTATTGTTGTAGCACTAAGAGAATAAATGAAAATGAATTGAAACTATGAAATTGTTATGGAATATAATAAATTTGGAACTATTGTCTTTTCATCCATCCAATAAAAGTTTTCCTTCATGGAATGTTAGAATTGTTTCTAGGATAATAATCCTACTATAAGATAATTGCTCAAAATAAATATTAAATAATAATTACTAAGATATCAATTCAAATAAAGTCTTAATAACCTAACCAAAAGAAATAAAATAAAATATCAAATAAATTATCATCCACCTCATAGACATTCCCTACCAATCATTTTAAGATAATTTTTTCCTTATAAAGATAAATACCTTTGATTGCAAAGCATGCACTTGTATTATTTTTATTATACAACATGTATTATTTCGACGTGTAATTCTAAAATCTCACCTAGTTTTGTATACTATTTTTATAATCATACTATCAATTCACGAGACACTAAACAAGAAAGAGGGCATATTAATTTGGAAATGCTTGTTTTTCTTTCTAGAGATCCGTGTCGTCAAAACTTGGTATTAGATACTTGCGTGGTTTTACCTAACTTGAATGAATTAATAAATGTTTCAGTAAAGGTTGAAGTGGACAAAAAACGTGTGAATTGATTAATATCCATAATGTAAATAAAAGGTAAAGTAAGTGTGTAAATGGGTGGTTGAGCAAGCTAAGAGGTCTAACCCATATTTAATACATAGGTGTGTTATGAAAGGTTTTCAAAGGGTAATTAAGTATTTTCAAATAATGACCCCGAAACATAGAAATTCAATCTCAAGCAATTTAATTTCAATCTCTACAAATTTATGCATGTATTCAAGGGATTTATGAAGGATTAATATTAAAATTCAATTCCTATACATAATCTAAAAATTATATGTGTGTGTGCGTGTGCGTGTGCGTAGGTGTGCGTGTGTGTGTGGCGGGGGGAGGGGGCAGGGGTGGGACACCCATTTAATAACTCTTTAAATATTTGGAAAAAACATAATATTACAAAATTGAAACGAAATGGTATTGATGGAACTTACACATACGTTATAATATAGACGTAACATTTTTTTATCTGTACTAATAACATTTTTTTTTATCTGTACTAATAACATTTTTTTTACAGCAAAAATGTCTCCTTCAGATGTTAGGGCGAAGATGATGATGCTGTTTATGATGATGTCGTCGTCTGGGTTCGGTGGTAGCGGAGGCGACGAGGGCTCCTCCGCCCCTAGGCTCCCCAAATATGGAAAATTTGGGATTACCGTCGAAAACAAGTCGGAGCTTTTAGCGAGATCCCTCGAGCTACTAAAGACGGTCATCGGCCCGGGGTTTATGAGTTGGAAGGAGGTGCCGTATGAGCTCAAGTTAGCTGTTTGGGCGGCACTACAGGTAATATTTATATGAATATTTCAATTTCAATTTATATTTATATTTATATTTATATTTATATTTATATTTATATTTATATTTATTCGCAACTAACATTGTATTTGTTGGACAGGAACAATTCAACTTGGATCCAAAGCTACGCGATTCCGTCTTTGAGCAGTTGAGGGAGCAACACAAGACGTGGAAAAAAAATATGCGGACACGGTACTTAGGAAAAACACGAGAGACCATTTTACAATGGCGCGGATCCGTCCCGCCCAAGGAGCCGATCTCATTGGCACAATGGCAAAAGTTCATTGACAATGAGCTCGAGGATCGACAATTGGCATCTCGCCAATCGGGGAGGGAAAATCGGGCTAAAAAGACGGACGTGCACTACTCCGGCCGGACCTCTTACGCTGAGGTGGAGCATAGGATGAAGGTAATATTTAATTTATCTATAACTACAAAAATATATTATTGGATATTATTTTACTTTGCGGGGCCGATACTAATTTTACTTTACTTTATTTTATTTCAGGGGGTAGGGAGTGGGCCAGGGGGTAAGCCACATAGGCTCGATACTTATGTGGCTCTTCGGACGAAGAAGGGGAAGGACAAGGAGGTGTCCCCGAGCGTCGCGACCACGATTGTAAGTAATCCGACAGTTTAATTATTTTTAATTACGTTATAATTTTTTAGTTTACTTATTTTACTAATCATGTGCTTTTTGTCGTTTCAGGCAAAGCTTAAGGAAGTGCATGAGTCGCAGTCTGATGCCGACAAGGCATCTTTGTCCACAGACGCACTCAGCCAAGTGCTTGGCTCTGATCGCAAGGGGAGGACAAGGGGAGTGAGCTCGCGGGTGGCCAAATCTAGGATCATCGGATTGGAGACGAGCGACACCGGGTTGGCTCGAACGGTGGATTCACACGACGCGAAGCTGTCCCGTTTGGAGGCGACGGTCCAAGATATGTATGCATTCATGAAGCGTACGTTGGGTGGAGACCATAAAGAGAAAGGTAAAGGGAAAGGGAAGGAGAAGGCGGTGGAGGAGGAGGTGCGGGAGGACGAGGAGGTGCGGGAGGACGAGGCGCAGAATGACGAGGATGTGGACCTCGCTGCTTCATCACCGACACGTTCGTACTTCGACGATCCACTTCCCTATTTGACGCCCTCCAACAGACCATTATCGACAATTGGTTGGCCGAGCGTGTTCATATTGGACATATTTGATGGCCAGCGGATAGGGCGGGGGTTGAGGGACCCGAACATCGTCGAGGGTGGAATAGTCCATGGACGTGTGCTTCAAGAGATGGAGTCCAAGGTGTTCGTCATGCATGTCATACCCAGGAAGGAGAACTCCCTATTGTGGTTGCGCGAACAATGCGGCACGACGTATATTAGTGGGTGCGTCAATTCGTATGTCGTGTGGCCTACTCACCTCCTCAGTTTTATCTAAGACATGTAGTAACATTATTTTTAAGTTTGTCCATTTTAATTATATTTGGATTATATCGTCATGTATATTATTTTTACTTTGAAGATTTGGATTATACTGTCATGAATATATATTTGCATTATCTTTAGTTTGTGTTGGATATATGATGTTTGGATCAGGTACAACGTTGCTATAACAGGTACAAATATACTGCTGGGCAGTGGCGGTGGCCATACTGCCCAGCAGATTTTTTTTAAATTCTGCCCAGAATTGTCACGGTCAATGACCGTGACAAATTTTTTTAAAAAGGGTCACGGCTTTGTCACGGTTTAAAACCGTGACAAACGTGTCAAGGTCAATGACCGTGACACGACCGTGACACAAAACGCGAGTTTTGTGTCAAGGTCAATGACCGTGACACGACCGTGACAAAAAAAGTTGTCTCGCCTCGAAATGTCACGGTCATTGACCTTGACAAGGTGAATTTGTCAAGGTCAATGACCTTGACAAATGGGCAGATTTGGTGTAGTGAACTCTCTTGGGGATAACATCGTTATTCTCTTGAGACACCATGGTTAGTTGCAGAGAAAATGGAAGAACAAGTTGAGACAAGGAACTCAGGTGAAGAGACTAACAAATTAAAATGAAGATTTCCTCGCTGCCAAAAGATGTTTACTTATATAACATTTACTCAAAGTAATAATGACCAAACTTGGAGTGGTGGCATGAGAAAGTTAACATCCCACTAATTGATTTTTTTCTCAAAAGTCAATTAGTGTTGGGGGTATGTTTATACCATATTATCACCGTCCAATAAGTATTTTAAATGTAGAATAACAATCCGATAATCACCGTCGAAATGTAATAAGCTAGTTTAATGTAAATGGCAGCTAAAATGTTTGAGACTTGTCAAAGCCTTGGACATGTGTTTAAGCACTAAGTGATGGTTATTGCGGCATTAAACACCCAACCAAAAAAATCTAATGGGTTAACCATCCAACAGTTACAAGACAGTTTCATGGCAAGAAATTCTATAAATAAGAAACTAGTGGGCAAAGGAAAAGAGGACTCCCTCAAAAAAAAAATTATTTACTCATTTTATCTCCTTTTTCGTTTATTTCTTTTATTTTAATTTATTTACATCTTTTCTTTCATCCAATGTAGTTTTTAAGGTATATTATAATTCTGTTTAATTTTATTAAAAGTTCCTTTGCCTTTTATATTTAAATTATTTTTGCTTTCATGAGTATAATCTTGTTTTACATTCCATTGTGCAGTTGTTTCTTTTATTACAATTATCTTTCCTTATTGCTTTTGAAGCTTTACTTTAATTTTAGTTTATACAAATTACATTCTCTTCTTTAGTCCTAGTTATTTATAGTTATTTATCACTCACATTAAAGTCTTCCATAAGAGAAGGGTAAGTCTTCTTAATTTAAGTAATGAATGATTTAAATCGCCTGATTATCACAAGCCTAGAATAATCAATTGGTTGGTAAGACCATAACCTTGCATGGCACGCTCGCAATTAACCAAAATATACAAACAAATCCAGTGAGCCAAACATTACCTAAGTCTAATCTATACAACTATTATACTTGAATCTCACGGGTGGTCCTATTCAATACATTCCAAAATGTACGAGTGACAATCCTATTTTTAACTATCAAACAAGTTCAGAAACCATCAGATGTGTTCCCATAGTTTGAGATAAACTATTAGGGTTGCATATGAATCTATACCAATAGGATATCATTTCCCATGTAGGATGTGTTCTATTCAATTGAACTAGAACCGAAATTATGATATTTTGTGATCAAGTTGAACTTAACTCGCCATGATTCCTACTAAGTCCAATTGACCGACATATATACGACATATCTAAGACAAATAGTAGATATTCTCATAAATATGACTCTTATTTCAAAATAAACTGAGGCACATTTACTGAAAAGTAAATGTCATGCATGGTTTTAAGAGTAAAACCCTAATAATATCCCACTTAGCCTTAAATCCATGTACCTATGCATTTTACTATTAACCCATCTACTAGACAATTTATATACCTAATTGTAAAAGTATTAATCGGGTGTTGTCCAATGCAATCCAAGTCATACACTTATCACCTCCTTATTCGATCTTTTGAATAAGATGAAACCTATGCTCAGTATGCACAACCCTTTATGGGTTATGTGTTCTCTCTAACTTGCAATAGTATCGTTGTGAACACTAAAAAGTCTAATAGACAATTAAAATTTAGGGAACCTCACCGAAGTTACAGAAGGTTCTTGATCTATGTAACCTCTTTAGCTGCCTCTAAAGAGAAAACTACTTTGGCCTTCTTGGTGGAGTCAGTAATTCAAGATTGCTTCACACTCCTACAACTTATAACTCAACCTCCTTGGGTAAACACATATTCCTAGGTAGAAACTTGGAATCCTTTTTTGACTAAAAATGGATTCTTTGTACCTAAAAGGTTGTAGAGTGGTGAAACTCTCGATAGGGTGATTTTAACTTTTCCAATTAAATTAATACTCCAATTTTATTGACAGAACTTGTTATCTCACACACAAATATTTCAACACCAATTAATTATGCTGAAAAGACTATTCAATTGATTTTGTCTTGTTTAATCCTAAACAGATAAATCAAACCACGCAAATTCGACACAATCAATTTTAGGAAAAAAATCCTTTCAGGTAAAACCAATATTTCACTATAAATTGTAAATCGCAACTTACATGAATTACAATGAAATCTGCAATGGATTAACGCATAAAAACCCCACAAGAATGTATGAAACTAGAACCCTTGAGTCATCCCATTGACAGCAGTCGTAATCATCAACCCAGTACCTTCCTCAAGTGGCACCTACTCAACCATGGAGTGCTTCTCCACAAGGTGTATGCAAATAGATACAAAACTATCTAGGGTTCTAAAATAATTCACAAGAACAATATTCAAGGATGCTTTGTTGTGAATTAAAAGGGCTTGGCACTGCGTTTTCATCAAAAATCTTAAGAAAAAGTGATCCACGAACAGGTATTTATAAGAATAAAAAATTCTTAAGGCGGCGGGGTCGTTTGAATGACATTGCATTTCATTCGAACAAAACAACAATGTCCTTTGAACGACTTGATCTTGTTGCTTGAACGACTTGCTCCAAAAAAATATTTTTAAAACTCCGCCTACAGGTCTTAGAAAAAATTATTTTCGAAAAGTCAAAACATTGTTCGTCTTTTTGGTAAAAAAATTAACATCCCAAATATAATTCTATGAATTAATTCAAAATCTAAATCGTTTTTTACCTTTTGGGATGCCGAGAAGTCTTCAAACTTGGAGATGATTGTGTTTGGTTTGTCTTGACATTGCGTGATGACTCGTTACGGTATATGCCAAACTATCCTAATTCTATGGTATGAACAATCATAGAAAAATTGTTCTTACAAAGGTATAAGATTATTATATTGAAATATGCTAACCATTCCAATGAAAAAATATATATTCGATCTATCATACAATATAACATACATGAGGCTACCCACCACTGAAGCATTAGGTATATTCCTCATACTTTGTGTCTAATCAAGTATTTTGGGACATTGATTCCTAGATAGATTGATTTCATACATGAAAGAAAAATGCTTTTTGGAAATCTTGATGCTAATCTTGTCAGTATAACATCATATAAGCAGTTTTAGATAAGCCCAACATCCCTTTTATCCGATCCAGTGAAAGCTTGATCATAAAGATGTGCTCGGCTAGTCCTAAGTACTTTATATTGAATTGTTCTAACAACCACACTCTTATGTAAGACAATCCGCCGACCTCATTCGTGATTATGAGAATATCATCCACATAACTAAAAATACCACCACATTTCCATCATGATTCTTATACAAATAAGTATTATTCGAACTTAAATCAAAATCAAAAGATTGATTTATTGATCAAAGTGAATGTTATAAGACTTTGATGTTGGTTTAAATCCATAAATGGATTTTACAAGCTTATATCACTTCGCTATGTACGTGTTAATAAAATCATTTAAGCTTTCTTGATGTTGAAAGAATCCCATCTAGGGTTATGTTTCGGCCGAATTGGATCGAAAAATGCTTCTTCAGAAAAAATTACGATTTTTTCGAAAATAAAATAATTATTCCGATTTCTAATCCGATTTTTTCAGAATTAAAAAAAAAACGAATTCGAAAAAATAAAAAAATCGGCAAAAGTCGAAAATTCACAAAATATATTAAAAATTTAGAAATTTCAAAAATTTCAAAATTTCAAAAAATAAACTATGTATTTCGATTACTCGAAATTCTCATTTTAAAGAAATAAAGAAAAGAGCTTAACCCAATATGTAAATACATGAGAATTTGACCCATTTTTTCATTTGTGTAGAAGTTAAGAGGATACTCTCCTTTTATAGAGCACATTTTGGAGCCCTATCCCTCTCCCAACCGATGTGGAATATGGAAAACTTTCAAAAAATCGGGAAAAAATGGGAAAAATCAGAAATTCAAAAATAATTCTGTAAAAAAAATAATAATTTGGGAAAAATTCGGAAAACAATTTTGAAAAAATCATAGTGGTGTAGTTCCGGAAAAATCGGATCGAAAAAATTGGAAAATCGGAAATTCATAATTATTTTCGATTTCTGATCCGAATTTTTTCGGAAAAATTGGAAATCGAAAAACTAAAATTTCATTCCAAATTTGAAAAAAAATCGGATCGAAAATCGAAAAATTCGAAAGTTCGAAAAAAAACAGCCTTAATCCCGACAGACTTTAACATGGCTGCCTGCGAGAAGGTTTTCTTATAATCAATCATTTTTTTCAATAAACCCTTTCACAAGCCTTGCTTCGAAGGTTTGTACCTTCCAATTCATCTATATTACTTGTAGATCAACTTATAATCGATGGGTTTTATCCCACCAGTATGTCTACAAGTCCCATAACTTGATTCGAATACATTGAAGCTCCTTTTTCTATCTATAGTCATAAGTGTAAGATAAAAGTCCTTGTCTTAGAATGCCTCAATGTAGTTTTTGGGACCGTTTTAGTGTTTTCCTAGGATCTCATCAAAACGATCACCTAAAACACTAACCAATCAAGATGACTCTTGATGCTCCCACTACGACATGACACCACTTACTATCAGTATAAGTGACATGGGTATTTCGATCATCGGTATTACTACCACTCCCGTTAGATAAGGTATTATCAATATCAGGTTGTATTTCATCCTATACAGGTGGTCTAACAACAATGGTTATATGATGTTCCTTTTTAACTTGTAAGACTAGATTACACTTGGGACCAGTATTTATTACATAATCCTCTTTCAAGAATTGAACAGTGATATAATAAATGACCTTCTTATGGTCAGAATCATGATATAAACTACTTTTAAAACCTTTGGGATAATGAACAAAGAGACATGCTTCTACCCTTAATTTTAACTTCCCTAGCTTCTTCCACAACACTAATGTCGAGAACCCCTAGATTCAAACATGACATCAAATGAACTTTCACCCATTCTAATGTTCAATGGGAGTTGAAGAGACCATTGCAGATGGAACTAAATTTAGAATGTATATGTTTGTCTCTTAAAGAATCCCAATAAGAGTGTTGTAGTCCTGAATATCTAACCATGGACCTTATTATATTTAAAAGAGTCTTATTCCTTAGTTTTATCTATACCATTCCAAAGTGGAATACACAGTGTTGACAACTGAGATATAATCCCAACCTATTACAAATTATTTCTTAACTCTCCCCAAAGGTGCACACCCTTACGATCAAATCGGATAGTTTGGATTAGTTTACCTTACATATGCTCCACTTTGGTCTTATTTACTTTGAACTAATCAAAGGATCCAAACTTATGGTGCATAAGGTAAACGCATCCATATATTGAGTAATTATTAATGAAATTAATGAAGACCCTATAATTACCTCTTGACCAGATAGTCATAGGACCACATAAATCGAAGTAAACCAATTCCAACACATACTTGTCTCTTTAACTTTTGGCTGTGAAGATCCCATTGATCATTTTACCTTCTAAACGGGATTCATAGGCTATAGGTTCCTCCAATTCCAATGAACTCAATTGTCCATTCTAGAACAGTCTTTTAATTCCTTTAAGAATAAAATAACTTAAGCGTAAGTGCTAAAATTGTGTTTGGCTATACTAAGAAGGAAACTTTCTCTTTAATTATTTGTCCAATAAAATGATCTATTTCAGTATTTAGAAGTATTGGTGAGAGAAAACTTATAATGTATAAATTATTTTTCATTGTACCAGAAAAGATAAAAGATATCCTAATTTTAATAAAAAAAATAATTCTATTAAAATAACTGAATATCTATTCAAAACCAATTTAGAAATCGAATCCAATTTTTCTATAGCCACGTGTATTAAAATAATTTACCTACGTTATCTTTACGTCTTAGCCATAATCTAAAACATGTTTCCTACATTTACTTTTAATAGATTCACCATTACCACATTCTTTTTCCTTATAGAACTAGAAAAGTCGAACATGTTACTATGAAAGTTCTAACCACTTGCAGTTTAAACATCCGCCTTTCAGCTTTTTCACTACTACCTAGGAATATGGACTTTCTTAACCCAAAAACGTTGAACTTGACTTATCCTTATCCTTCTACTTCCCTTTTGGGAAAGACTTAAATCCTTATTAACAACTAACACCATCCCTTAGTTTTCGATGATGCTCACTCTCGAATTATGAAATGAACCCAGGTTTCCCCACCATATATAATCCAAAGAATCCCTTGTTTAATCAATGATGAAGATTATTTTGAGAACATGATTCTTACTTGAGTGTCAATAATTAACATCAGTGTTTATCAATTCCCATCGATCGATTATTTAAAATTAAACATATACGTATATAACTTCTCTATTGGGGAGACTGAACATACATAACACTTCATTTAAAAGAATTACCATAAGTTTTAAAATACCATGATTAAAACCATTTGGTGGGGGACTAAACATAGCTGACACGAGAAATTAATCACATTAAAATTTTAATATATTTATGGTAATCGCAGGTTAAAAAAGTTTAATATCCCCTTTAGTTAGAACAATGTCTAACTATCATTTTCAGTCCTTGAAAATTATTATAGTTAACACTTTTTATTTTAAGGCTAAAACAATGAGTGAAATTTTAACTCATTTTTTAAATCTTAGAATCATCATTGGAAAATTTATTTTGAAATTAAAATGCTAGAATTAATTTGATTAAATTTTATGTTGGCATCCCTATACCACCAATAAAAAAATTCATCCCGTTGACAATCCTAGTTCACTTATGAATTGAGATTTATCATTAAGAGCTTAAATCATCCCACCTTAAACTAAACGTATTTTCATCTTTCAATTATGTTCTTAGGACAGTCCAGGAATCTTTTATCCCGCATGATTGAATAGACGACATCTTTTGGTCCCATAATTAATAACAATAACTCTGTTGGGAGGATATCATTAATTCTATTCAAGTGTATACCATTGATTCATTCCTCGAATCTAAATTCTCTCATGAAGAACTTCCCCGTTGGGGGGTGGGGGGGACCTAACTCACACACTCACATTCAAATCAAGGAACTATCACTTAAGAGTCTCAAGAATATCGAATACCATGATTAAAATCCATCCATAGGGTTAGACCGAAGCTGACGCAAGAAAGTAATCACTTGACGTTCTTAAAACACCAATGGGGACCACAGGGTTTAACCCTCTTCCACTTAATATTTTAAAATCTAGGGTATTTTGAAAAATAATTCATTCAATTATAAATGCCCGAATTAAATCCTTGGTGATTCCCAATTTAATTGTACAATTAAATTACCCTATCTCACTATTTTTTCCATCATAAAACCATTTTTTAAATTTAAAAAAACTGGAGATCATAATTTAATTTATACCTTTATATTAATAATCCGATTAAATTCAATTTAGAAAAGAATAAATAAAACAAATTTTCTAGAAAAATCGTGATCTAGGTTGGTCATATGATTAAATCCATATTGTCCATAAAATGTGGGTCCCTATTTAATCAATTAATTAACGCAGTAAATAATTAAGAGATATATGCAAATTTAAATAAAACATAAATTAAAAAGGACTAAGTTGTCCCTTTTCATTATGACTAAAATTCTTCTTTAAATGGAGTTTTGGTGTGTTAATAACTCCTTGAAGAGTCCATCCGTGTTAATCTTATTGAAGAAGAGAGTTCCAAATAATTTTATAAATTGGGTGATTATCATGATTAATTTCATGGTGGAAAAAAATCCTTGTTGGAAAAGAATTCTACAAGAAACATGCTTAAAAATTCCACCGAAACTACCATGAATGGAATTGGAACCTCTATAAAGCCCTTGGCACTGCTACAACGCCCGTTATAAGGTTGCTATAATGGGTTAACCTTAGAAACCTCTGTTATTTTTCCTTCTTCCTCCTATTTCGCTTATGTTTCTTATACAACTTCAATAACTCCTCAAAAACTTCCAACTTAAGCAAAATACCATGTGATAGTACAAGTATAGCACCCTGCCGTGGCAGTACTTCTATAATCACATTCAAGTCATATATGCCGCGGCCTATAACTCATGTAAGGTGCGGCCAGAACTCCCGTAGGGTGCGGCCTCACCATAAGAGGCCGCGGCACCCCAACCTCAGCTCAGGTTCCGCAGATCCCCCTCAATAGCGCAGCACTGCTGATCTGGGCGCGTGCCCTCATCCACATCTATTGCAGACTTGGTTTACGCCACGTGCTCAGGGCATGTGATTCAAAACACAGATCTCCTATAAATAAGGGTCCACACCTCGAGATAAGGGGATCTTTTGGTGGGATCGGTTCCAGGCACACCTGAGGCTCTACAATACAGATTCTCACTACACAACCTTAACGCACAACGTGGAGGCCACACATCTACATCGCAGCCACCTATCTGGCACTCCGGAATCCTCAGTACTACCATGTACTCTCCTTTATTCTCATATTTGTATGCCACCTTAGGCATGATTATATTGTACAATGCAACGCATATAATGAGAATGGAGCAACACAGTGGACGTAGGCCTATTTTAAAGGCTGAACCACTCTATATCTTGTCTTCTCTCTGTTTACTTGCTTTACTTGGTATTTACACACTTTTCTCTTGACTTGCTGGTATGAGAACGCCCTATGGCCAATTTCTCGTATCATCACCATGGATTTCCTCCAAGACCAAACCTAATAATAGATAAAAAAATTACATCTCCTTACAAACTCGTCCAATTACAACAATTAAATGCAATAATTCAAAACCCTAATTATTATAACCAAATTGAATCTATGAATAAATTTAACTACGGGTAAACCATCATAGGATCCATTCACATAAAAACATTATGTGACCTAATAGAACATCCTCATCCTACAAGCCATATTAAAACAAAAAATACACATCCATGCAAATATTTCTAACATGCAACCCATGGTTTCAATCACTGGATTATATGGACCTTGCCAAAACATGATCAACCTATAATCGGGTCTCTGATACTAATTGTTAGTAATTGGGATTAACATAAATGTAGAAAAAAATTAGCCCTAAGAACTTCGATTGATCATGCATTGGAAAGTAAAAAAAGAACAATGTTTAAATCATAAACCCAGGGGTTTGATATACAATACCATTGCAAATCTTGTTGGTGATGCGAATGGGGAAAAATATGTTGATGAAGATGATGATCTTAATATCGTCCCATGGTTTTCAAAAACCTTTATAGTTTCCAATGAACGCCTCAGATCTTTTAATATATGATCAACCCAAAGTAAGCCTTACGTGTGGGTACTTTTGCAGATGAAAACTTGGTGAAATATGAAAGACATTGCTTTCTCTTTCCTCTCTCCTTCACAAACATGTTAATAATGTTTTCCTCTAGAGAAGTCACTTTCTCTCTCCTAATCCCTTTACAAAAATGTTAATAATGTTTTTTCTCTCCCTTTCTAATCCTCTCTAATGGATCATTACCCTGAAACCCTACCTTATACCAACATATATAGGTCTAAGTCAAGGGCTTAGGCAGTACTACTAATTGGGCAATGGACTACACTAGGGACCCAAGACAAATGATTAAATTGGCTTCCAAATAAATACTTAGGAATTTCAAATTACATTCTCATAATTTGTCTCTTTTCTTTACTTAATTGCAATTAATTCTACTAATTAATCAGAGTTACACTCTAATTTAATAATCACTAAATCACACGAAATAAAGATGTCTTATTTGCAAAGTTAAATTGGTACATAATATGATTCTCCACACTAAGTGTTTGATAACCGCTTGGTCAAATCAATTTTTTGCTAATTGATTTTAACCAACATCTAATTAATTTCTTAATTATTAGACTTAACTTATTTGTTACTCTACCAGATTATAAAATAACCCACTGATGGGTTTAACTGGTATAATTAAAAAATATAAGTCTATCAAGGGGGTATGATTATTCAAGATCTTTCTTGGACACGAATTCCTCCGAATTATGATCTTGAACATACTAACACAACGATTCCCTAACTTGCAAGAATTTATTGATCCAATATATAATTGAATCGCACCCATAGAAATAATTGAGAAAACATTTCAATCCTTATAACCACAGTGATCAAGAATCGATGCACCCTTTACAAATGGTGTGATATTGTCCAATTATAAACTAGACAATCCTTACACTTTAACCTCACGGGTGGTTCTGTTCAATACATTACTGAATGTACCTATCACAATCCTCTTTTAAACTATCAAACATGTTCTCGAACTATTAAATATGTTCCCATAGTTTGAGATAAACTACTAGAATTCAACGCCTACATCATATCAAGTCCCTACATTGATTTTCTTTCTAGTGGTGGAGATTCCAATTAGGCCATGCCTATGGCTTTCTGCTTGAAGCTCACTTTTCGGGCGGTGCATGTTATTGTGCTCCTGGACAAAATGTACTCTTAATTTCACGTGTTCGTGGAATAATTTCTTAAAAAATACACAATGCCTCAAAGCTTCTCCACTTTTCTATTGAAAAAAGTGGATCTCCAGTCACAAAAGCTATTATGACATATTTGTACACACACAACTATACCGATTGAATTCCATTTACTATCTAGGCTATAAATTATTCAATTGAACTAGAACTAGAACTTTGATCTCATCTGATCAAGCCAAACCCAACTCATTGGAATTCTAACTAAGTCTAATTGCTCGACACATATATAATATATTTAAGAAAAATACAAGACACCTTCACAAACATATTTCCTATTTCAAAATGAAAGACCATGACTTTATTGAAAATTAAACGTGATACATGGTTTTAAAAATGAATCCCCAACGCTCCTAACCTTGTCTAAATGCTATGCATGTCATGTCTCATAAACGAAATCCAAACAATGAGCCCTCTTTATACACTTTTGTCTAGTTCAGGTGGTCGTCTAAGTTCTAAACAATCATATATCTTCCAAACACCTACTTAAGAACCAATACACAACTTATAACTCCTAATCTCCCAACTCTTAGTCTTCTCTTGACTTCATGTGCGGGACGTCTCATAAATGAAATTCAAATAAGGAATCCCCTAATACCTATGATGTGATGTTCATGAATCTTTGCTAATATGCTAAATATATGGTGGAGGGAAAGGGGGTTTGAGCTGAAAAGAGGAGAAAGGGTGGTGGACATTGGTGGTTGTCTAAGGGTCTAGGGGAAGGAGGTTTGAGCATATATATTTTAATGGGTTAATGTGTGGAGGGTGAGGAGATCGGGAGAATGGTTTGAATTGTTAATAATTATTTTTAAATTTAACCATTAATTAATATAGAATCTCGTTTTATTTTAACAGTAAAATGAGTATTTTTAATGAATTATTTTTTTAGCAATGTATCAGTTATTAATTGGTACACTTAATATATTAGATTCCCCACGTGTCTGTCCAGTAACCATTTCATTACATTTATTGACGCAAATCTAATGATGAGTTTAATTGAATAAATCTCTATCTAATATTATAATTAAATAACAGTGTCTCCTAATATAATTTATCCAAGTGGATGCATTTAGTATCTCTCTATTAGCCACATGTTACCCCTTCATTTAATCTCTTTATTAGCCACCTTTCTTCGGTTACCACACTTCCCATCTCTTCACCTCATCATTATATGGAGCGTATATCATCCAGCTATCTATCTCCTCCAACTTTTGGTTTTCCACCCTCTTCTCCATCTATATCTTTTCCTCTTCTCTCCATCTATATATATCATTTCCCACGAATGGATCTGAAACACGAAATCTAAAGACAAATAATTCGCATGTTTTTGGAACTAAAGTCACCTTTGGTTCAAGGAAAGGCTATGCAATTAGGAATTGGGGGACTTTAGAAATTTGATATATTCCTACTAAAATGTGGATTCTTCATTATTTCATTTGAAGATTTTGATCCACAAGCGAAGGCTTTAGATGTGAGTTTGAAAAGAGACGATTTAGTGTAAATTCTAATTTTAGTAAGGTTTCGTGGATTAAAGCTTCACAAGTGGTCTGATGTAGTACACAGTAAAATTGCAAGTACTATTAGCGAAATATTATTTACAATAGGATGACAACTAAATGTGAAAGACTTACATATGTTAGAATCAATTTAGAGAGTACATTACCGGATGTAATTTCCATTTATAGGGGAAATGGGGAGGTGAAAAGACAAAAAGTGGAATGTGAATGAGCGTTAATCAGATGAAAAACAACTAAAATTTTATATGAAAGAAATTTTTAAGGTTGTTACTAGAGTTGTTAACCAAATTTCTGTTGATACAAAAGGGTAGAGTAAGAAAAAAGGAATACATATGAAGTTGTTCTACTTGAGGGAACTTAAATAACGAAGTGCTGATAATAAAAGTAAAGATGACATAATGGGGAGATGACGAAATTGTTGCCTCTGAAGATTAAGTTAATATATAAGTTACTCCCCTGCTTTTAGTTATTTTTGTATATGTTTTCTGCTACTTAACCATTAACATTTTGTCTTTGATCGATTAACATGTTTGATTAGGTTTCCATAGATTGGATGTGATCTTTTTATGTAATATATTCATGTAAGTTTGTGCCTTTTTTATTATTTTCCTCATATATGAGCCATTTTCAGCAAGCTATGAATTTGTGCAGTGTATCACCATGGTAACAACATATATTCTGAACTAAGAATTTGATTTTGAGATACAGGTTTATTGAAAATTCTCATAATGTGCATGGTGCTCACAAATGTTTGATTAAAGGATTCACTTAACATTTGGCATCATTTAGTTTAGGTTTGATGTTTTTTTGTGTGTTGTGTGGTGTGGAAGATTGAAATTATGTTTATTGAATGGTTCTGAATGAATAATTTATGGGACATTCTTATTCCAAACTTTTTTTTACTGACACCGTATTTTGAGTAAAACAATAAATATCATACATGACGATCTGATGCTCAGATTTTAATATAGAAAAAATAACACATGTTGTTAGTAATGGAAGATAAGACTTTGCTAAATGGCGCTTCATGTTACGAAATGGTTGTAAGGCGATAAGATTTATTTGAATTTATCCATTTCTTGCATAGTTGTAAGGTGATACGATTTACTTGATTTATAAAATGACGGTTTATTACATAATAAGTTTTTAGTAATTTATATGTTGTATAATCTAAATTTAAGTTCATATTTCAAATATTTTGTGATCACTTAATTACTGAGGTTGATTATATCAATTATTATTGATGTCTTATTATAATTTAAATTTGGAAGGTGTTGAAATAAGTTATATAGAAAATAAAATTAATTCGATCATATATATATATATATATATATATATATATATATATATATATATATATATAGTTCAAAAAATAAAATTCATTTCATTATATCTAAAGTTTGTTTCATTTCGTAGGCTCTAATTAGGACCACTTATCCATACAAGGTGTTTGTGTGGTGCATCTAACAATTTTGTTTTTCTTTCTCAAAAATCGAAATCTGTTAGATTATATTTACTTCAAATATTGATTAATCCTAATGTTATTTTTTAAAAGATGAAAAGAAAAATCATTGTTAGACATGAGAAGTACTATATACAAGGTATGAGTACAAGTCTTTTCGTAAGTATTGTTCTAACTCTTTGAACCTTTTAATTTATACACATGTAGATATATTTCATTCAAAAGTGTTTGACCAAATTTCTGAGTGAATTAATTTTTTAATTTTTATGTAGATATTGTCTTTTACACTTGCCATTTAGAAATTTAGTCTCTATCACCCTAAGCACGACATTTTAATAAATTGCTAGTAAATGTTAAAAGAAGTTCTATTTCTCTCTCCTCTCATTTCTTATTTTCAAACGCAATCTCAACCTCCATTTATCCCTTCCGTTTGTTTAACTCTTTCTCATTCCCAACCTTTCCCATTCTCTCTTTCTATTTACACCGGATAAAGGCCCCCTTTCACAATGAATAAAACCTATGTTTCTCATAAAAACATCAATATCTCTCTCTAATTTGCATGCCTTTATTATGACTTTTCCATTTCTCTCACTCTGTATTTTTCTATATGCAGAGAACTATATATACATGCTTGATCAAGAGATCAGAATCTTCGATATTGTAGTTGGTGGTGAGATAATTAATTATAGTGTCATTGTGGGGTGGATCAGGTGTTGAGGGTGTTGTTATCTTGCCTTAATCTTGGATATCAAGCTTCAAGACCCACTATCCCTCAAGGTTGTGTCTATAGATATGGTTGTATTCATTGTGTTGATGAGCACGCAGTTTTATTGATATATACACGTAGGCATTTGGGGGCATCAACGGCCTTTTCATTTTGGGGTTAAGCGAAGGTATGCATAGCGTTTGAAAAATATGGAAACAAAGGAAATAATCAAAAAAGACGAAATAGAGGAAATATGGAGTTGGGAGAGGGTACAAAGGGGCAACTTGGGACGAGAAAGCCATAAGATGAACTAGGTTCGGCTCTGAAGTTTTAAGGGCGTTAGGCGAACAATCAATTTGGGGCCTTTGCATTATAAACAATCAAGGTTCTAAAAAACGTGGGGAGTGATTGAGGCGTGGAGGCCAAGCCTTAAGACTTAGAAGCCTAGGCGAGCCTTAGCCGTAAAAAAGTGTGAAAAGGCGTTTAGGCATCCTTAATATATTTTAATATTTTTTTAACCATAACAAGGCTATTAAAATACTAAAATTGCATATATCATAAAAATATGTCTGAATATATGCAAATTAAAATACTATTTGATTATTTTGGATGAGATAATGGTCTGGTTTGTAAAAAAATTCTTTAAAAGGCGATATTGTTTCACTAAAGCATTGTTGTTTTTAGAAAAAAAGTGAGCCTTAAGGGTTTTACCATGAATAAGGCGTAAAAAGCTTAAGGAGGGGCGTTTCCCCCAAGCCTCAAGCCTAGGCAGGTTTTTTAGAACAGTGAAACAAATTAAATTAAAGAAAATGTGTTCTTATCGCATTTTTCAATGCAAAACTATAAATTAAATCATCAAATTTATTTTTTGTTAACAAATCTTCTTCAATTGATAACATGGCTAATGCATTTAATATTTTTTGTGACATGGTATAATGAAGGTAAGATTTTATTAATTTTAACTTTGAAAAACTTCCTTCGTTCGAGACAACCGTAACGAGTGTTGATACCAAAATTAGTCTGATGACATGGCTCAATTGAGTTAAGAAACATGGAAATCTGCGTGGCAACAACAAACCCTTCCGAACAACACCTTGACTCCGAGGAACAATACTACAATGAGGAACTCTGCTTCCCCGATCAACTCAGACGCTCCAACCAACAAGAACTTTACGAGGAACTTTTGAGTACCGAGGAACTTAGGTGGTCCGAGCAGCTTAGGCGGTCCGAGCTGCACCTCGAACAAAGCATTAATAGCAGGATAACCAACAGATTGACTGCGCATTAAATGATTATTATTATCATACAGATGTATACGCTTAAGGGGCATTGAATGTATTAACCTTTCACCTTAAGGGGCATTGAATGTATTACCCTTTCACATTACAGCCTTAGTCCTATAAATACATTGTATTATCCTCATTGTGGAAGGACCGGAATTTCTTGAGAAAACTTGTAATCGAGAATTCCCAAACAGTCAGCAATAACAGAAACAGTGGACGTAGGCCATTCTTATAAGGCTGAACCACTTTAAAATTTCTTTGTCTCGTTTTATTTTATCTATGATTAAATAATTAGATATAATCTAATTTTTTACATCAAAAGATTGGCGCCATCTATGGGAAACGACAGGTAATATCATTTTTCATCAAAAACAATTCATCACAAATGGCTGATATGCAATCGAAACGCTGGAAGCCCTCCAAATCCATCTGCTCCGCCCAATATTCTAGATCTGGCTAGAATAATGACAAATCTAGCCCAGGGCCAGACAGTCATGCAAGAAACTATGCGACAACTCATACAAACCCTCCATGGCGGTGCACCAACCCATTCAGGACCGCGAAGTATTCAAGGTATACCCGTTTACCTTTTTCGTGTACTAGGTGTACCGATTCATATCGTACTAAGGAGTCTGGGGATTTTTCTTATCAACCTGGATGAACTTCGTTGGTACGAGCCACAGATACTAAAAAACGTATCACTCTCTCTCCAGAAAGGACTAGTGCGCTAGAAAGATTAAGAAGAGTATCTCCTTTTGATCGATTAGGTCCTAGGAGGAGCAAAAGTCCTCCTAAAACCGCATCGAGGAGTTTTTGACGACCATCAGACTTAAGGGAAGGATTTGCCCAGTCGCGACCAGTTGCTCATCAAGATAGATCTCAGGAAGCCACATCAACGCGATCAGTTTCTCAAACCAACAGGCCCGAGGAAGGAAACGATGAGTGGAAAGGCTCTATTTAGAGGCTGGAGGATAAATTAGGGGAAATGGCTAAAGCTAAGAACCCTCTACAACGAACTTTTGTTCAAGGAACACCTTTTTTCCAGGCCATTGTAGATTTTCCAAAACTATCAAAGTTCAAAGCACCTATTGTGACCCCCAAATATGATGGAAAGACCGACCATGTCCTTCATATAGAACCATACCAAGCTTCAGCCGACATCTATGCTGTTCCAGATGAGATGAGATGCAGAGCATTCTCGGGAACTCTTACTGGATCTGCTCAAATATGGTATAATAATCTTCCTCGAGGTAAGATCTCAACCTTTTTTTAACTGGCCGAGTTATTCATTGGGAATTTCTATTTTGGGGCAAAGCTAGTTAAACGAGTAGCATATTTGTTAAGTGTTAGATAAAAAGCTGGTGAAAGTACCAGAGATTATATAACTCGTTTTAACAATGAGAAACTCAAAGTCATTGATTATGAGGAAAAGACAGCGATTATCACCTTGATGAGTGGACTACTGCCCAACAAGTTGTACTACACTTTGGCCAAAGATCCACCTAGAACCATGTCAGATCTGATGGGAAAAGAGGACAAGATTATGAATGCCGAGGAGGCTATGGCTGCGAAAAAGAATATGGATGCCAAAGAAACCAAGGTGGAAGGTGATAAAGCTAATAAGAAAGAGCATAAGAATAATGGTAGTGACAAACACTCAAAAACAAGGTCGTCATGGGAAGTATTGAAGAAATTTGATAATTATACTCCTTTGAAGAAAGACATCAACCATATTCTAGAAGAAATCAAGAACAGCGAGGAATTAAATTAGCTAGAGAAAATGAAGGCAGACCCTGACAGGAGAAATAAGGCAAAATATTACGAGTTTCATAAAGATCATGGCCATATGACCAAAAATTGCATAGCTCTTCAGGATGAGATTGAAACACTCATCAGACGAGGAAAACTGGCAAGGTATGTTGATCGGAGTAATGAAAGAAGAAACAACGACCGAACAAGAGAGAGGTCTAGATCTCCTCGTCGAGCAGAGGAGAACAAGAAAAGAGACCATGAAGTTGAACCAGAAGACGACCCCGGTCTTCCCAAGAGACCAAGGCAGCCAGAATGTGAGGTATTTTCAATACGCTTTGGGTCATTAGACTGTAATTTTATTACAGGTGGAGATGCAGGAGGAGGAGACCTTACTGCAGAGAGAAAAGATTACCTCTGTGAGGCTCAAGCTTGCTCATACATTCAACGAATAAATCTAGCTGAGGAGGATCACCCGAGAAAGGTAAACAAAGAGAAATTGGTCATTGGTTTCTCAAAGAACGAACTCGCAGGAGTTCTATATCCCCATGATGACCCATTGGTGATCAAAATGAGGATGAAGGAGGTAAGGATTTCAAGAGTACTGGTAGATAATGGTAGCTCGGCAGACATCACGTTCTACTCGTGCTTCGACAGTTTAAATCTAAAGCTATCTCAACTGGAGCCTTATCATAGACCCCTCCTGGGTTTTTCTGGTGAGAAAGTTTTTCCACTTGAGATGATCAAGTTGGATATATTCATTGGTACATGGTCTGCTTGTCGAACAGAAAGAATACGCTTCTTTGTGATGGATAAGAATGTTCAATCAGCATACAATATCATCCTTGGAAGAGTAGAATTGAAGAAGTTAGAGGCTGTACCATCTACGGTACATCAATGCCTAAAATTTCCAATAAATTTTAGAGTAGGAGTTGTGAAAGGTGATCAGAAAGTAGCTTGGGAATGCTATTATTCATCCGCCGAGCAAGAGGAACTGGAGGAATCAAGGAAAAAGACTACTACCTATCAAGTGGATGAAGGTGCAGAAATTGAAATATTGGATCCTAGAGATGAGTCGCAACTTGTGAAGGGTCAAGTGGTGGAAGCTATTGAAAACATCATTCTGGACAACGAGCACCCTGAACGAACTACTCAAGTAGGTTCGTCGTTGGAAGCCTCACTAAAGCAGAAGTTGATAACTTTCTTAAGAAGCAGAAAGAAAAATTTTGCATGGAGTCATGAGGATATGCCCGGGATAGACCGAAATTTCTTATGTCACGAGCTCAATGTGAATAAGGAGATCAAGCCTGTGAAGCAGATAAAAAGAGTATTCAGTCCTGAGAAGAATCAAGCTATATAGGAGGAAGTCGAGAAGCTCCAGAAAGCTTGCTTTATTGAAGATGTTAAATATCCACACTGGTTAACAAATATGGTGATGGTGAAAAAGAAGAACAACAAATGGAGGATGTGTGTAGACTTCACTAACCTCAACAAAGCATGCTCAAAGGATCACTTTCTGCTGTCCCGAATCGATCAACTAGTGGATGCTACCTCGGGATACGAGTTGCTGAGCTTCATGGATGCTTATTCTGGTTACAATCAGATTAAAATGAAACATGAAGGCAGGGAGAGTACTTCTTTCATTACCCCTAGGGGAACTTATTGCTAAAATGTTATGACTTTTGGTTTGAAAAATGCAGGTGCAACATATCAACGGCTGATGAATACAGTGTTTGCAAAATAATTCAGTTGCAATATGGAAGTCTATGTTGACGATATGCTGACAAAGAGCAAGAAAGTTGGTGATCATCTAGTAGACTTAGGCCAGACCTTTGATCAACTAGATAAATATCAAATGAAGTTGAACCTGACGAAGTGCATGCTTGGAGTACGAGAAGGCATTTTTCTCAGATACATTGTCAATCAGCGAGGCATTGAAGCTAACCCTGAAAAGATCAAAGCTCTGTTAGGGCTGCGATCCCTAACGACGAAGAAAGAGGTGCAAAGTCTTACAGGACGAGTAGCAGCACTCAACAGATTTGTATCGCGAGAAACTGATCGATGTCTCCCATTCTTCAAGACGCTCCGAAAGACTTTTGAGTGGAATGATGAATGTGAGAAGGCTTTCCAAGACTTGAAAAAATATTTGGGAGCACCTCCACTGGTATCCAGGCCAGTAATGATAGAAAAATTATACTTGTATCTGGCAGTGTCCGAGAATGAAGTTAGTTGATAAGAATGGAGAATGGAGTACAAAAACCAATCTACTACACAAGTAAGGCCTTCCGAGGAGCAGAGATCAGATATCCAAGGCTGGAAAAATTGGCACTAGCATTAATCGAGGCAAGTAGAAGAATGAAGCCATACTTCCAGGCTCATACTATAGCAGTATATACTGATATGCCATTGAGGCAAGACCTTCATAAACTAGAAAAATCAGGATGATTGATGTGTTGGGCAATAGAACTTGGTGAATATGATATAGTTTATGAACCCAAATCATCGCTAAAAGGACAAGCGGTAGTAGATTTTCTAGCAGAGTTTACCTATCCTGATACACCCGAGGAGCAAAAGTTGCTCACTGATCAACCTATGGATGTTACAGGATCATCAAATACAAGCCCAGACCAACTTAGCTTGGTAAAAGGGCAAGTAGATGTTACAGAATCATCAAATTCAAGCCCAGACCAACTTAGGTTTGTAAAAGGGCAAGAAAAGATGATCAACGAACAACAAGAAATATCAGGAGATGGTGAAAGGAAGCAACAAATTTTCCACCGAGGAACTCTGTCAGATCAGAAATTTGAAGAAGAGTTACCTATATGGAGTCTGTATGTGGATGGTTCATCCTGCACTACAGGATGTGGCGTAGGGATAGTTTTAAACAGTCCGGACGAGGTCGACATGGAATATGCCCTACGCTTCCAATTCAAAGCTTTGAATAATGAGGTTGAATATGAAGCCATGATTGCAGGTCTTAGTTTGGCAAAAACCACGGGGGCAGAACAAGTTATTGTTTTCAGTGAATCGCAATTGGCCATTGTAACACCCCGCCCAATTAAATACCGGGTGGCCAGCCCCATACCAAATTAAAACAGAATTTACAGTTGGCTTATTGTTAGCATCACTGTCGAAAACATTTACAACTCACCCAATACTCAATTAAGATGGTGTTAAAAACTTTTCAAATTTTAATTTAACAAAATCCATTTTCAGTTTAAGAATAACACAACACATTTTATTCTACAACACTGATAACCAATTAGATAACACAAAATAATTTGAATGCAATTGGAATAAACATTCCCAAATAATATTAATCCATTACAATAATCCCAACAATATCAAATGTATTAAAATGACACGAATACCATAGTATTTGACCCCGATAGAAGAAGATAACTGAATCCTTTGGGCGACATGCCCTAACCAAGAATACTATGAATCAAATGAAGATAAGCGTCTAAGCAAAAATCCATAAATCCATAGCTCGTCAATATCAACTAAGGACGGCGTCCCTGCTGCAGGACACCTGATATAGAAGATACAATAGAAAAGAAAATATGCAAGGAAATGGGTCAGAGCCCGAATGTGTAAATGATTTTTAAAACAACAAATATTTAACAAGTGCAAGAAAGCATTTATTATGTGCATGTTAGATCCAACTCTCACTTTCTATTCTCACCTCTCAACTAGAGTGCACGCTTAACGTTTCCTATTAATCCTCCTAGTTAATGGCTTCTCTTTTCTAGTCTCCATATTATAATTCCATTCCCATATCATAATCCCCGTATATCCCATACCATACGTCACATTATTAATCATTTATATGAATCGTTTCTCATTAACATGAATCATTTCTCATTAATATGAATTAAGCTCTTCAATAAATATTCATTAACTTATTTAAATTCTTTTCTCAATTCACTATTTTCTACAATTATCACCGTAGATAGATTTAACCATAATAAATATCCATTCATTCATTTAATCCATTATATATATATATATATATATATATATATATATATATATATATATATATATATATATATATATATATATATATATATATATATTCATGTATAATACGACACCCCGAGTAACAGCTGCGGTGCAATGCATTACTCTGTTATCATGTCCCAATATCGCTGGTCGCCGAAAAGGGGACAAAAGGTTTGGTGAGGATACCTCGAACCATTAACAACAACACAATCATTGGAGGAGAACATAGTTCTCATACCCATGGGTCACGCACATACCTACGTACCCATAGTCAGAGGACTGATCAACTCCCCGATAAGTCTTTCATAGACCTATGTTCTCGAGCGACAAATCAAAGATCCCATGGATTCATCAGGATATGACTGCCCTCATGCCCAAACCTCCCACTGATAGCAGGTAAGCTAGGTATGTCATACACATAAATCATCAATCAATCAAATAGGTATTATCATACCTATAATATAATATCAATAAGGTAATATCACTACCCTAAGATAATCTCCATACGTAGCATTATATCTCTTTTAAATTCCACGTATTAAAATATCATATCTTTACTTCATAATTTAATTATCCTCGCATCCTATAACATCTCTCCACTCCCGACGTCGTTAAGGTTCATGCGCGGAGCGTCTCGCAAAGCAAAATCCAAACAGGGAACCCCTCCAATACACTACTACTTAACTTTGTCGATCGAGGAGGTTCGTCAACTTCAAATATGCGATCGGAATAACCTTATCCCCTCTTTTAACCAAATGTGTTCTAAACTCCCATCTCTATCCAGGAGCCATACCACTACGCTCTTGTACTACACTCAGCCCTTGAGAAATCAATAGTGAGCTTAAACTCAGTCCTTGATGTTTAAATTGTAACCCTAAGGCTACCCAAGTGTTATATTAAATCTCCCCTACTTGAACTATCCTTAATCCTCATACAAACAGATTAGAATCCAACACATGAATCTAGCAACCGAAATCTCTTTAACTTTAATTATCATAATTCTAATCAATTAAATCCTAATCAAATTAATTCAAATCTTAACTAGGGCTTACTGATCTTCTCTAAGTCCCATAATATCCAATTAAAAATCATCGAAGATCTACAAAAGTTTTGGGATAAGAACCAACATTAAAAAGAAACAACATCACGAATTCTCATATTTTAAATACTCAGAAAAATCAGATCAAAAAAATATTCAAATCATCAATCTGACTTCAGATTTAGACTCTACACGAAAAATTGAGTCAGGTATGTGTTTTGAGTTTTTCTCAAATCTCATCCAAATGCACTCAAAAAGAAGAACTAAACCTTCCAAATTGGCTCTTCTCATTCCACTCATTTTTGCCTCTTTTTCCAGAAAATTATCAACATATTATCTTTAAGAACACTAAATTATTTTCAGAATTTCTTCCACAGATTGATGAATATTTATTGGATTACCAACTACCTACAACATGAGTTTAATTCCAATATATTTTTATATTCCAAAAATCCATTAACAATTATATCCTTTCATCTTCCAAACATGAAAATCATCTCTTTTTATAACTATCCTAACATGGACAATATACGAACTTAAATTGAAAATATCAAACACTTGCCTTTACTGAAGGTCTGATACTTTGGTGTAGTATAGCTCAGTTGGTTGTCCCTTTTTCCGATCAGCCTCCGGTGGTGGTTGGTGGTGGTGACTCTTGGTTATTAGTTCTTCTCCTTCCCAAGTAAGCTTTTCCCTTCCAAAGCAACCTTTCACTCTCTCTAGGAAGATGACTTCTCTATTTTGTGTAGAGGAGATGAATAACCCACATACACTTAATCTACCAATACTTATAATAGGACAAAATCCGAAATCACTATTTACCCCCTAGAAAAATGACCAAAATGCCCTTTTGGGTTGTTTATTCATTTTCAAATGACCCGAGACCCAAATCCAACAGCCAAATAGAATTTTCTGACTATTTTAACCCTTCCGGACGCAACGACGCAGTCGAAATGACTATGAGGTCGATAGAAAATAAATTTCCTTTTTAATTTAATAAATTAGTCCCGACACGTCCCATACCGCGTCTGACTAAAAAATCCAAATTACCAAAATTATATCACACCGTCATTATAATGACATCATATTCATATATTACCTAAATATCTTTAAGTAATATTCAGAATCATCCATTTTAATATCCACAATTCGGATAAAACCCAAATGAATTAATTTAAAATAAAATCCAATTAATCCATTAATTTAAAATATAACCCATTTTAAAAGTCATTAAAATCACGGGGTATTACAGTCATAAATCAAATGATGGGAGTATCTGCAGCCAAAGGAGAATTAATGATCAGATATCATGCAAAGGCAAAGGAATTGGTGTCGGAATTTGCTGCTATTCAGCTTGTCAGAATACCAAGAATGGAGAATGCAAGAGCAGACGCCTTAGCTCGATTAGCATCAGCTACTCGTACCGAGCTAAGAAAAAAAATTCCAATTGAAGTTTTAGCAGGTCGGAGTATAGATGAAGATCTGATGATAAACTTTAATACCCTCAATTTAGGGTCATCATGGATGGATCCCATCAGGGTATATATTGAGAAAGGGGAATTACCAACTGACAAACTTGCAGCCAAGAAACTGAAGTTTAAGGTTGCTCGTTATGTACTGACTAATGGTATTCTATATAGACGAGGAATTATAGCAGGGTTGCAAAGATGTGTACATCCCACCGAGGTGAAAGATTTGATTGAAGAGGTCCATGAAGGGTCCTGTGGAGCCCATGTAGCAGGTCGGACATTTTTGCAAAAAATGATGACTCAAGGATATTACTGGCCGACGATGAGAGATGATTGTATAGCCTATGCCAAAAAATGTGACAAGTGTCAGCGCTTCTCTTCCATCCTAAGAACTCCCCAAGCACTATTGACACCCATTACTTCCCTTTGTCCATTTTCCATATGGGGAATAGATTTGGTCGGGCTACTGCCGACAACAAGGGGAAGATTTACGTATCTCGTGGTCGCTGTGGATTATTTTACTAAATGGGTTGAGGCTGAGCCTCTCATTGATATGACGTACGACAAGGTGTACCAATTTATTTGGTAGAACATCATTTGTCGATATGGTCTTCCTCATGCCTTCATCACAGACCATGGAACACAATTTGACAACGAGGAGTTCGCTGCCTATTGTCATCAGTCAAGTATCTTGAAGATCCACTCGTCACCAGGCCATCCTCAAAGCAATGGACAAACTGAAGTGACAAACAGAACGCTGATGAATGGTTTGAAAAAAAGACTGAATGACGCGAAAGAAAGCTGCATCAACGAGCTACAATCAGTGCTATGGGCTTATCGAACTACTCCCCGAGCAGCAATAGGGGAATCTCCATATATGCTAGCATTTGGAAGTGAAGCTGTTATACCCGCCGAATTGGGTCTCCCAACACACAGAATACTGAATTTCAATTCCCCTATCAGCGATTTAATGAGAAGGTTAGACTTGGACATGCTCGAAGAGGTCAGGGAAGAAGCATCCATTTGAAATGCTGCTTACCAGTAACGAACAACTTTTTTCTACAACAAGAGAGTGAAGAAGTGCGACTTGAAAGAAGGAGACTATGTGTTAAACAAGGTGATTCAAAAGCACAACCAATTGGACGCAAACTGGCATGGACCCTACCGAGTGAAGGAAGTTGTTCGACCAGGGACATACAAAATAGAAACTTTAGAGGGGGAGGAGTTTAAGAATGCATGGAATGCAGAACACCTGCGAAAATATTATCAGTAATGTAAACTCTCATGTAATGCAGTTTCATCAGTATGAATAAAGTGACAATGTTCTGCCCAATTCTTTCCTTTTATTGGAATTTTTTGCGGAATACTAGTACTACAGACTACTCAGCAAAACTCGAACTACTCAAATCTATTCCCGAAAATGCCAACTAAGGTTGGTCGGGAAGTAAATCTATTCCTAAAAATGCCAACTTGGTTGGTTAGGAAGTAAATCTATTCCTAAAAATTCCAACTTGGTTGGTTAGGAAGTAAATCTATTCCTAAAAATGCCAACTAAGGTTGGTTAGGAAGTAAATCTATTCCTAAAAATGCCAACTTGGTTGGTTAGGAATAAAAGCTATTCCAAAAAGTGCCAAAGATTGGTCGGTAAGAAAAACCCACTAACTGTAGTTGGTCGAGAAGAAAAATTTACCGACATTGGTTGGTCGGAAACATTTTATGAATACGAGAAAGTGATCGAGCAAAATTTTTGATACTCGTAACTTTTTAATTACTACTAAGTTGATCGACAAATGACACAATGATGTTATCTTTTTAACAGATATACATGCACAGATGTAAAGTGTTTTATAATTACAAGACAATGGCCGGCAAGATTTGTAAATAAAATTATTTCATTAAATGTAGAACAAAATACATCAAGAATGAAATACAAATTTATTACATCAAGATTCCTATTCTATTGGTTTCTCCCCCTTTGCTTTTGAAACAGGTTCCTTGCCAACAGGTGGATCATTTAAAGCATGAGGGGAATTTATGAAGTTAAGATCTTTAAGCATCCTGATATTCATCACAGATGGTCGATCTAGTAGGTGCTCGGGACGAGATATCTCAACATTGGAATGGAGATTGTAATCGCCCAGGTATTTGGAAATCAGACACCGAGGGATGACCCAAGCAGGGATCCAACTCATATCAAGTTTGAATGGTGGCACTAGTAGGTCGAGCAACCCAGGATTATGTTAATCCCATAGGTAATGACCCTGTTCCAGTTACAGCACACCTAAGGCATTCAACCATCCCTGTTTGTAACCCTCATTATTTGCATTTTGGATACGATCATCCAAATGGTAGAGAGCCTCGTTGTTACCAGCCATCCAGAATTCTCTGGGCTGCTTGTGGAATTGATATGTCAATCTTTCCAGTTGCTCGTGGAGATACTTTATAAAGAGTTCTTTATTCTCCAAGACAGATTTCTGCGCAGAAAGCTGCTCGTCCAGACCCCTGATCTTCTTAGACATCTCAGCCAATGCCTGGTTCTTTGCCATCAGTTGGAAGGCCTGGTTCTCTAGGGCACATTGAGTTCTCTATTCCTCGACAGAAATCTGAGCTGCTATTTCTCATCCCCGAGTAGATGTAGAAGGGCCAGACCTCTTCAAGGTTTCTAATTCATCCCTCATGTTGGCGTTTTCGACCTTCAAGAAAGAGAATCCCTCGTCGGTCACTGGGACCAAAGCGTTTGAGGTGGAAGCTGCAGACTTCAGTTGAGACACATCTCTTTATAGGTTATTATTTTCTTGCTCTAACAACTCAGCTATCTATTTGTGCTCTTCGACCTCAGCCTTCAAAGTTCTCTCCCTAACATTGTAAGCAGCAAACCGTTTATCGTATCCCTTATCAGAACTGATTTGCTGATACTTCTTCTCGTACCCATCGTGCAAAAGGGCAGTAGATTCCTTATATTGTTGCTGAAGTTCTTCAAGAGTGCCTTGGATATCCTCAATAATATCATAGTATGCTACATTGTTAGCCACTGCACGGTCGAGTAGGCACTTCAAATACTGATAGGCTTCAATTGCTTGCTCTGAAGCACCTTGACTGATGATGCCAGTAATTTGAGCTGCACTCATGTCTGTATGACTGGCTTTGAAATACTCATTGCATTGCCTTAACAGTTTTGTATCATGAGTAGACAATAATTCCATCCTGGCCGGAAACTAGTAAAGGAAGAAAAAGCAATAATCAATAAGAGTACAAACAGAGCATGAAGAAGAGAATCAACAGTATGCATAAGCAAAAGTTCAAATTTTATTACATCATAAATGAGAAGTACAAAGTTCAAAGTTACATTTGACAAAGAAAAATAAAATAGAGAGAAATTCGAACAACTCCACACATTTTCCTTGTCTCCTAAAACTTTCTCGGGAGGCTGGGACGAGTAGGTAGGTTGCTCGGATGGAACAGAGGGTCGCTCGAGAAGTGCTAGAGGTTGCTCGGATGAAGTAGCAGGTAGTTGAAATTCCTCACCAGTGGGCTGGATAGCTGGGGAATGAGAATTTTGATCTCCCATCACCATGGAAGATTCCTCAGAGGCAGCTTCGTCCTCTTCTTCATCTTCAGGAGTTGGAGGGGGGCCAGGGATGTGTCGCTGAAATAGTTCAGAATTTTCATCAACTTTCATTTCTTGCAGAGAAGCGACCCATCCATAACTAAAGTATTTGAGGCTGCCATATTCCACTTGCGACATCATGGCAGCCAAACCTTTATTCCAACCTTTATCTCAGCTGGAGCTGAAGGATTTTTTGACAGCCAATTTCCTTGTTGTTTTCTCCGAGGAAAGCTTCTCAAAAAGAAGATTGTCAGCAGCCTTCAATTTATTCTCAACTTCCTCCTTCTGAAGACTTACTTCCCGAAGTTGACCCAACTCCTCCTCAGCAGTCTTGAGCTTATTTTCAAGCTCCCCAGCATTTTTGAGCTTCCCTTCGAGCTCTTTATTCTTCTTCTCCAAATCATTTATTTTTTCTCCAACCCCTTGGAGATCTCAATAACCTGAGCCTTCTCCTGCTCAGTGGAAGTAAGCCTTTTCTCCCAAATTGCCTTATCATCATCATATTTCTCACGAGAATCTTTCAGAGACTGCGCCAGGCCCACCAAAGCTTCCTCTACACCAGACGAGGAGCTTGAAGCTTTAATAGCTTCATCTTTCTTCAGAATTGTATTAAAACAGCTCACCAACTGTGAAAAGAAAATGAAAGCAAGTCAGTGCACAGATACAAGAAGGAAAAAATGAAAATTTAAGACTATAGGACTTACAGAAGCAATATGACGAGCTGCTAATGTGGTAACCTTATCCCGAGAAAGGTTTTATTCAATACCTTGGATCTCGAGAATTATCCAAGTCTTCACCGAGTTCATAGCAGAGCTTGGGGGAACAAAAGTGGGAACACCACTAGTCGGGGGCTGAGAGATGAATTCAGCCAAATTGATAGAGGAGCTTTTCTTCAGCCTCCTCAGAGGAGCATCAACTTTCTCGACTAATGATGTAGTCTTAGTCGTAGAAATGACAATCAACTCGCTTGGAGCAGCAACCTTGCTCGGGGACACTGGGGGCTTCTCAACAGCCTTCACAGGAGCATCCGAAGGAGGTGCATCAATTTTCTTTGTCCCCTCTCCTAGGAAATCAAGCGTACTTCTCTTTGCCTCTCCAGCACCAGAGGCAGATTTCTCAAAAAGGGTAGGAGGTCTTCTTTTCTTCATCCTTTCACTCAAAGGAATATGTGACTCAGGTGAAGAACTTGTAGAGGCTGGTATTGGTTCTGCGTCGCTTATCACCGGACGAGCAGTAAAAGAGGAGGTGTAACTCTTGTACTGCAGCAAATATGAAGTTGGCCTAATATGCTCGTCGACAACAGTCTGATGCAAACTCCAGATAAGTTTTAAATGCCTTATGTTAATGTCTGCCTCTTTTGGAAATTTTCTTTTGCTGTCAACTGCAAATAAATCAAAATTAAAATATCAGTGGCACATTTTATCAAACACTAAGGAAGCATAATTTTGAAAATAAAATAAAAACAACCCATCCCATTGCCATAGGGAGGACATCTGGGACCCTGGTAGACATCATCTCCAGTTAATGGAGGGTGTTGCCAATTTTTCATAACAACCCCGTGCTCAAAGTAGTCCCTATTGGCATCTGGGATGGGTTATTTTTATGCTTCCTAGTTTTTAAATAAAAAGTATTATCGCCCACAACCCATCTATAACAAAACATAATTTCAGGAATTCCTATACGAGTTCCATGAATTTGATTTAATCTATAAACACCGTTAACTATTCTCCACGTATTGGGGGCTATTCTTGCAGGAACTACGTCAAAGTATTGACAGAATTCCAGACATAGAGGGTTTGGGGGAAAAGAAAAGCCACACTCAGCGACAAAGAGACTGGGGAACCAATGTCCCTCAGCCAAACGAAAATAGTCTAAAGGCTCAGAAAGCTCTTCCAAAATAACCCATGAGGGAATAGAGAAATCAGAGAGAAACTTATCAATCAATTCTACAGAATAAACCATGATGAAAGAAGGAAATCAAAGAGAAAGAATAAAATCTTACAGGAAAGGGATGAGTCTGTTGACAACAAATGATGAAAGAGATGAACGCACAAGAGAGAGAGACGATGGAAAACTCAAAGAGACAAATTTGAAAAAGTAGAAGACGATGGGATTTTTTTCAACGTTTAAATACTTTGCCTTGGTAAAGGGTAAAAGTAATGATTACAAAAAGAGACGGTTACGTTACCGGCGGCTTAAAAGACAAAAAGGGCGGGAGAATCGAAGCAGTTAGAAAAATTCAAAAAAGACCGATTCTACGAATTTGGAAGGAAAAGCAAATACAAAAGAAAATACTCCTAAATTTCAGGATAACCATTTAAAACCGCCATATTTCGAGAAAGAATGTTCCACACTCCTCAAATTTCGAACTCTGAAACATTGGGGGCTTCTGTTGATACCAAAATTAGTCTGCTGACATGGCTCAATTGAGTGAAGACACGTGGCAATCTGCGTGGTAACAACAAACACTTTCGAACAACACCTTGACTCTGAGGAACCATACTGCAACGAGAAACTCTGCTTCCCCGATCAACTCAGACGCTCCGACCAACAAGAACTTTACGAGGAACTTTTGAGTACCGAGGAACTTTTTAGTATCGAGGAACTTTTGAGTACCGAGGAACTTAGGCGGTTCGAGCAGCTTAGGCGGTCCGAGCTGCACCTCGAACAAAGCATTAATAGCAGGATAACCAACAGATTGACTGCGCATTAAATGCTTATTATTATCATACAGATGTATACGCTTAAGGGGTATTGAATGTATTACCCTTTCACCTTAAGGGGCATTGAATGCATTACCCTTTCACATTACAGCCTTAGGGCTATAAATACATTGTATTATCCTCATTGTGTAAGGACATATTTCTTGAGAAAACTTGTAATCGAGAATTCCCAAACTGTCAGCAATAACAGAAACAGTGGACGTAGGCCATTCTTTTAAGGCTGAACCACTTTAAAATTTCTTTGTGTCATTTTATTTTATCTGTGATTAATTAGATATAATCTAATTTTTTACATCAACAACTAGTATTGTCAAAAATATTCTATAGGCAATCCAAGCGTTTTGAAAAATACAATCCATTCTTTTAATATATTCTAACACCTCAATTGATTTTTTAATTATTTTCGTAAAAATGTCTTTAAAATTTTCAATTGACAAAACAATTGATTTCCATCAATATCACAATTATTGTCATGTGTTAAATAATTTTCAAGCTTAATACAATCAGTACTTAAAATATCATCATCTAAAGTTTCTAACTTGTTCAAATCAAACAACCCAATCTCCTCATATTTTTTAAACTGTTCAAATCTAGTTCTAATTGAGATAAGCACTTGATCGATTATATGTAAGAAGTAATTTCTCTAAATAATTCATCCAATGATTGTCTAATCCAATCACTTAAATTCTCGTCAAAATATTGTTTATATAAATATTATGTTTTTCACGAAATATGGGTTCAATTTCCATTTCTTTAGCAATATCTATAGCTTCAACCTTTGCAGATTCAAATCCCTTTTCTTTTTCATTTTCAATATAGGAAACAAGCACTTTTAAAATATTAAAACTAACCTCAATATCCATGCCATATGTTTGTAAAAGTTTGCTAGTTTTATTGACCGCGTTCAATACATTGTACCAAATAACCATACCAAAAATAAAATCAAAAGTACCAAAATCATTAGTTAGTAAGCCATCACAAATATTTTTTGCGCTTCCGTCACATTGGGGAACAGTTGCTAAGTCAATTAATGGATATCTAATTTGTGGCATTTGAAATATAATTTCTTTTATACTTTCAATGTGACTTTACCAATGTGTTTGAGATAATGGTTTAAGTCTGAGCCCTTTTTTTCAAATAAAATCTTTGAAAACTTGCCACCGTTTTATAAAATATGATATTGCATTGTATAAATTTCTTAAATTATCAAAATATTCTTTACCTTAACTACATGAATTAACCATATCAACAAGTACAAGATTAAGAGTTTGACAACCACATGGTGTCTAAAATGACATAGGATTAATTTGTAATACTCTATTTTGTACACCTTGATTTTTTCCTCTCATATTAGAACCATTATCATATATCGTGGTCCTCTCGTATCATTAATATTAAGTTTGTGAATTGTTAAAAACTTTATAAGTTCATTAAAAATCTATTCACCAGATTTATCATCTACCTTTAGAAATCCTAAAAAATATTATTTTATCATTAAAAAGACCTTCTCGCCATTGTGTTATACTATCTACATGGTCACTATTATTTTCATGGATCCTAAGTCGCATACTTATATTTTTCCAATCATCTACTCCTTTATTTTCTAATCGAGTTTTATTTCCATTATTTCTGAACAACTTAAATGAAAAGCAAAAAACCTTATCAATGGATCGTGAGTACACTAGCCATTCTCTATTATGTTTTCTCCATTTTTCCAATAAAAAGTATAACGTATAGTAAAAAAATGCTTATTTTTCATATCTTTAGGAAAATTAATATCATTATCTCTGATTGACCTTTTTTTTACCATTGTGTCGATAAAATTTTGATCAATATTTTTCTAATTAGTCGGATCATAAATATGTAGTGGTAAAACTTCTACATGTTCATTTTCTACAAGTTTATTTTCTACACGTTCATTTTCTATGTATTCATTATCTAATTCTTATAAATCTTGATGTTTAATAACATTTTCATTATCCAAATCTTCTATATTTTGATGTTCAACATCAATATATTCTTTTTCTATTTTTTTTTTGGTTTATTAAAATATTTATTTAGTGAACCCGCTAGTTTTGATGTTTCTTCTTCAATTTATTTTGTCTTTTTCTTTTTTCGTGACCAAAGGGATATTATCTAGTAGATATATTCACACAAAACAATGTAATTTGCGAACACATAAATTAATCACACAATTACAACAATATTGACAATATTAAAGAAAAATACTAAAGAGGAACAATAAAACCTAAATTTTAACCAATTTGGGAGCAATCCCAAATTATAATTTGTAAATTACCAAATAACAAATTGGAATCTACAAAAAAAACACAACACAAATATTAGTAGTAATACAAACAACTTTGTATAGTGAGAAAAAAAATATAACAAAGCAAATGAATAATATATACACGAACAAGCTCCTACCAATATTAAAACAAGCTCTAACTTTCTGAAAGTGAAAAAAATTAAAACCCTAGATTTTTAACCATTCTTATGATGAGGTTGATTCAGGAAAAAAAGTGTGGGGGGGGAAGGGTCCAAAAATTATTTATTTTGGATGGGCGGTGGCCGGAGGGGGGTGGCGGGTAAGAGGATGGGTGCTAGGCAGTGCGAAAATAAGGGTTTGGAGGGTGGGGGGGGGGGGTAAGGGAGGGGGATTATTTTTTTTCTTGTTTTGGTTAGTAGTAGAGAGAGTGGTGTGAGAGAGAAGAGAAGGAGATAGTGAGAGAAAAAAGTGGGTGAGAAATGAGAGAGTTAGGGCTAAAAATGAATAAGTAAATGGGTTGGGTTAAGTTGGGTTATGATGGTGGATTGAGTGTGTGGGTTGGGTTATTATGTTGGTGGGCTATTATTTTGTTGGGTTTAGTGCATGTGTTTTTTTTAAATGGAATACTTTTATTTTTTAGGGGTCTTTTTTAAGTGAAAACTCTAATTTTTTTCACAACTAATTTTTTTTAAGGGCCTTTTTTTCATAACTAATTTCTTTTTCACTTATTTTTTATATCTATTATTTTTTCCAAAAGGAACTCCGAATAATCAAGATCCCTAGATGGAGGCCTAGCTAGTCGGCCCTGAGATGAGCACCTCCCTCAATTCCTTCCTTCTCTCTCCTCTTTTGGTCCCATCTCTTTTCTCTCACATGGCAGCGCACACATTATTTCCCTCACTGTTATGTCTACTATTTATAAATAACAATTGTACAGAATTATGAATTATTAATTAATTACAGAATTAAAACAGAATTACAGAAATGAAACAGTTACTTGAATTTGCAGAAATAATAAAAGAATTAAAGATAAATCCGAGTTCTGTTATGAACAGTCTCCTTAAGACAATTTATTCCCTCCAATGTGCTCCGAGGTTGATGAATATTGTCTCCCAAGATAGAACGAATTTTCCAATTAATTATGTAGCACGACAATAATTAATTACAACGAACTCAAATTCTGTGGCTTTAACTCAACAACAATGCAAGATATGTTATGCAGGAAAAAAAATTTCTGAAACAGATATGACTGGAATTTTCTAGGACAAAAATGACTACAATTCTGGAAGAGGGAAATTTTTTTAGTAATTAATTCTATAGGGGAAATGTTTAATTTATAGCTTTTGTGTTGACTGTTGGAACAGTCAACCGAAATTAATTGTCAAAAATAGTTAATCAGTTAAACGAAATTAACTGTTGACTGTTGGCAATAACTGCCAACAGTTTATTAATTAATCAATTAATTTCGTAATTAATTAATAATTAAAGCCCAGAAAGTAGTATAAATTCGGCCAAAAAATGTAGGAGATTTTTATAAGCCCAAGCCCAAGCCCGAACCGAACCTAGCCGAGCCGAGCCGGCCCAAGCCTGAACCGCGCGCGTGTGGACTTTTGACCGAAAGTCAACCTGTGCATAGCTTAGGTCATCTCCCCTTCAAAGACTTGGGACACCCCAAGGCATCCATGCCTTAGTCCATACTTGGGGTGTTATTAACTCATCAAATTTCCACTACTCTTCCAACGTGGGACAAGAGTTAAAACACACCCAATTCATTAACTTTCATTGCTTTCTGAGTCACTTTGGGGACATATTTATCATTAATAACTTATTGAAATTGGACATATGAATATACTACTTTAATCTCCTTACGGAGGTGAACGCGTTCGTATATGGTCCCATGATATTCGTAGTCTGGGTCCCACCTAAAATTGAGCTCAAAGTTGCTCAAAATTCTGTCTAGAAAATTTTGGACAACTTTCTTAAACCCAATTCAAGTCCAATTTTCCAACAATCCCCCACATGAATGATATATCGCTATAAATAAAACAAAATAGATGCTAATGCAGACACAAGTTGAGTAAAATTGAAAATTTATTGCATCGGAAGAAGTAGCCTAGTGGCCTTGAACTTTTCTTAGTGATATACTATAAGATTTACTTGGTTAATCAGTAGACTTCACTTCCTTGAACCGTCAACCGTTTTTGTAAACCTAGACAACAGTATTCACACAACAATTCTTCAACACAGTTGGTTCTCAGGTTTGTGTTCATTTTGGCCGTGAACACCACTTGGTTCCTTAAGTATTTTAGAGAATATGCCTTTCATTATTCTCGTAGAAGTGGACCCCTTCTTACTCACGTAGGTGACTTTCATAAAGAGTACTCTGAAATACCCCACTTAGACGTACTAAGATATAAATGTCATTAAAAGCATAACTTATCCTAATTTCGCGGCATATATGCACTGTCTCATCTTTGGAATGGATAGGATTAATTATCCTCCAGTGCTTACTGAATACAACGTAGTTCAGTTTGCCCGTTGAACCTAGATCTTGGGATCTCCAATCACCTAGGTTGGGTTGCCACTATATTGATTCTTATTTATTTATAGGCTTTAGACCCATTCCTCTCGATGATCTTTCAACTTGCTCTCGGTTTAAACTTTTCGTTAGTGGATCCGATATATTATCTTTTGACTTTACATAGTCAATTGAGATAATTCCATTTGAGAGAAGTTGTCTAACGGTATTATGTCGACGATGAATATGTCGTGACTTTCCGTTATACATGTGATTTTGTGCCCTTCCAATCGCTGATTGGCCATCGCAATGTATACATATTGCGGGCACAGGTTTAGACCAATTTAGAACATCCTCTAAGAAATTTCGAAGCCATTCAGCTTCTTCTCCAGCTTTGTCTAGTGCAATGAATTCAGATTCCATTGTCGATCTAGCAATGCACATTTGTTTTAAGTATTTCCAAGATACGGCTGCACCTCCGAGGGTAAACATATACCCACTCGTAGACTTAGAGTCTTTTGTATCAGATATCCAATTTGCATCGCAATGTCCTTCAAGAACAGCTGGATATTTTGAGTAGTGCAGTCCATAGTTTTGAGTATATTTTAAATAACCCAAAACTCTCAATATAGCTTTCCAGTGATCTCTTCCTGAATTACTAGTAAATCGACTTAGCTTACTTATTGAGTATGCTATGTCCGGTCTCGTACAGTTCATGATATACATTAAGATGCCGATAATACGATAATCTTCTAGTTGAGATATGCTTTCACCATTATTTCTTGCAAGATGTAAATTTAAATCTACAAGTGTCTTGGTAGGACTAATATCATACTTCTTGAATTTTTCAAGTACTTTCTCTATGTAATGAGATTGAGATAATATAAGTCCATCCGATGCTCTAGAAATTTTAATTCCTAATATAACATCGGCTATTCCCATATCTTTCATGTCAAATCTACTACTCAACATTTTTTTTGTAGTTTTGACAATTTCCAATTTACTACCCATGATAAGCATATCATCAACATAGAGGCATACAATAACATATCCATTTTGAATGTATTTAAAGTAAACACATTTATCGCATTCATTAATTTTAAAACCATTTGATAACATTGCATTATCAAATTTTTCATGCCATTGCTTAGGTGCTTGTTTTAATCCATATAGTGATTTAACAAGCTTACATACTTTTCCTTCTTGTCCGGGATCTTTGAACCCTTCAGGTTTCTCCATATAAATTTCCTCGTCTAGTTCACCGTTTAAGAATGCAGTTTTTGCATCCATTTGATGTATTTCAAGTCCATTAATAGCAACTATTGCTATTAACATCCGAATGGACGTTATTCTTGTTATCGGTGAATATGTGTCGAAGTAATCCAACCCTTCCTTTTGCCTATAGCCTTTAGCTACAAGTCTAGCTTTATATTTATCAATTGATCCATCGGCCTTCAATTTCTTTTTGAAGATCCATTTATAACCTAACGATTTTGAACCTGGTGCAAGATCTACTAGTTCCTATGTATGATTTTGTAATATGGATTCAATTTCACTTTTAATTGCTTCTTTCCAATTGGAAGCATCGGGTAAGAATATAGCTTCTTTATACGATTGAGGTTCATTTTCTAACAAATATGTTAGAAAATCCGGACCGAAAGAAGTCGAGGTTTTCGCTCTTTTACTACGTCTTGGTTCATCCTCTATTTATTCAATAGGTTGATGAGTACCACTTGTTGTACCTTGATTTGTCCTTTTAGAAGGACCAGATTCTCGGGTCATGTTATATGGGAATTCATTTTCAAAAAATGAAGCATCCCTCGATTCAATAATCGTATTTACATGAATGTCCGAAATCTCAGATTTATAAACTAGAAATCGATATGCACTGCTATTAGTAGCATAACCGATGAATACACAATCCACGGTTTTGGCCCTATTCTTACCTTTTTAGGTTTAGGAACCATCACTTTGGCTAAGCACCCCCACACTCGTAAATATTTATAGGAAGGTCTTCGACCTTTCCATAATTCATAAGGTGTCTTGTGAGTCTTTTTGTGAGGTACTTTATTGAGAATGTAATTAGCAGAAAGTAAGGCTTCCCCCCATAAATTTTGTGGAGCTCCTTAACTTAATAACATTGAGTTCATCATTTCTTTCAAAGTACGGTTTTTGCGTACAGCAACACCATTCGATTTAGGAGAATAAGGAGAGGTTGTTTGATGAATAATCCCATTTTCAGAACAAAATTCCTCAAATGGAAATTCATATTCACCTCCTCTATCACTTCTAATAGCCTTTATCGTTTTGCTTAATTGATTCTCAACTTCATTCTTATATTGTTTAAATGCATTAATAGCCTCATCTTTACTATGTAACAAATATACATAGCAATATTTTGTGCAATCGTCAATAAAACTAATAAAATACTTTTTCCCACCTCTAGTTTGAACAAATTTTAAATCACAAATATCGATGTGAATTAAATCTAAAGGTTCAGTTATCCTTTCAATAGAATGGAAAGGTAATCTAGATAATTTAGATTCCACACAAATTTCACATTTATGATTTTTAACAATATTAAATTTTGGCAAAAATTCCAAGTTAATTAATCTACGCAATGTATCAAAATTAACATGTCCCAATCTAGCATGCCAAATATTAGATGACTCAATCAAGTAAGAAGAACTAGCAATTTCATTCATTGAAATATATGTTTTGGGGGTTACAGTAAGAAAATTGAGTTTAAAGAGCCTCTCATTTACGTACCCCTTTCCTACATACATGTAATTTTTAGACAACACAAAGCGATCAGACACAAACACAAGCTTGAAACCATTTTTAGTAAGGAGAGATCCAGAAATCAGGTTCTTTCGGATATCAGGCACGCGAAGAACATTGTTGAGAGTAAGTTCCTTTCTAGAAGTCATTTTCAAAGTTATCTTTCCTTGTCCCACCACCTTCGAAGTGGAAGAATTTCCCATAAAGATATTTTCTTCATTTTCCAAAGGCTTATAAGTGGTGAACATCCATTTGTTTGCACAAATATGTCGTGTGGCTCCAGTATCCACCCACCATTCCTTGGTATTTCCAACCAAGTTACATTTAGAGACCACGGCAGAAAGATTCATATCCGCCAAATCATTGGTGATATTCTCACCCTCAGTTACATTTGCTTGAGAGTTATTTTTATTTTGCATTTTAGGCTTACGACACTCACTTCAGCGGTGTCCCAGTTTACCACAATTGTAGCATTTGTCTTTGAACTTTTTCTTATTATGTTTGGAAGTGCCTTCCCCTTCATACTTTTGTTTGTTCTTTTTAGGACCTTCAACGACATGGACCTTTGTTTCCATCGAATTCTTCCCACTTTTCTTTTGAGACTCACGGTTGTCTTCTTCGATTCTTAGCCTGACCACCAACTCCTCCACATTCATCTCCTTACGCTTGTGCTTGAGATAGTTTTTAAACAAAGTCCAAGATGGTGGAAACTTTTCAACAATTGCTGTAACTTGGAAAATTTCATTAATTGACATTCCTTCAGCATGAATGTCGTGGAGGTTCACTTGGAATTCTTGCACTTGCGAGATTACAGATTTAGAATCAACCATTTTGAAGTCCAGAAAACACCCGACGATAAATTTCTTCATCCTAGCATCTTCAGTTTTATACTTATTTTCCAAAGAATTCCATAATTCTTTGGATGTCTTGATAGTGCAGTAGACATGATACAGAGTCTTGTCCAAGTAGGCCAAAGTATAATTTCGGCATAGGTAGTCCGAATGCTTCCAAGCATCGACAGCAGCAACCTTTTCAGCGTCATCTCCCTCTTGAATAGAGGGGCAATCTTCATATACAAACCTGCCCACTTGGCAGGTAGTGAGATAGAAGTACATTTGTCCTTGCCAACGTTTGAAGTCAGCCCCAATGAACTTTTTCGGTTTCTCCCCGTGTGGCATAGATACGGGTGCATTCACATTTGTGTTGGTGACAATCATTTTCGTAGGAGTAGTGTTCGTACTTTACGATTCCATTTCTGTTACAAAAACAGAATTTTTATCAATGATAAATTCATATATAATGAATTAATCAAAACAGAATACAAAATTCTGTGCACCAATTTCTTCCAAATATAATTCACAATAAACGAATTCCAAAAGAATTCCAAATAAAATTCAGAATTAAACAATAATATAAACATAATTCCGTACAAGACAGAATTAAATATAAAATCTGTGTCACACTAATTTTTAATAATAAAAAGAATTTTGTACAAAACAGAATTATAATTTAAAGATTAAAAATTATACATAAACAGATTTTAACAAGAATACACAAATAAAATTTTATTTTCTAAAACAGAATATAAAAACAGTATAGAAATTAATTTCTATATCAAAACTGTTTTACTCATTTGTACAATAAAGCAGTAAATTAATTCATTTTATTCTGTCAAAACAGATTTATTTCCAACAAATAAATTTCTGTAATAAAAAAAATTATGTACACGAAAAAATAGTAGAACTTAATTAATTGTCTTAAGATTCTTATGTCTACTATTTATAAATAACAATTGTACAGAAATATGAATTATTAATTAATTACAGAATTACAGAATTATAGAATTACAGAAATGAAACGCTTACTTGAATTTGCAGAAATAATAAAAGAATTAAAGATAAATCCGAGCCCTGTTATGAACAGTCTCCTTAAGACAATTTATTCCCTCCAATGTGCTCCGAGGTTGATGAATATTGTCTCCCAAGATAGAATGGATTTTCCAATTAATTATGTAGCACGACAATAATTAATTACAACGAACTCAAATTATGTGGCTTTTACTCAACAATAATGAAAGATATGTTATGCAGGAAAAAGAATTTCTCAAACAGATATGACTGGAATTTTCTGGGACAAAAATGACAGCAATTCTGGAGGAGGGAAATTTTTTCAGTAATTAATTCTGTAGGGGAAATGTTTAATTTATAGCTTTTGTGTTGACTGTTGGAACAGTCAACCAAAATTAACTGTCAAAAAAAGTTAATTAGTTAAACGAAATTAACTGTTGACTATTGGCAATAACTGCCAATTGTTTATTAATTAATTAATTAATTTCATAATTAATTAATAATAAAATCCCAGAAAGTTAAATAAATTCGGCCCAAAAATGTAGGAGATTTTTATAAGCCCAAGCCCAAGCCCGAACCGAGTCAAGCCGAGTCGACTGACCGGACGGACGCGCGCACGCGCGTGTGGACTTTTGACTGAAAGTCAACCCGTGCATAGCTTAGGTCATCTCCCCTTCAAAGAGTTGGGAGACCCCAAGGCATCCATGCCTTAGTCCATACTTGGGGTGTTATTAACTCATCAAATTTTCACTACTCTTCCAATGTGGGACAAGAGTTAAAACACACCTAATTCATTAACTTTCATGGCTTTGTGAGTCACTTTGGGGACATATTTATCATTCATAACTTATTGAAATTGGACATATGAATATACTACGTTAATATCCTTATGGAGGTGAACGCGTTTGTATATGGTCCCACAATTTTCGTAGTGTGGGTCCCACCTAAAATTGAGCTCAAAGTTGCTCAAAATTCTGTCCAGAAAATTCTGGACAGCTTTCTTAAACTCAATTCAAGTTCAATTTTCCAACACTCACCCCCCACTATGTTTATTTTATCCATATGATACATATGATATGAAGTGCACCCTTTATTCATATTTTGTTATTTAACTAATGCAGCCGGAAGGGTGTTGACATGGAGAAGGGCCACATTAGGTCAACTAGGTCAAGGGGAAATGACTAACACCTCACAACCACAACATGTTCAGTTTTTAGAGAGCTTTCTCATAACGAATGTCTCAGCTGGATGGAACCATTTAGCTTTTGTTTCAGCTTACCATTTCTCGTAACCTTTAAATTCACTTTCAACTTTATATACCCACAACCAAATTTTTAACTTTCTATGTGCCCATATTCACAAGTCTCAATTTGATTGTTAAAAACTCCATCATAAATTTGTTAAAATTCAATGCTCCCTTGGTTCTTTTTTTTGGGTAATTGGTACCAATTCCAAATGATACTTCAACCGGATTAATACTAAGAAGTAAATAAAGTAGGGAAACTAAGAAGATAGATGTGTCATTTAGTTCATTTTCATGTATAACTTCCAATGATAACCATGTTATAGATATTGAAACATTACTCTTATAGTTTAAAAAGTGTGGATACTTGTTAGGTGTGGATAGAATGGGTGTATCAATATATTGTGGAAAAAATGGTACCAATTTTTTTTTATTGTATTAGAGTTTTATGGATATTACTGACTCTCATATATTGGATATGACTAATGCATTGTTTGTTTTGGGGGGTCTAAAATAAATTAGAGCACTACTTTAACTTTTTATGGATTCCCTTCCGATGACTGAGTTCATAATTTGTTGAAATTCTTATAAAACTAATGTGGTGATAAAAATTATTTATATTCTAATTGGTTCTCTATTTATTTATGATAGTATTCTGTGATACTGTGAACATATAATAATAGATTTTTTGATTGAAATGTGATATGTGTCTATCTTTTTCATGTAGTCATGTACGTTTTCGATATTTACTTAATAGGTTGAGCACATAATATACAACTATTTTAAAGGTACCATCTTACATTACACATTACCTCTCTAACTGTTTCTTTCCGTTCTGCCCAAAACCTTTCCCCTATCCTTCATTTTATATATCTTACATATATCCTCCACTTTTATTTCAAAGCACTTGGCCTCCCATCCCCCAAAATAACATCACTGAACATCTCTAGAGAATGGACATATCTAGAGAATAAAATCGATGCCTTGTGTCAAAACCCAATCCGAAGCAGTCCCAACCATCCGTCTTCATTATTTTTTTTACAAACAACTTTAATTTTGATTTGTTTAGTTTGATATCAAAGCTATATAGATTGACTAATTTTAGATATGGATTGAGTAATTTTTAACATTCATTTTCAACTAAAACATTGAAGTGATTTGTTTTGAATATTTGGAACAAGTATGAGATATTGAAGATTATATACAGAAGAGAGATTAAGGGAAGAAACAAGATGCAGAGAGCGAAGTAGGGATAAAATTAGATGAACGGATTCAATATGTGCATCAAACCCACAATAGTAGTTGTTTGGTAATTTATGTTTGTTGGTTGTTTATGTCTCTTTTTATGTTTTGTAAGATGGAGGTCACCCCCCCCCCCCCCCCTCTTTTTTGTTATCTTTTTATTTTTTATTTAGTAATGTTTAACTTGAAACAATAAAAGTAATAGATTAAAGGTAGTATCTATATTTTATCAACTTGAATGTTAAGGTAGTGCAAAATGACTCACAAATTCCTAGCTCGCACATCGCGCGGGTTTACTCCAAGTTTAATATAACATTTAAACCAAAATTAAAAATTTTCCTCGGATGCATTCCCCACATTTATTCCCCCAACCCATAGGAACCGACGATACGTGTTCCCAAACCCTATCTTTTCGAATTCATACTTTGTTCTACTATATATATATATATATATATATATATATATATATATATATATATATATGTGTGTGTGTGTGTGTGTGTGTGTGTGTGTGTGCGTGTGTGTGTGTGTGTGTGTGTTAGACATTAGACAGAGTTAGCACGAAAACGAATTAGAAGAATAATGGTTGAAAGCGCTTCTGCGAAGAGATGGCTTCCTCTTGAATCCAACCGTGAAGTTATGAACTATGTAATATCTCTCTTTTTACTCTTCTCAATTTTGATTCCTTGTATCTTCGATTAAAGATTAACAATCAACGAAAAATATATTCCTTAGATGTCAAAATAACAACTAAATCATTTGTTTATGAAATTAAATCCACTACTGGATATTGCTTATTGATGGAGCTGAAATTATAATTATTTTTTCAAATTGGATTGTAGTGTAAACCTAAATTATATATTCATATTTCATTATTGTGGTTTATCTTTATTCAATGATAAATATCAAGAGGGAAATTTCATTGGTTTTAGATGTATTATTATTACATTAAATACGTAATAAAATTTTGTAAGTTACTGGATATCATTTGATTGTATTGAAAATGAGAAAATGATAGTTTTGATTGAAATTTATACAAGTGTATGGTCTATAATTGATGATTAGATACACAAACAAAATATTATTATGTTTGAGCATTTCGTTTGGGGCCTCGGGCTTCCAGAGAACGATGCAGAGTGCTATGATGTGTATGGATTAGATGAAGAATTACTTGAAATGGTCCCCAAGCTAGTGCTTGTTGTTATGTTTCTCTATCCTCTCACCCCTCAGGTGTGTTGTAGTCCTTCATTTAGAATATTATTTGATTTAGTTGTTTAATGAGGTGCTAATTTAAGCGCGGTGTTATTCATTTTCAGAGTGAACAAGAGAGGATACTCCAAGACAACATAAAGACGGTGAGTTTTAATGATTTATAATGTTCATCTTCTAGGTGTGAAGCCCTTGTATTATGACAGATATCTCATTCCTATCTCGTGATCTTGGTGATAGACATATCTTTGTGTGTCAATTTTATGGTCGCGGAGACATAATACCGTTGTGAAGTATGAATTTTGTGTCTTTGTTGTAGACTTTTGGTTGAAAGTTGCCCGAGATATCATTTTAAATTCATCCCGATATGTACATTTTTATCATAAAGTTCTACTACATTTGTGGTTTCAGATTATGATTTTTCATGTTGGTTTGACAATACGGCCCTAGCAATTTAGTTTACTTCATGAAACAAACTGTGGGAAATGCCTATGGAATAATTGGACTTCTTCATGCTATTGGGAATGTCACTTTGAAGAACTTCGTAACTCTCTCTCCCTCCCCTTGCTCCCTCCCTCCCCCTTTTTTTTAAATAAAAAACTTAATATGACTCTGGCCATGTTGTATATGCATTTATCATTTAAACTGGGTTTAATTTGGTTGTAAACATTATGCAAGATAAGTTAACAAGGTCCGTATGAATTTCATTTGTATCTTGTGTCAACATGTAAAAAAAATCAGTCAATAAAAATAAAACATGGAAGACTGTTTCATATATTATATCTACGAATTTGTGTGATTATAAATCAATAAGTCCTCACAAATATGTCTAGATAACCGTATACTTCCCATAGTGTATTTCATTTTCTTTTGAATTTTAGGCTAAGAGAAGGCCCTCGTCCTTGGTTTACATTTTTAACCAATTTTTTTCTAGATGACAAATTTGAATCATTGTTATACCTATGACGTGGATCGATTCGGTGCATGATAAGGGTATGTTAGAAGTATACAATGAATGATGAGGTAAACTTAGTTGGGATGCTTACCTAGTTGTTGCTTGGAATTATTATTTGGCCATTTTGGGTATTGTGGGTACCTCGATTTATCACTATGGTCCAGACGAGTAGCCCAATTAAACACGACCCAAAGTCTAGAGGCCCCGATCTTAATCAATTTCGTTGTGACCCAGTTAGTTCCTAAATTCTCCCTTTAGAGATGCTTTAGGGATTATGGGCTAACGTGGAGGAGTCACACTCCTCCACTCTTCGAAATAGCATGTATATATCAAACCCTAGCACGGGGCAAAATTCATGCAATTTGTAAACACTCCCTCGGATTAAAGAGCAATAAAATACTGAGAGCACGACCGTGGACACATGCCTTCTTGCCGAACCACATATATCTTGTGTTGTGTGATTTCTATTCTTTTGAATTCTATATTTATTCTGGTGATTGCCTTTGCTTGTTATTTTGTGTTGAGATTAATTATCACCATAATTGGCGTCGTCTGTGGGAAACGTTTGTTTTCCTTAAAGAAAGCCTTCACCCAAAAGAATTTGGAATGTCTAGTCATAGCAGCAATGCCCCTCAAGCATGGGATATTCAAGAGCAACCTGATCCTCGCAGGATCAAATCTGAAGTTCATTGTTCAAACCCTAGGGCACGCCTAGAACGGTAAGCTTAAGAGGAAAGCCAAGGGCCGACCAAGTCCACACAAGTCTCTAGGCTAATCGATGCCTATGAGGCTAGGCTCCAAGAGCAAGAGGAGTCCACTCGCAAGCAAGAAGCTGAGATTGATTGTCTCAAAAGAATATTGGAGAGAATGCAGAGAGAACTCCATCGTAGCACCAGGCAACGTCAATATCGCACTCCTATCCCTCAGGCGAGCAAGTCTCGCAGCCGAGGAACGATACCTAGACATAGGTATCAAAGATTTAAGGAACGCAGGTCTGATGACGATTTTCTCAAGAAATATCAACCCGTTATCCATTACAGGAGACTAGCTCTAGGAAATAATGACAAACGAAATTTGGTCCAAAGATAAATGGACCAACACCCAACACATCGGGGTGTCGGATCGACTAGGGAGCTAGCCAGGCGAGATTTCAGGACCCATATGAAATCCCCTTTCTCAAGGGAGATAGAAGAAGTATCCCCCAAGAAGTTCGTGATTCCCAGATTCAAGATCTATGATGGAAAGATCGATCCTAATGACCATGTTAGGCATTACAGGTAGGCCATGACTCTCTGGATCCATAAGGACACATTAATGTGCCGAATCTTTCCCTCAATCTTGCACGATGTGGCCCAAAAGTGGTTCAAGAGACTCCCTCACATATCCATCAGGAGCTTTGAGTCCCTGGCAGAGCTCTTCACAGATCATTTCATTACCAGTAGAACCCATCCAAAGAGGATGGATGCCTTGTTGATAATGAAGAAGATGCCTCAATGATTACGCGAAAAGATATTGGGAGATGTTCAATGACGTCGAGGACTACTCAGAGTAGGTTGCTGTGGTATCCTTTAAGATTGGCCTACCTATCTCCTGCCTCTTGCACCAATCCCTCACTAAGAAGGAGTTCACAACCATCGATGACCTAATGGCTCGTATCGAAAAATACACCAAAGTTGGGGATGTGACCCGCCTTAGTGCAGGGGATAATGGTTGTGCCAAGTTCACCTGTAAGTGCATCGACAAAGATGAGAACTAGAAGGAAGGAAACAAAAATGGGGGCAAAGGTGGCTCCAAGAACGGGAACAAGAGAGATTCTTCGAAAGCATTTCAGGTAGTGAACACTGTCTTTAAAGAACGAATCTACAATATCTTAGCAAAGATCAATGATGAGCCATTTGTCAAGTGGCCCAGAAATATGGGAGGAGACCCCTCAAAAAGGAACACCGCACTGAGATGTTCTTTCCACAAAGAGGGTGGTCATAATACTGAGCATTGCATAACTCTCAAGTCTAACCTTGAGGATTTATCCCAAACTGGACATTTGAATGAATTTGTGGAGAAGAAGGAAAAGAAGGTCGCTGCCAATAGAGACCCGAGGCCTAACAATGTGCTCGAGGAGGATGTTTTCCATGAGTTCATAGTGATTCATGGGGCATCAGATTTAAAGCCGATTCAAGGAAACTCATCTCAAATGGAAGTTAAAAAGCTTACGGTGGTGATGCAAGATTTTCAAATCGATCCCGATAAAATGTAGGTTGGGAAGCATCGGCGAGCAGATGACGTCGATTACAACAAACACATCATGTTAATGGATGAAGAACTAGAGGTATTAAGGACCCCACATCATGATGCCTTGATCATTACACTCAGGATAGCTAACTACGACGTCGACAAGTTACTCCTCGACCAGGGTAGCTCATCCGAAGTAATGTATCTCAAACTATTTAGAAAATTAAAGTTAAGCATCGCCGACTTGAAGGAAGCCATTTCCCCTTTAGTTGGCTTCGCTGGAAAAGTGACCATCCCTTTAGGAAAGATTATACCGCCAGTAAAGGTAGGAAGTGTCTCCAAAATGATCAAGTTTCTGGTGGTCGACATTGACTCGCCCTACCAGGCCATCCTTGACAGAGGGTGGCTACATGCAATGAAGGTCGTCCTCTCTAGCTACCACCAAAAACTCAAATATGTGACTGAGCGAGGAGTGATGGAGATATATTGAGATCAGGTGATGGGAAGAAGGTTCTTTATAGAAGCCATCCTCCCAAAGCCGGAGAAGAAGGTCGAGAAGGCCAAGGAGAAGGTTGAAGAAAAGAAAGGTTTAATACCTTACATATAGTAGCTAAAATATGGAAGACCTGGAGTGGAAGAGACCAGGCTCCTCCCCTCTGAGCAGGTCGTTGAGAACCAGGAGGAGGTCGCAGTCGATGGTAGCAAAAAAGATAGGACATTCTTGATCGGAGCCTCTCTCACAGATAAAGAGAAAAAGGAACTAACAACACTTTTACGAAATAACTTGGACGTCTTCACGTGGGAACCCAACGAGCTACCCGAGATTGATCCCAGCGTGGTTTGTCATCAGTTGCACATTACCCCAACTTTCAAGCTGATCGCGCAAAAGGCACGATGAACTACACCCGAGAAGGCCAAGGAAGTGGAGAACCTGCTGGATGCAGGATCCATACGGGAAGTTCAATTTCCTAAATGGATGTCCAACCCATTAGTGGTCCCAAAAAGTAATGAAAAATAGAGAGCCTGCATTGACTTCACCGACCTTAACAGGGCATGCCATAAGGACAACTTTCCTCTCCCGAAGACCAACTAGTTGGTGGACGCCACAGTTCTCATAAAAGAATGAATTTCCTGGACACATACTTCGGGTATCACTAAATCCCTTTACACAAGCCACACCAAGACAAGACAACATTCATCACCACCGTCAGGTTGTATTGTTATAAGGTTATGCCTTTGGTCTCAAAAATGCAGGAGAAACCTACCAGCGGTTGGTCACCAAAATGTTTAAGAACCAAATGGGAGATACCATGGAAATCTACATTGATGATATGCTCGTCAAGAGAAAATATAAAGAAGAACACCTCTCAGACTTATCAAGCACCTTCAAAATCCTTAGGAAATACCGAATGAAGCTCAACGCAACTAAGTGTTCCTTCGGTGTCCAGTCAGGAAAAATTGTCGTGTACTTGGTTAGCGAGAGAGGCATTGAAGCCAAACCGGACCAGATTGATGCCATCAATAGGGTGTAACCACCCCTAACGATAAAAGACATGCAGAAGCTTATGGGGATGCTCGTTGCCCTAAATCGGTTCATCTCGAAGTCATCTGAAAGGTTCCAGCAATTTTTCCAGCTATTGAAGAAAATAAAAAATGTGGAATGGAAGGCATTAGAGGAGCTCAAAGATTACCTCATCACCCCAGCCTTGCTCACAATACCGCAAGAGAAAGATTCCCAGTACATATACCTCGTAGTTTCCATCCACGTTGTCAGCTCTGCACTGGTATGCAAAAGAATGGGAACCCAACATCCAGTCTATTACGCGAGCAAGACTCTCTTGGATGCCGAATAGATATACCTACGACTGGAAAAGCTCGCCATTGCACTGCTGGTAGCCTCGAGGAAATTGAAACATTACTTTGAAGCTCACTCTATCATCGTCCTTACATCTCACCCCCTTAAAGAAGTCCTGAAAAAATTAGATTTGTCTGGAAGACTATCAAAATGGTGAGTCGATGTTAGGTGATTTGATATCCAGTTTCAGCTAAGGAATGCAATCAAGGGACAGTCCTCGTTGAATTTACAGGAGAACATCCTTGCGACCAATTGCAACCTGTTAATCAAAGGGAGGACCACTCGCGGAGCCTTTAACTCCAAAGGGGCAAGAGTGGGCATCGTGTTGGTTAACCCTAAAGGTGCAATCATCGAGCAAGGGATCAGGCTTGGATTTGAAGCCTCCAATAAAGAAGCAGAGTATGAAGCATTGGTATCAGGACTATAGAAGGCACAGTTACTAGGGGCGAGATAACTACAAGTATTTGTAGACTCAAAACTGGTCTCTAACCAGATAAGTGGAGACTTCAATGTGAGAGCTGAGAGAATGGAGTCCTACCTTTCCACAATAGAGAAATTAATGTCTAACTCCGAACAAGTCAGCATCCAATAGTTTCCCAGAGGATAAAATAGCCATGTTAACACCCTAGTGGTCTTGAGATCCGCGATTAATTCTGACTTCAAGAGAACAATTCCTATCAACTTTTGCGCCTAACCGAGCATCAACCAGAGTGATGAACTGCAAAACAATGGTCATGTTCTCCATATTGAATCAAACCCACTCTGGATGGACCCCTTAAGGGATTATTTAAAAGATGGTGCCCTACCAGACGATAAGAAGGCCGCTCATCATATAAGAGTCTAAACCTCTCATTTTTACTTACCTCTTGAGGGGAAACTATATAAGAGATCTTTCAGTGGTCCTTACCTCCAATGCATTCACCCTAAGGACGTCGAGCAAGTTCTTCACGATCTCCGTGAGGGAATCTGTGGGAGTCATATTCGGGGCAGGTTGCTGTCTTTTTTAGCAATGAAGGAAGGCTACTGGTGGTCGTACATGCAGAAGGATTGTGGGATATATGCTCGCGAATGAGAAAAATTTCAGCTCCACGCTCCAATGGTTCACCAACCGGACAGCGACCTAAAGTCACTTACTAGCCCATGATCTTTTACCCAATGGGGGATAGACATCGTAGGCCCTCTTCCTACCACTGCCAGTAATTGCAACTATTTGTTGGTCGCGACAAACTACTTCACCAAATGGACAAAGGCAGAGCCACTAGCAAACATTAGAGATGCAGATATAATGAGGTTCATATGGAAAAACATTATCACCCGCTTCGGGATTCCCAGGATTATCATCATCGAAAATGGAACCCAGTTCAAAAGTGTCCTCTTTCGGGGTTTCTGTAATGACCATGGAATCAGCACCATTTCAGCTCGATGTCATATCCTTAGAGCAACGAAAAAGCTGAAGCTTCCAACAAAACATTGATTGATGGGTTGAAGAAACGATTGGAGCGAGCCAAAGGGGCATGGGTGAGAGAGTTGCCACACATTATATGGGCCTACCACACCAACCCACGGAGAGCAACCAAGGACACCCCATTCGCACTAACATATGGTATGGAGGTAATCATTCTCTTGGAATCCGACCTCCCCACCATGAAATCCACCCTAGTCGACCAAGCCTAGAACGATGCAACATTGATCGCTAAACTTGACCTAGATGAAGAATGAAGAGAGATGGCTCTAGTGAAACTAGAAGGCTATTAGCAACAGCTAACAAAACACTACAATAAGAAGGTCAATCCAAGAGCATTCCAAGTTGGGGACTAGGTCCTAAGTGTAACACCCCGACTAATTAAATACTGGGTGGCTAGTCCCATACCAAATTAAAACATAATCTACAGTTGGCTCATTCTCAGCATCACTGTCAAAAACATTTACTAATCACCCAATACCCAATTAAGTCGGTGTTAAAAACTTCCAAATTTTTAATTCAACAAAATCCATATTTTTTAGTTTAAGAATAACACAACACATTTTATTCTACAACACTGATAACCGAATAGATAACACAAAAGAATTTAAATGCATTTGGAATAAACATTCTCAAGTAATAATTCAATTTAGTAATCCTTCAATAGTAAATGTATTAAAATGACACGAATACAAGATTATTTTAGTCCGATAGAAAAGAGATAACTGAATTCCTTTGGGCAACATGCCCTAACTAAAAGAATACTGTGAATCAAATGAACATAGGTGTCTAAGAAATACTCCATAGCTCGTCATAATCCACTAAGGTTGGCGTCCCTGCTACTGGACACCTGATATAGAAGGTACAATAGAAAAGAAAATATTCAAGGAAACGGGTCAGAGCCCGATGTGAAAATGATTTTGAAAACAGCAAGTATTTAACAAGTGCAATAAAGCATTTGTTATGTACATGTTAGTATCCAGACTCTCACTTGATATTCTCACCTCTCTGCTAGAGTGCACACTTAACGTTTCCTATTAACCTTCTAGTTAATGGTTCCTCTTCACTAGTTTCCATATTATGATTTCCATTCCCATATCATAACCCCGTATGTCCCATACCATACGTTATACAATCTTTCTTATACATTTCTCATTTATATGAATCGTTTATCTTTAATATGAATTAAGCTTTTCAATTCTATAAGAATAAACATTCATTAACTTAATTCCGTTATCTTTCTCTATTCACCGCTATCTACAATAATCACCGTAGATAGATTTAACCACACTAAATATCAATTAATTCATTTAATTCATTATATATATATTCAAATATAATATGGCACCTTGAGTCACAGCTGTGGTGCAATGCATTACTCTGCTATCATGTCCCAATATCGCTGGTCGTCGAATAGGGGACTAAAGGTTCAGTAAGGATTCCTCTAACCGAAAACAACAACATACAAGTTGGAGGCAAACATAGATCTCGTATCCATGGGTCACGCACATACCCACGTACCCACAGTCAACGGACTTATCAACTCCCCGATAAGTTTTTCATAGACCTATGTTCTCGAGCGACAAATCAAAGATCCCGTTGATAGCAAGTAAGCTAGGTATGTCATACACATAAATCAACAATCAATCAAATAGGCATTACCATCTCCCTATAATAAAATATCAACAAGGTACTCACATTAACCTAAGATGATTCCCATACGTAGCATTATATTTCTTTTATATTCCACGTATTAAAATATCATATCTTTACTCCATAATTTAATTAACCTCGCATCCTATAACATCACTCAACTCCCGACGTCGTGAAGGTTCATGCGCGGAGCGTCTCCCAAAGAGAAATCCAAACAAGGAACCCCTCCAATACACTACTACTTAAATTTGTTGATCGAGGAGGTCCGCCAACTTCAAATACGAGATCGGGATAACCTCATCCCCTCTTTCAACCAAATGTGTTCTAAACTCTCATCTCTATCCAGGAGCCATACCACTACACTCTTGTACTACGCACATTCCTTGCGAAATCAATAATGAGCTTAAACTGAGTCCTTGATGTTCAAATTGTAACCCTAAGGCTACCCTCACTTATATTAAATCTTCCCTACTGGACCTATCCTTAATCCTCATGTATACCAATTAGAATCCAACACGTGAATCTAGCAATCGAAATATCTTTCAATTTAATTATCATCATTCTAATCAATTAAATCCCAATCACATTAATTAAATTTTATCAAGGGTCTATTGATCTTTTCTAAGTCCCATAATATCCAATTAATAATCACCAAAGATCTACAAAAAGGTTGGGATAAGAATCAACATTAAAAAGAAACAACTTTAACAATCCTAGGGAGGTCGATCGATCGAAGGCAGGGGGTCGATCGATCGATCACTCAGGTAACAGTCCAGTTTTTCTGCATTTCTTCTACTACGGGTTTCACCATTTTTGTTCATTCAAACCTTCATATTAACAACCAAAACGACTTACAATCCTTACTACATGATATATCAACATACATAAATGGTTTCTAATGATCAAAACATCCTAGAATCATCAAGATATTGAATTAAAAACATATTTATCTCCTCATTTTTCCAGAAAATTATCAACCTAATATCTTCAAGAACATATCAATGGTTTCCAGATTTTCTGCAACAGATTCATGATTATTTCGTGGATTACTATCTACCTACAACATGAGGTTGATTCCTATATATTTTCAGTTTCCAGAAATCCATTTAAAACTTCATCTTTTCATCTTCCAAATATGAAAAATCATCTATTTTTACAACTACTCTAACATGGAAAATATACAAACTTAAATTGAAAATATGAAACACTTGCCTCTAATGAAGGTCTGATATTTTGGTGTAGTATATCACAGGTGGTTCTCCCTTTTTTCGGTCAACCTCCGGTGGTGGTTGGTGGTGGTGACCTTTGGTCTTTCCCAAGTAAACTCTTCTCTTCCCAAGCAACCTTTCACTCTATCTAGGAAGATGACTTCTCTATTTTGTGTAGAGGAGATGAATAAACCACGTACACTTAATCTCCAAATACTTATAATAGGACAAAATCCGAAATTACTATTCATCCCCCTTGTAAAAATGACCAAAATTCCCTTTTGGGTTGTCTTTTCATTTCCAAATGACCCGAGACCCAAATCCAACATCCAAATAGACTTTTCTGACTATTTCAACCCTTTTGAATGCAACGACGCAGTCGAAATGACTATAAGGTTGATGTAAAAATAAGTTTCCTTTTTAATTTCATAATTTAGTCCTGACACGTGCCATACCACGTCCGACTAAAAATCCAAATTACTGAATTTAAGTCACACAGCCATATCAATAGCTTCACATTCATAGATTACCTAAATATCTTCAAGTAATATACCGAATCATCCATTTTAATATCTACAATTCGGATAAAACCCAAATGAATTAATTAATAATTAAAATCCAATGTATCCATTAATTTAAAATATAACCATTTTAAAAATCATTAAAAATCACGGGGGATTACATACTTCCCCCCTTATAACAGAATTTCATCCCGAAATTCGGAAAGATAACTCATACTGGTAAGGTCAACTCTGAGTATAAATCTCACATCACAATAAATCTAAGTAGTACCGCCCATATAGTACATTAACGAAAATCCCCATTTATATTATACGCCAAGCCTCACCATATAGTTCCAACGGAATCGAATTGAAACTTTACGTAATCTTCCCTATACCATCCTCATGACAAATTTTGGGAAAATGATCCTCACTTATTAAACAAAAAAATCCTGAAGTCACAACTACTTACTATTTCACAATTATGAAACGTACTACAATCCAACCATCCATGGCGCCCATATACCGTATCGTACAACTTTCATTATAAAATGGATATGGTTACCCGCATAATACTCTAATCTATCGCAAAGGTTATAAACTCATATCCTAAAGACCTAACTTATTTTGACTCCCAACGTTTATTAGTTTCATTCGTGGGGTGTGCGTTTAAATACTGGGTGGCCAGTCCCATACCAAATTAAAATAGAATATACAGTTGGCTCATTATCAGCATCACTATCGGAAGCATTTACTAATCACCCAATACCCAATTAAGCTGGTGTTAAAAGCTTCCAAATTTTTAATTCAACAAAATTCATTTTTTTTAGTTTAAGAATAACACAACACATTTTATTCTACAACACTGATAACCGAATAGATAACACTGAAGAATTTAAATGCATTAGGAATAAACATTCCCAAGTAATAATTCAATACAGTAATCCGTCAATAGTAAATGTATTAAAATGACACGAATACAAGATTATTTGACTCCGATAGAAAAGAGATAACTGAATTCCTTTGGGCGACATGCCCTAACTAAAAGAATACTGTGAATCAAATGAACATAGGCGTCTAAAAAATACTCCATATCTCATCATAATCCACTAAGGTTGGCGTCCCTGCTGCTGGACACTTGATATAGATGGTACAATAGAAAAGAAAATATGCAAGGAAACGGGTCAGAGCCCGATGTGAAAATGATTTTGAAAACAACAAGTATTTAACAAGTGCAATAAAGCATTTATTTTGTACATGTTAGTATCCAGACTCTCACTTGATATTCTGACCTCTCTGCCAGAGGGCACACTTAACGTTTCCTATTAACATCCTAGTTAATGGTTCCGCTTCACTAGTTTCCATATTATGATTTCCATTCCGATATCATAATCCCGTATGTCCCATACCATACGTTATACAATCTTTCTCATACATTTCTCACTTATATGAATCGTTTATCTTCAATATGAATTAAGAATTTCAATTCTATAAGAATAAACATTCATTAACTTAATTCCATTATCTTTATCTATTCATCGCTGTCTACAATTATCACCGTAGATAGATTTAACCACAATAAATATCCATTCATTCATTTAATTCATTATATATATATTCATATATAATATGGCACCCCGAGTCACAGCTGCGGTGCAATGCATTACTCTGTTATCATGTCCCAATATCGCTGGTCGCCGAATAAGGGACTAAAGGTTCGGTAAGGATTCCTCGAACCACAAACAACAACATACAAGTTGGAGGCGAGCAGAGTTCTCGTATCCATGGGTCACCCACATACCTACGTACCCACAGTCAGCGGACTTATCAACTCCCCGATAAGTCTTTCATAGACCTATGTTCTCGAGCAAAAAATCAAAGATCCCATGAATTCATCAGGATGTGACTGCCCTCACACGCAAACCTCTCGTCGATAGAAAGTAAGCTTGGTATGTCATACACATAAATCAACAATCAATCAAATAGGCATTATAATCTACCTATAATAAAATATCAACAAGGTACTCACATTACCCTAAGATGATTCCCATACGTAGCATTATATTTCTTTTAAATTTCACGTATTAAAATATCATATCTTTACTCCATAATTTAATTATCCTCGCATCCTATAACATCTCTCCACTTCTGACATCGTTAAGGTTCATGCGCGGAGCGTCTCGCAAAGAGAAATCCAAAGAAGGAACCCCTCTAATACACTACTACTTAACTTTGTCGATCGAGGAGGTCCGTCAACTTCAAATACGCGATCGGGATAACCTCATCCCCTATTTCAACCAAATGTGTTCTAAACTCCCATCTCTATCCAGGAGCCATACCACTACGCTCTTGTACTACACTCAGTCCTTACGAAATCAATAATGAGATTAAACTCAGTGCTTGATGTTCAAATTATAACCCTAAGGCTACCCTCACTTATATTAAATCTACCCTACTGGACCTATCCTTAATCCTCATCCATACCAATTAGAATCCAACATGTGAATCTAGCAACCGAAATATCTTTCAATTTAATTATCATCATTCTAATCAATTAAATCCTAATCACTTTAATTCAAATCTTATCAAGGATCTACTGATCTTTTCTAAGTCCCATAATATCCAATTAATAATCACCAAAGATCTACAAAAGGTTTGGGATAAGAATCAACATTAAGAAGAAACAACTTTAACAATCCTAGGGAGGTCGATCGATCGAAGGCAGGGTGTCGATCGATCGATCACTCAGGTAACAACCCAATTTTTCTGCATTTCTTCTACGACGGGTTTCACCATTTTTGTTCATTCAAACCTTCATATTAATAACCCAAACGACTTATAATCCTTACTACATGATATATCAACATATATAAATGATTTCTAATGATAAAAACATCCTAAAATCATCAAGAGATTGAATTAAAAACATATTTATCTCCTCATTTTTCCAGAAAATTATCAACCTAATATCTTCAAGAACATATCAATGGTTTCCAGATTTTCTTCAACAGATTCATGATTATTTCGTGGATTACTATCTACCTACAACATTAGGTTGATTCCTATATATTTTAAGTTTCCAGAAATCCATTTAAAACTTCATCTTTTCATCTTCCAAACATGAAAAATCATCTCTTTTTACAACTACTCTAACATGGACAATATACAAACTTATATTGCAAATACCAAACACTTTCCTCTAATGAAGTTCTGATCCTTTGGTGTAGTATATCACAGGTGGTTCTCCCCTTTTCGGTCAACCTCCAGTGGTGGTGACCTTTGGTCTTTCCCAAGTAAACTCTTCTCTTCTCAAGCAACCTTTCACTCTCTCTAGGAAGATGACTTCTCTATTTTGTGTAGAGGAGATGAATAATCCATGTACACTTAATCTTCATATACTTATAATAGGACAAAATCCAAAATCACTATTCATCCCCCTTGTAAAAATGACCAAAATGCCCTTTTGGGTTATCTTTTCATTTCCAAATGACCCGAGACCCAAATCCAACATCCAAATAGACTTTTCTGACTATTTCAACCCTTCCGAATGCAAGGACGTAGTCGAAATGACTATAAGGTTGATGTAAAAATAAGTTTCCTTTTAATTTCACAATTTAGTCCCGACACGTCCCATTCCGCGTCCGACTAAAAATCCAAATTACTGAATTTAATTCACACAGCCATATCAATAGCTTCACATTCATATATTACCTAAATATCCTCAAGTAATATACCGAATCATCCATTTTAATATTCACAATTCCAATAAAACCCAAATGAATTAATTAATAATTAAAATCCAATTTATCCATTAATTTAAAATATAACCATTTTAAAAATCATTAAAAATCACGGGGTATTACACTAAGGAAAGTTCTTGGCAGCACAGTAAAACCATCGGATGGAAAGCTAGGACAAAACTGGGAGGGACCATTTAAGGTGGTAAGGGACAATCTACAAGGAGCCTATCACTTGGAAACACTGGTGGACAGGGAGATACCTCGAGCTTGGAACGCAGCCAATTTAAAACAATTCTACTTTTAGTTTTTTGTGTTGATCTTTTATTACAATGTTGAAATTTTTAATTCATTGATGATTAATAAAAGATTATTTGTCAGTGGTATTCTTCAAAGTGTTGATTTTATACTTTATAATTAATGCACCTTTTCCAAGGTATAGGCTCCACTCTCGACATATAAAAGCAGGGTATTACCCTCCTTGTGATTTCATCATCGAACACGAATAACCTCATAGCATTTCCCCTGACAATATACGAATCCCTACAAGGGATCCTTAGGAAGCTCAGCCAACCCAGGTTGGTCGCCAAAAAATATTTGGCTAAAAAAATATGCTCGAATAGAACATCCAATACTAGGTGTGTCCTCTCCATTGCCACACTTAGGCCTAAGGAAGTGTAACGACACGACCTAAAAGGTAAAGTGAGGAAGAATGGTATCTTATAAGCATACTGGACTGGGGGGATAGTCACTCAACAAAACAACTCTGCCTATATTAAATTGAGTCGGCTAAGAAGAGCTTAAGATAATCGAACAAGAAATCAATGAAGTAAAAAATACACAACACATGTTTAGTCGGCAAATCGCCCAAAACATAGTTATTTTATTACTTAAATATATGTACAAAGAGTTACATTGATTGAATTGAAGAAATTCTAATGAGGAGAAGGTCGCCGAGCTAGACAGTCAACCACTTACCCTCTTTAGCCATTGTTTGGGTGAGGAACTAATTCCTCCTCGACTTCATTTGCATCTGGCTCCAACAGCTACCTAGGGATAGCATCTATGGGGGCCCACTGATCATCCCTCCTGAATGGGTTAGGCATCAAAGTTGAAGGAGAGATCTCATGTAGGTACCAGATAATCGAGTTCCTAGGGACCTACAACTCCCTAAGAGCACTCAAACATCACCTAACAAAGAATAGCTCCTTGACCTCCTTTAACTTCGTCGGTGCATCAGTACAACCCTCATCATAACCATCATCCCACACCTGCCGAGGACCCTTCTTGAACAGGTGCCTCAGCGGGGGTAACATCGCTTTGGAGACTGACAGCTATTACATACGCCCTGTGAACATCACCCCGAAGCTCAGCAATCTCCTTAGCTGAGCCACTACTGTCACTACCAGCTCGCGACATAGGCGATGAGGAGGAGCCCTATAAAACTTAGGGGGAAATGCTTGGAGCATGCTCTCCAAGTCGTGAAACCTCTCTCCATAAAGCATCATTCTCTTATTGAAGAACTTCTCCAACTTGATTAATCTCAGAGGCATCCAAAATTTTAGCCCTCAAAGCATTCACTTCCTCTTGAACGGAAGCGCCAACCTCTTTCATATCCTGAAGCCTATCTTTTAGTTTGGCAGCAAGCTCTGACTGGTCCTTAAAGCTCTGAATCCTTGACCTAAAAGACTTACAAATCCTTTTAAAGTCTTAGCGAACTTGATTGCATGCATTAGGACCAAGAATCCTTCTGAGTTAAGAAGTAGTAGGTATATACTCATCAACATCAATCAGCTACAGACCATATAAGCATTGAAGAAAAAATAAATCACTATGCATAAGGGAACAAAATTCCATTTCATTAAGAAAAGGTTCAAGGTACATCATCAAAAGGAAAGAACAACAAAAATACAAAGAGATCCCTAAAAAGACTAGCTGCCAACCTCAGTCTGCTCACCGATTGCTTTCCCTTGTCCACAGCAGCCCCAAGTACGCTTCCCTTATATGGAGCGGTCAACGGACCTTGGTCAAGAGGACTACCAGTAGAGGTGTGCTGAGCAGTTGGAGAACATTCATTAATAGTCGGGGCACACATCACATCTATGATAGGCTTAGGGCTAGGATCATGCTCGTCAAAAAGTGGGGAGTCAATCCCCAAATCAGAAGTAAGCAAATCCTTGTCCCAACCCTTCTTGAAGTTGAGACGACCAATGTGACTAATATGGGCCTCAATATCCTCATAGGTTGTGACCCATCTGCCATTATATGAGCTCTCCTTAAGGGTGGTAGCCTCGGATTCAACCTTTTTCACCTTCCCAGCCAGCACCTTATTCTCCTATGCCATAATAAGCTTGCTCACGCAGACCAAATCATAGGACTGCCCTAGCTCTTCAGGCTCTTTTTTCATCGCCTCCTTCGCCTTTTGGTTTGGGCCAAGTCAAGATCAGAAGACTTTTGAGCAGAACTAGCAGCATTCAAGCTCTCTTTTAGCTCAGTATTTTTTCCTCTCTACCTCGGCGTTCCTCCTCGCCATCTCATTACGGCTACGGTAGAGGACAGTGAAATTGATCACAAACTGCAGAGAAAAGGGAAATATTAGAAAAGGAAGTATTCAAAGAATATTTCAATAATGGAGAAGTAAAACCAAGATTACCGAGGCTAGCCTTCAAAGGTAACTGGTCTTCCCCCATCGCCCTCTAGCGATCAACCAACAAAACTGCTCTCTTGAGCACTACCGGAGCCAGCTGAGGGAAAAGGGCTACAAAAGCCCCTTCGGGAAGAGCAGATACAGGCACTAGAGATGGCTGTACCCTCGTCCTTACCTCTTTCCTCCTCTTTTCTTCTTATCTCTCCTTATTCTCCTTCTCAACCCTTTTTTTCTCCTCCACCATCTTCCTCTCCTCTTCTTTCATCCTATCTTCTTCTTTCTTACTTTCTCTCTTTCTCACATGTGCCTCCTCCTTCTTCTTCCTCTCCTGATTATGAGCAGTAGACTGGGAACCGATCGCAATATCCCCACTCCCTAATTTCTTCTTCCTAGATCGGTGAGAAAGAAATGCATTGTCTTCGTCATCATCTGGAATTAAATTCTTACTGGGAGGAGCCATATGTTCCTCGTTGGAGATACAGATTCACCCAAAGACTCCTGAACCTTTGAACCCTCTTTCAAGATGGAATATTTTTCACTACTAGAGCTCTTCTCACTGGAATTACCTTCATCATCGCCCCTGATAATACCGTCTCTCTCATCACCAAAGATGCTTCTCTCCTCATCTAATTGGATTGGGTCGGTAGAAACCTCTTCTGTGATGTCTAGCTCGAGAATGTTATCCAAAATTCGCATAATGACACTAAACCCAACATTTTGTATTTCAGAAGGAACGTCTCTGATCAAGGATGCTCACCATCAGCTAAGAGTTCCCTAATTTTCTAGGCCTTAACCAGCTCGACCACCCAAATCTCGTGAAGATCTGGTTTTGAGTTCTTCATCTTCGTTGAAAAGAGAAAGAAAGAAAGAGATGAGAAAAACCGTGCATAAATAGAGGGCAAATGAGCATAATAAGAGCTATACCTACGAATGTATTCCTCCCTATAAAAAGGAATCACGAATCTACAAGGCCTAGACCCTTCAGTATGGGGAGAAAACTGCTAATTTCTAGCAATAAACCCCTCATGCCAGTAGTCCTTATGGGAATCAGGTAGGTATTTGACTAATACCCTATTAGGAGTCCTGACCTTGAGGTAAAGAAGACCAGAGCTTGTTCGAGAGAAATAATAACAGAAGCATATTTCATCAAGACCTAGATTGGTGCTATAGAACTGGTTGATTCTACACACGCTATTAAAAATTTTCCAAATATTTGGTGAGCATAGTGCAAGAACTATATCAAAGTAGCTAAAAAAGTGCAAGAATAAATTATTTGGAGGAAAATTAAGACCGCCTTGGGACAATAAAAGGACATGAATCCCGTGACCGTCCTCATCGTCTCTGACATTACGAGGAACAGGGGCACATTCAATGTCCACCTAGATTGGAATGTTGTAGAATTTCCTAATCTCAGCTATTGACCTATTGCCTATCTTTGCCATAAGAAAATAGAAATCCTAGTATCGAATATGAAGAAATTCCAGCAGAAAAATAAAATAAAATAAGTGATAAGAACTTACGAACTAAAAGTCAGCTTCTGACGATGCAAAGTCGCAAGTAGGGACAATGAAGAGATAAGAAAGAAGCTTGAAGATGGAAGACGAGACTTAGAAGTGAGAAAGCAACAGTGAAAGCTCACAGAAATCTAGAGAATGCGAAGAAATATGAAGCGACGATTCAGGGAATGTCCTCTCCAAACTGATTTAAACCTCTCTAATCATGATGCACTAATGAGGAAATCTTCCACCTTAATGAGCTTGGGAAGGGAGCCTGTGTCCTAAAGTGTTAGAAGAATCACAAAAATGCCATTAGGGTAAATAATTTAAAATTATTGAGCCCAAATTGTGACCCCAAAATTTTAGGGGCAATTATGGGTACCTCGATTTGTCACTTTGGCCCAGACGAGTAACCCAATTAAACACGACCCAAAGTCTAGAGGCCTCGTGCCTTAATCAATTCTGTTATGACCCAGTCAGTTCCTAAAATCTCTATTCAGAGATACTTTAGGAATTATGGGCTAACGTGGAGGAGTCTTAGTCCTCCACTCTCTGAAATAACATGTATATATCAAACCCCTAGCCCGGGGCAAAGGGCATGCAATTTGTAAACACTCCCTCGAAGTAAAGAGCAATAAAATACTGAGAGCACCACCGTGGACCTAGGCCTTCTTGCCGAACCATGTATATCTTGTGTTGTGTGATTGCTATTCTTTTGAATTCTTTATTTATTATGGTGATTGCCTTTGCTTGTTATTTTGTGTTGAGATTAATTTTCACCACATGTATTATTTTACGTGTCATGTATATAGTACACATTAACACATATTTACTCTTATTTTTTATATTTAGTTGAATTATGTTTTTATATTAGGGAAGAGGTCGTACTTTGTGCGATGTCAGGTGCCCTCGCCCGAGATAGGGTTGGTCTCGGATTTGATACATGACAGTAGCCTCTCCATATATGTGGGTAAAGCCAACCCACATCAGCCTATCTCAGACCATGCAGTTAAACGGGAGCATTGTGCACTATATACGATCTTTTTTTTTTAGGTTTTTGTACTTGGCACTCAATTAATATCCGTTAAGGATTTAAACGAGAGTTTATGGGAGTTTGATTGTAACAATATTAAAAATCCAATCTTAAATTACAGCTTCTAAAACATTGGGTCCAGAATTGAAAATGACCCCGAATTGTAGTGTTAATTTTTCTTCCTCCCCCCTCAAAAAAAAAAAACAAGTTTAAATAGTTTATTTGATTCACTTATATAGATTAAATAAATAAACCACTTATTGATTAAAAGAAAAGATGGAAACCATTTCCTACTTATGGGTTTTGCATAGGGATGACAGCTGTAACCTGGAAAGAGCCGTAAAATCTCATAATCTTAGAAATACTAGAAAAAGAATGTGACCATAAAAATAAAATCACTCATATATTAGTTGAGTGTAAAAACGATGCCCTACAACTTTTCTATCAATTGTTACTGGTTATGTGGTCAAGGGTTCACTCAGAGCCTTTTCTTATTTATTTAAATCGATTGTATTAATCTTTTCAAATGTTTTTTTCATTTTCAAATGAAAACTCGTTCTTGGACATGTTCTTTAAATCCACTGCAAGCAGGGATCCACTACAACTTTTATTTATATTATATTTCTTCTCATTACAATCAGATATTTTATCATAGCTCTTAGTTGCTCGTGATTTTAGTTTTTAACATGTCCTTGGTATAATATTCTGTAACGTGCTGCTTTTCTTAAAAATGATGGAGAAATGGAACTTTCTCATTCAGTGGCGGCTACGGATGGTGAGACTGAGGTGAGTTTTAGTTGGTATATTCTGATGAAAACTGGCAAAGGCATAAAAATAAAAAAATCAAGAGTCATCCCTCTTAAATCATATTCAACATCGAAGTAGAAGTGATTACCAAAGGAGCCTTAACTCGTATAATATAATAAGTTGAGGGTAATACTTCATTGAAATATTCTAGTGTGCCTTCTTCACTCATTTTACCTTTTAGGTTATCTTGACTAGCAAGATAATTCTTACTTGTAAGTAAAGCTCTTGGCCAATCATTGTAGTAACTACTATTACTTGTGAGGTGAATAAGACAATTCCTTTATTAAAAATGTTGTTTTGTAGTTTAGATTAATCTCTTCCACTTCCCGGTACACATCAAATTGGCATAGTTCTCAAATCAAGATGTGTATTGCATTCGAAAACCTTATGTATCACCTATAATGGATCGTATTGGAATACATATCGTAAGATACGTTAACCGACATAAAAATAGTTGTAAATATCATATGAATATATAAAGAACACGTTATAATGAATTATACAACATATTATAGTTTAAACACATTTATTGGCATGATTACAGTGTCTTGTGATAAGAAATTTGCCTTTGAGCTACAATCATAACATGAAAGAAACGAGGAATGTAAGAATTCAGCAAAGAGCAAACATAATGTTGTTAAACTTTTAATTTTCCCAAAAGTTATAGCCAAAGGTAGTAAGGTAGTTATTTGTCATCACATTCATGTATAGACGTACTCCAAAAGATAATAACCAAAATATATATATATATATATATATATATATATATATATATATATATATATATATATATGAAAAGGTCATCATCATAATGCTTACAGCAGAAACACCATAAACAACTAAATGACGCAAGTGGTAAATCACAAAAGAGGAAGAGAAGGAATTGAGAAAATGCTAAAAAAATACTAAGGTGTTATTTTTGATATTTTGGTCTTTTTCAAAAGTCCGATATAAGAAAATTACGTTTAGAAATCCAACATATTTTGGAATTAAAGATTTTCAGATAGCGGGTACGAAGAAACTCGAATCTAAAATATTGACTGAATGCACATCATATCGCGATACGCAATGATACACCTAGGATACATATGCATTTGTGATACAAATTTGTGATTTGTATAGTCAATTATATATATTGGGGATCGTATGGGGCGATTTATCAGAGAGGGAACTATAAAGATTTTTATGATGAACCCTAGCCCCCTATTCCAATAAAGCGAAATAAACCTTTATTTTCCTAATATAAGAGTTGCAGCAATGACGTTCTTCTTCAGTTTGCTATCAGTCTCCAGTGATTGAATATCTTTATTAATTGGATATCCTTATTCATCACTTTTTTACTCGATCCATCAATTTTATAATCTATCCGTTAAGTTGTTTTTTCACATTTTCGTAGCTTATAGGATCACTAGTTCATGAGATTTCTTTGATGTCTTTATACTCTTCTCCTTTTTAAGTCTTTTCCATTAGCTTCGCCATTGCTACATCGACCTCTTTCACCAAATATCCTAGCTTTACCCTAAAAAATAAAAAATATTACGTATCACAAGATATCTACAACAATGAAAATTGGTAGCAAGGTGATGTTTACCATTAGCTTCTGATGTGGTTGCAGAAATTGTTTTAAAATCATGGATAAGGTTGGGAGGAATCGATGAAACCACACCCCACCACCCGTGGTAAGGAGGCACCACCAATGTTCCCACCCCCAAACTCACCCCATACCCATCCCTCCAAAACTCCATATATATCGATGCTTTGGAGTCACCACTCCCTCATTGACCTTTGGATGCAACCCCCACTCATCGTTGGAGACATGCGATCCCCACCAAAACCATTGAGGGAAAAAATCCCTAACACCTCGACCGTTAATAGAAAATGGGTTTTGGAAGCCCTAAAGTCTAACTAATCCAATTTGATCACCCACATAACAGATCGGAGCCCTAAAAGGATGCACGCAGTAGGCAACCTGTTCCGACCTTCGCCGAAGAAAATTTGAATATTTTCGGGCCTGAAACACATGGGGTTTAATTGGTGACAACTACTAGGGTATCGAAACCATCGTTCGAGTTTCTTGAGCCACTGAACCATATCCATTAGCAGCCTAATGTTGGTCGCCAAGCCGTATCAACCTTTGTCGGACGGGATTGAATTTTATCGAAGCTCTGGGTGAGTTCATCATCGTTTTGTGTTTGTTGATGTGTGACGGAACATTTATTTGTTAATCAATAGGACCTTAGTGGAGGTCCAGTCTTTTGTTATCAGTTGTAGTGTGTTTACCTCATGTTGCTGGTAAAGCCTTGGTTATAACTTACGGTTGTGATGAGATCCTAGTGGTGACCTTGTGCTCATGGTATTAGGAATCACAAGTTCATCTCTTTCTTCTTTGACCATTTTCATCCTCTTTGTTGATTGCGCTTGCCTCTATTTTATATTATTTTGTTGATATGGACATATTTTATTACTTACTTTTGTTAATTGTTGGTATTAAATGTAATAAAAGGAGTTTAGTCCTCTTTAGGAAATATTAGAGTAAGTGAAGGTTATTTTAGTCTTCTAATGGTTTCCTAATTAGAGTAAGATTACTACTGGTATAAATAAGTAAAAATGTAATGGAGATTTCATTCTTCTTTGTCTTATCAATACAATTTTCTTATTTGTGCTTGTATTTGTGTCTTCTTTAGATCTAATTGGTGGTGTTTACATCAAATCGGTATCAGAGCGAGGTGAGCTCCTTGGTGTGTGTAAGTGTGACTCACAATTGCATCTCCATTTATGGTTCCAAAAAAGATAAATCAGAACATCATGTTTGAAAATTGATTGGCAGCCCTAGAAAGAGCTATGGCCCAAATGATGAACCAACAAATCATAATTTTGTCAAAATTTGAGGGTTTCATTCTTCCTTGGCTTGGTAATACAATTTTTAGATTTTTGTTTGTATTTTCTGTCTTATTTGGATCCAATTTGTGGTGTTTGAATCAAATTGGTATTAGAGTGAGGTGAGCTTCTTGGTGTGTGTGTGAGTTTGTCTCCCATGCATCTCTATCTATGGATCCCAATAAGAGAAATTATAACATCAAGCTTGAAAATTAAGTGGCAACAAAGCCTACTTTTGTCAAAATTGAAGAGTTTCACTTCTTTTCTGCCCATAACCCCACTTATTCAAATCCTAAACCTAATCTTGAACCCTTATTTCAATAAAGGTTCTAAAAGGCGCAAGTTGTGATCGAGGCGTAGAGGCAATCTTCAAGCCTTAGGAGCATAGGCGTAAAAAGGTGTTTTCCTTTATTTTTTTATTTTTTTATTTTTTTAAAGCTAGTAAAATAATACATACATTTAAATTTAAAAATATATCTGTATATTTTGTAGTCATAATTTAATTATCAATATCAATAATTATTCAGCAATCAATAATCGATAAAAAATGGTTCAATATAAGAAATATGTTTTCAGCTTTTAAATGAAACAAATAGAAAACAAAAAAATAGTGAATGTATTTATATTGTCAAAACTTAATAGCAAATAAAAAATCACCGAAAGTATTTATATGAAAGTATATATATTTTCTGCTCGGAGTCAGAATTAGGGCTGACAATTGGGAAACAAATAAAAGTGGTTAGCTAAAAAAATGAGAAAAGTGATCGATATAATAGAATATCTTAGAGTCGAAAATGTGTCGAAGGCTATGAGGTTTTGGTCGAAAGTCGGTTGGAGACAGAGAGGGGATTAGTTGAAAGTTGGTCTGCTATAAATGTCATACTCAGTGCACAAGGCTCTCGCTTAACTAAGGGGTCTGGGAGAGGCGGATGCCTGCTGGCCTTACCTCCATATATGGAGTGACTACGAAGTTTTTTTTTTTTTGACGAGGGGCAGAAAAATGTAAAGAGAATTGTGTTTATGTTTGTCTTTTGATTGTATTGGATGATATTTTAGTCCGGTTTGTAAAAAAAGGTCTTGAAAAATGACGTTTTGCTAAAAGTATTTTAAAAAAACGTGCCTGGACACGCCTTAACGCGCCTTGTGTCACTGAGAACGCCTTATATACGAGCGTTGACTCTCTTTTACCACACATAAGGCATATTCGGGATGTTTCTCCCACGCCTCACACCTAGGCGCATCTTTTAGAACACTGATTTCAATGTTCATAAATTATCCCAATTCGATCCAGCCCCAAGTGCCAACTTCCCCAAACCTTAAGAACCTCACAAACCCTAATTACAAGAAGAAAAAAATCCCTAAGAATTCTTTTCACAACCCAATAATCAATCCTTTCACTATCCAAACTAAACAAACCCCTCAAAATGAAAACGAGAATAAATAATTGGCCCTAGGGCTGAGATATAGAAGCAAAAAAAGAGAATGAGAAAGAAGAGTCAACTGAAATGGAATAAGGGGGAGGTTCAATAATGCTACCTAATTACAGATTTGTCTCCTGTAGATCTTACATTTCTTTGGAAAGCTCCTACTATGGAGAATCAATTTGATAATGGATACAGAGAGTTTCACTTTGTTTGACCCCGGAGGAGACCGTCTTTGACCAATGCATAGAGATGAAAAGAAATAGGATAGGGGAACAGAAATAAAAGAGATTGAAAAGAGAGAACTTGCCGAGGGAACTCCAAATTTGTGTGAAGCAACTTGAGTTTCAAGTGTCAAACCTTTCATAGAAGAAGAGACGAGAACCTTGGGTTGTACGGTCCCAAAGAACTGGACCGAATTACGACTCAACCATTTAAGTAGCCACTTTTGAGTTTTTTGACCCTAAAGGTTTTTAGAGCAGCCCAAATATTATAAATAATTTGGACCTCAATTTTTTTGGATGTTTACTTAATTCAGGGGCTCAAATGTGTCAATTAAATAATAGTATCGAGTTGGAGAATTGTGGAGTTTAAAATGAATGATTTGACCCAATTTATTGGAGATTAATTTTTGGGTCCTCCTATATTTTTGGGATTCCAGAAAATTTTATGTCCTCTCGGCTGCATATTTTGAAAATTTTGCATGCATATCCAACTTTAAAGGTTCGAAAATGAACTTTTCAAATGACGGGAGGATGATGTAGATAGACTTTATTATTTTGTTTTTGAGTTGTTAGCTTTAAATGTAATAAAAGGAGTTTAGTTCTCTTTAGGAAATATTAGAGTGTGTGAAGGGTATCTTAATTTTTGAATGCTTTTCTAGTTAGAGTGGGATTACTACTATTATAAATAGGTTATTTAGTCCCTTAAAAATGTTATATTGAATGTTTGGTCCATAATATATTTTCAAAAATAAATAGTCACTAAAAAGTGTTCCATGTAATTTTTTAACGTTGTTGTCAATGCTAATGTCACTAGGGACTAAAAATTATTTTTAAAATATATTAGACTGAAAATTAAATAATATATCATGGGCTTTTTGTTAAATCCCCTTATTTAAATTGTTGATGTTTTAACATTAGGACTTAATTAATATTACATGTAATTTATATTTGGTTGTCTTTTATTTACTTTTAGAGACCCACAGGCATATATACTGATGTATGTAATATATTTATATAATTATTTAAATAAAAAGTGTATCTTATGATACGATGGAATACACAATACTATCCACACTTTTTGAAAAAAACGATATGGCTCTAATATATGTTTTGACAACCTTGTTCTAAGATGTTTTATTATCTACCAAGACTTGTCTTTGAGGATAGTCGTGTCCTGTCATTTAAAGATAATGGATGCGTTATTCTAAATCGTTGTACTTCCTAACTTAATTGTGAAAAATACTCGATAAATAATAAACAGCTTAATACATTGATATTATTATTTGCATCTGTTAATATAAGCAGTATATTACATTTTTTGAACTACCGTGCCCCAATTGGGTCCTAAGTGACCAGAGTTTGTTGTATGAGGCTTAGAATCAATCGGGTGTCTTTTGTTTCTAGAGTTGCAGACACGAGCTTTGTTGATGTTTGTCTTAGTTAATTAGTTATTGTGAAATTAAGTTGGTATACTTGAAGAAACCTTGTAATCTACTAAAACTCTCTTTCAGCATAATTGTGTATGAAACAATGATTATCGTTTATTATATGTAGGAGAAATAAGAAAACGAGAGAAAATAAGAGAATGAATAAGCTATTGGAAGGCCTGCAATTTTTATAGTGAAAACTGCAAAATATTGAACGATTCACTGATATTCATTACATATGATAATCTAATCTGTAATCAGTATATTACACTTACAGAATCTCTGCACCTCAATTGGGTGTTGGAATTTAAATGAGAACTATATGGTTGTATTAGAATAAGTGAAGGAGTGAAGAAAAAATGAAGATAAGTTGGAGAAGACAAACTTGTTCTCAGAGAAAGAGGTGTTGTTTTTATTTTCGGCAGATTACATATATAAAACATTGGTGATGGGTTACATTTATATGATCAGATTTTTCAACGAACTAGACACATTAATTGACGTCTTAGGTACACATTAATTATCCCTATAGTAGCCCCTATAGAAGCCCCTAAGCAACCCCTAAGCAACCTCTACAGCAGCCCCTATACATTAATTAGGAACACTAGGTAGAGGAGCTAAAAACTGCTATGCATTAATTTAACACTCCCCTTAATGCATTTGTTGAACACCCATCATTTCTCTAAGAAAATGAAAATGTCCTTGGGTAGAGCTTTGGTGAAGATATCTGCAACTGGCTCTTCGGTCTTGATATATTTGAGTTGAATATCTTCATCCTCCACGGCCTCTCTAGTGAAATGATGTTTGATTGCAATATGCTTTGTGCGACTATGGTAGACGGGGTTCTTTGTCATGGCAATCGCGGATTGGTTGTCACAAAGTATGGGAGTAGCATATCCTTGCTTTTCACCAACATCCTCTAAAATTCTTCTTAGACACATCGCTTGTGCAGTTGCCAATGATGACGACACATATTTGGCCTCGGTGGATGATTGATCTACCGTTTGTTGCTTCTTTGATGCCCATGAAACTGCTCCGGAGCCAAGAGAAAATACATACGCGGAAGTACTTTTTATGTCATCAATAGAACCAGCCCAATCACTATCACAAAACCCAAGTAACTTTATCTCAACATTCTTCTTATACTTGATGCCAAAATCAGAGGTTCCTTGGATGTACCTTAACACTCTTTTTACAGCCCCAAAATGAGTTTGACTCGGCTTGTGCATGTACCGAGACAATAAACCAGTAGCATACATGATATCCGAACTCGTAGCCGTCAAGTACAACAAACTTCCAACCAAACTTCTATAAATAGATGCATCAACCTCCTTGCTTCCATCTTCTTTCAATAATTTTTCATTCACCACCAAAGGCGTAGCCACCAATTTGCAATTCATCATTTTGAATTTTTCAAGAAGGGTTTTAGCATACTTCTTTTGGAAAATAAAAATACTATCTTATTGTTGATAAATTTCAATGCCCAAGAAGTAATTTAGAAGACCCAAATCACTCATTTCATATTTTTTCATCATGTCACTTTTGAAATCTTCAATCAATTTTGCATCACTACCGGTAAACACCAAGTCATCAACGTAAAGAGAGACAATAAGAATACCTATTGCCCCGCTTCTTTTGATGTACAAGGTTGGCTCACTTTTACTTCTTTGAAAGCCTCTTTCATTGAAGTATGCATGAATCTCACGAAACCTTGATCGGGGAGCTTGCTTCAAGCCGTACAAGGCCTTTTTAAGCTTGTATACCTTCTTTTCCTCACCTTTCATCACGAATCCTTAAGGTTGGTCAACGTACACCACTTCATTCAATACACCATTCAAGAATGCATATTTTACATCAAGTTGATACAAAAACTAACCTTTTTGAGTGGCCATGCCAACAAGTTCTCTAATGTTGTCTAGCCTTGCCACGGGTGCAAATGTCTCCTGAAAATCAATTTCGAGTTGTTGAGAATACCCCTTTCCTACAAGTCTTGCTATGTTCTTTTGGATTGAGCCATCCGGATTAACCTTGATTTTGTAAATCCACTTCACACCAATGACCTCTTTATTTTTAGGCCTCTCCACTAATTCTCAAGTTTTGTTCTCCTAAATAACCTGAATTTCTTCTTCCATTGCAAGCTGCCAGACTTTTTCATTTTTAGCATCTTCAAAGGTCTCTGATTCAGCTATGCAAAAATTATATCTAGCATACACATTATTTAGACTTCTTATTCTTTTTGGAGTTGATCTTGGAGATGAGGAGTTTGATCTTGATGGAGAGCTTCAGTATGATTGTGGACTTGCATTTGGACCTGCATTAGGAGACATTTGAGGAGCTTATACATCTTCCTCTTCATCTTCTTCAACACTTTATGATTCTTCATTAAGGGTGATAACATGATTTTGGGATTTTTTTCTTTCCAATACCAAAAGGATTTCTCATAAAAAATTACATCTCTACATATAATCACTTTGTTCCTCTTCAAAATAAAGAGTCTATAGCCCTTTGATTTTCAGCTATATCCCACAAAGATGCATTTTTCACTACTTTCATCAAGCTTGTGTCTCACTTCTTTTGGGACATGAGCAAAGAAAATACAACCAAACACCCTCAAATGGTTCACGGATGGTTTTCTTCCATTCCATGCCTCAAATGGAGTTTGGTTTTCTACGGCCTTTGTAGGGCATCTATTCATCAAATAAACCGTCGTATACACCGCTTCGGCCCAAAAAGTATATGGCAGCCATTTCTCATGTAACATGGATTTTGTCATTTCCTCGATGGTTTTATTCTTCCTTTCTGCCACTCCATTTTGTTGTGGAGTATACCCAACCGTTAGTTGTCTTTCCATTCCAATATCTTCACAAAATTTATCAATCTCTTTAGAGTTGTATTCTCCACCTCTATCACTTCTCAAAATTTTCAAGTAGTGATCACATTGTTTTTCAACTAGTTTGTGAAATTTTCTAAAAATGGCATAACATCTGATTTTTACCGCATAAAATACTCCCAAGTCATCCATATAAAATCATCAATAAAGGTAATGAAGTATTTGTTACCGGCATGAGAAGTGTTCTTCATTGGTCCACACACATCGATATGAACAAGCTGCAATGGTGATTTAGCTCTCCATGCTTTCTCCTTTGGAAAAGGCTCTCGGTGGTGCTTTCGAAGAGCGCATCCTTCACAAACTCAATTTACTTCTTGGATGCTTGGCAGCCCATAAACTATGCTCTTTTGGTGCAAATTCTTCATGCTTTGAAAATTCAATTGCCCATATCTTCTATGCCATAGCCATATGTCGTCAACCTCATTCATCTTCAATGCCACATTCTTTGAGTATCGAAAAATGAGAGGAAAATTTCTATTCTTTTCCATCTTGATTTGTGCAACAACTTGGCTTCTCCCACCTTTGTCAAAAATTATGCAAGAGTCTTCTTCAAAGAGAATAGTGTACCCATGTTCCGCAAGTTGCCCAACACTCAATAAATTCTGGTCTAAATCCGGAACTAGTAACAAATCTCGGATATACTTTATTCCTTTCTCCGTTTCAATGGCTATAGTACCCTTGACCTTTGTTTGGACTAAGGCACCATTATCCATCTTCACTTAAGAATTAGAAGAAGTATCCATAGAGGTAAAAATATTTTGATCTCCGGTCATGTGATTACTACACCCACTATCAAGAAACCACAAATCATTTCTTTGCCTCGATGCACTTTGACAAGAAAAAAACATATTCCCCTCACATTCTTGTTCTTCGATGAAGCTAGCTTGTTGGTTGTTCTTGAGCCGACAATATTTTTTAAGCTCAAATTTCTTACAATTGTGACATTGTGGCTTTCCCCGGAACCAACAATCTTTATCAATATGGCTACTTCTCTTGCAAATACTACACTTTTGTTGATTAAAACTTTCATTACTTTTTCTTCTTTCAAAATTATTTCTACCTCTTCCTCGAGTGTTTCTTCCTCTTCCTCTTCCATGTCTTCCACCTCGAACAAGATTCACTTTTGGTTGATCAAAAAATTATTTGGCCCCAACATTGAGCTTAGATTGAAAGGCACTCTCAACAGATTTTTCAGAGTGTCTACTCAACCTTTGCTCATATGTTTTAATGGAACCCATCAATTCTTCAACACTCAAAGAGTCTATTTCTTTAGTTTCTTCAATAATGGCAACAATGGGGTCATACTTTTCCGGCAAACTAATCAAAAAAATTTCAACAATCCTTTGGTCGAAAAGTTGTTCCCCATATGTTTTCATTTGATTCACAATCTCCATTAATCTAGAGAAATAATCTATCAATATTTCCACATCCTTCATCTTCATATTCTCAAAATCTCTTCTTTGGGACTAAATTTTAATAGCCCTTGACTTAAAAGTACCTCTGAATTATTTTTTGTAAAATATCCCAAGCCTCCTTTGCTTTGTTTGCATTGATGATTCTTGGAAATATTGTTTCAACTAACCCATGTTGGATTAGGCTTAAAGTTTTTACATCTTTCTTCTTGTGCTCCTTTAACTTTTGCTTTTGACCTTCCGACAAAGCCGTGATATCCTCCGGTTCATCAAACCCATCCTCAATACACTCCCATAAATCAAATGAAATGAAAATGGTTTTCATTTTTATAGACCAAAAATCATAGTTCTCTCCATCAAAAATTGGAATTAAGGGTTGTTGGTTATCCATTTGGTTACTAGAACTTGCCATAAATTTTCTGTCGCTTTTCGTCGGATTTATTTTTTGGCCAGCAAAGAAAATACACCCAACTCTTGATCAGAACAGGATCTGATACCACTTTGTTGGAATTTAAATGAGAACTATATGGTTATATTAGAAGAAGTGAAGGAGTGAAGAAAAAATGAAGATAAGTTGTAGAAGACAAACTTGTTCTTAGAGAAAGAAGTGTTGTTTTTATTTTCAGCAAATTACATATATAAAACATAGGTGATGAATTACATTTATATGCTCAGATTTTTCAACTAACTAGACACATTAATTGCCCTCTTAGGAACACATTAATTATCCCTATAGCAGCCCCTAAGCAACCTCTACAGCAGCCCCTATACATTAATTAGGAACACTAGGTAGAGCAGCTAAAAACTGCTATGCATTAATTTAACATTGGGTGTGTGCAAGAGTGGAAACACTACAAATATTGAAGACTAAATGTTACACTTTGAGCGCAATTAAGAGCGTCGAATGTGGGTGTGTCTGAGAGGGAGATATACAAGTGTTATTATATATGGATCAAGTCACCACGAGCTTTTGAACACTATTTGGTACTGTATTGTCACCTTGTGCCTCTAACATTGCCTTTGCATGTCTAAAACTCTAACTTTTACTATATGCAGACTTCTGATAATGTGGAGACTCACTTCATCTTCTTCTCATGCGCGGATGGTAATCTCTCTCTCTCTCCCTCCCTATAAAAAAAATTGATTTCATCTAGGTGCATGAACTCTTTACAATACATGATAAACCCTATATATATTATATTATTGGACTCACTTAATAAACATTTTTCCAAAGAAAAACAAAGACGTACATGTCATACAAAAATGTAGATCATATTCTATATTTGTAATAATGAAGTTGTGTTGTCACTTATATTTGAAATGTATACCATAATTATGCATTACATGGTTATAAAAAAGATTGTATTCAATGCACACAACTTCTGCTTAACTACATGGTTTGAGAGAAGCGGATATCGGTTGGCCTTACTCTCATATATGGAGAGGCGAGACCAATCGTAACTTGGACGGGGTCACTTGCCATCGCATGATTATAAAGAGACAATAAATATACTCCCTCCGTCGCAAATTAGTAGTAATCCTTTCATTTTTAGTCCATCCCAAATTGGTAGTCCCATTTTTGAAAATAATATATAAATCAAAGTTATCTATTCAAACAATATCCATGAGAGAACAATGATTCAAGTGCATGCCTTCCATTATAAGATGAACATTATTTTGCAGGTAAATTTGGATCGAGGGAGTATATAGTACTACTCCTGCAAAAAATTATAATTTTCTAAGTATCACAAATTATGCAACATTTTAATTATTAAATAGTGAATTGAAACCCAATGTCATATTAAACAAACATGGTCCAGCCTCAGTAAATAGACAAACCAAAGGCAACATGTTAATTGGCATAAGATTACTTCACGATTGCATATTTCTGAGTCTCATTTGCCTCTTTCATTTTCTCTAGAGAATAATGAAAGCCAATTTTATTTAGTATATACAAAGTATGTTTCATTTTTAATAGTGATAAGGCTGCTTACATTTAACCCATAGTTGCGGGAACCTCGTGCACTGAGTTTGCCCTTTTGTTGAGGGAAGTTGTTGCTATGGTCTTGGGGAATCTTATGCTTTGACTTTGGTCGAGGTTGGGGTGTGAGTGATCCAATACTATTAGTCTCAATTATCTCATTAGCAGATAAAAGGGTTGGTCCAGGATTAATATTAATACTTTTTTTCAGAAAACATGAACACGGTGATGATTTGTCAAATTACGTATATTGTTTCATGGGATACTTAAAAATGCGTGAGGTGCAGGTGGAGATGATGCTGAAAGAAATTTTTCTTAAAGTTGTTGTTAAAGAGGGAAATAATATTATGGAGTCAACAAACCCTCTATCGGATGCGTATTACCAATATGACTATAGATGGGCATTTACCTCGCAACATAATTTTATTGCGTTCTACGTGATATATTCTGTAAAAATGTGATATGTAGGACGACTTTATGAGCACGATGGAAGGAGACCAGGACCTATTTCACATGGCATTACCTCTCCCAACGGGTTATTACATGTAATGGTTATATTATTTCCAATTTAAGATTCTTTGAGAATTCATACTGAAGAGCTAATAAATCCGAAGAAATTTGAAATAAATTTTGTTAATATTACAGGATGCAACCAAAGTTATCCAAAGGATGATCCAGAAAAACCTCGATTCGATTAACTTCGATGTCATTGCTATTTCTAAGAAGGTTGATGATTAGGCATAAATTCTTCCTAATTTATCCCTTAATTTCGGTACTTTAATCACCTCGAACAATGTAATTGGATTGAATTTATCTCATAATCTTGCTACTGACTTATCCTAACAAGTACACCGAGTTTCTGGTATTTCGTTATGATTTTACAGGTGTCTAATGTCAAGAAATGGAAGAAGGAAACCGGAAGAATAGAGAAAGTCAACAAGAAAAGTCAAAAGGGAAAAAGAGTCATTCCTACCCAGAATCCGGATGAGGTACCTAAATAGAAGCTGAAGGAATCATCCTCAGAAGCACCTAGGAAGAAACGGTACCTCAATTGGATACCCGGAACAAAAGATATGGGCAGTCAAAGTTTGAAGGAAAAGTCAAATAGGCAGATCGGTCCGCCCTCAACCCGGACCGGTCCGCTGTGTAAACTCCAGAGAACTGCAAACCGAAGGCAAACCGAAGAAGGAATAAATTAAAAGAACCGATCCGCCCCCGGACCGGTCCGCCTGGAAAATAAAAGAATCGATCCGCTTTAGAAGCGGACCGATCCGCCTAAGGGCCGGACCGGTCCGCCCATCGAGATTTTGTTTTCTGATTCTCCTCTAAAGACTCCGACTTATACTCAACTTCTTGTAATTTCATTTAGGGTATAAAAACCCGAATTATTTTTATTGTAGGGTAGGCAAGAACGGAGGGGATTAGTTTAATCTCTCTTATTCTTCCATAAACCCTAGTTGTAGATACAATTTCCAGTTTTATTCAAGGATTGAAGGTTTATTCAAAGTTTGTGTGATTACCAATTTTATTTATTGCTGCGATTGTTCCTTGGGTAATTTTAGTAAGTTGTTTCTTCTTTGTGATTCTATTCTACAGTATTCCATCAATTGTCCTTAGATTAACCATGAACACTTGCATGTTAAACACTGTTTTCATCACTTTCATCATGTTAGGCTAGATTTTCTAAGGCCGGGATACATGAAACCAACCTGATCTGGTAACTGCACGTATAAAATTAATCCTCTGAATTTAGTGATTAATTGTGACCGTATTGCGTAGTCACACAACAACTGTAGATCTAAATATATCGTTTCCCCTGGGTAACCGGGATGATTGAGAATATAATTCGAGTGTCACTATCGCTATACCTATTTACTCATCCTTTGATTAAGTATGACGCGGGCTTGAACCTCGTATACGTAATGCTTGGGAGTACTAAACATTGGGTCAAATTAATTAGATAAATTTACGATTAATATTATAACTGCAGTACACTAGGGTTGGGGGATTGTATTCCCGTCCTATTTTCTTCATCATCTCATTTAAAAGTTCAAATCAAACTTTCATTCACATTTTTAGGTAATTTAGTGTAATTGCACATTTTCATAATTACATAATTGCATTTAGATTAATCATTCCCAAAATCCAAATCAATCTTTTCATTCTTTCTTAGAGTCATCGTTAGGATTCTTCCGTCTTATCCCATCGTCACAACTCCGTTGTCCTTTTTCCCTGAGGATCGATACCCGACTTGTCGGATTATTACTTGAATGACAGGCTTGCACTTGAGCCTAGAGAGTACACACTTTAGAGACACATTCTAAGTCGTGTCAAGTTTTTGGCGCTGTTGCCGAGGAACTAGGTAGACTTAGGATTAGATCGAGTCAATCCAAAGCTTTGACCAAAAATTCAAAAATCCAAAAACATAAAAAAATATAAAAAGCACAAAAAGATTCACCACCATCTCTCACAAACTTAATGCAAAATTCTGAAACCACTCCCACACCCCATAATACTCCAACCAGCATTCACGAAAATCCACTTGTTGAGTATAATCCCGATAGTCCCCACACTCCGAACGCCCCACAGTTCTGGATCCCACCTCCCACACCGTCGCAGTCAATCTCTAGTAACACTCCCTTCTCCTTCGTAGGACACTCTTCAAGCACACCCAGTGAGAGCGCCGAGTCGTCCAGTGAGAGAGATATGTCGCAGCATAGTAATGCACCTACCGGTGAGGAAGAGCCTCCGTACCGCCCGTTGAGAGAATTCTTATATCCCGAGCGCACTGTCACTCCGGGATGCAATATACTCCCGTATAATGCCGGGCAGTTCCGATTCAAAAATGGGATGATCCAGATGCTACCACACTATCACGGTATGGATTCTAAAAAGGCATACCTGCATATAAGGGAATTTGAGGACGTGTGTGATACTCTCAACGATCAAACTTGCACACAAGAAGTGATTCGCCTCAAACTCTTCCCATTCTCGTTAAAAGATAAAGCTAATACCTGGCTATGTTCTTTACCTCCGAGCTCGATTCCATCTTGGAACGAGTTACAATCCAGATTTCTCAAGAAGTTCTTTCCACCACATCGAACAATCTCCATAAAGGCTCAGATTCAATCGTTCAGGCTATTGTATAATGAGCCATTCCATCGATGTTATGAGCGTTTCAATGAGTTAACTTCTTCGTGCCCCCATCATGGATTTGATACAGCTCAAATCATTTCCTTCCTCTATAATGGGTTGAACCTTAACTCCAAGCAACTCATTGAAACCATGGGTAGTGGTCCGTTTATCGAGCTAGATTGCCACGATGCTGAGCTTCACCTGAGGTATGTCGCCGAGACTACCCAATCATGGGATATTTCTGATCCTAATGCTCAGAATCGAAATCGTCAAGCGACCACCACTCCATCGACGTCCGGCCTATACCATGTAGATAAGACCTCTATGTCGGACTGTCGGTTGGACACCCTTGAGAAAGGATTTGGAGATTTATGCGAGGTAGTTGGATCTATCAAGAATCCCGTCGAAAAGGTGTGTGCAATTTGTGAGGCGAGACATTCAACTGAGGAATGCTCGGCGATACCCGCCTGCAAAGTAATGTTGCAGGAGCAAGTTAGTGGTATAGGAGGCTTTAAGGGTAATTTCGATGCCCCGCACGGGAATTCATACAACCCTTCGTGGAAGAATCATCCCGGCTTTATCTACGGGCAACAACATACCGCAATGAACCCTCCTTCGCATGTTGCCCCTCCTCCTCCACAACAATTTCAACAAGCTCCACACATGCAAGGACATGTGCAAGAACCACCACCTTACGGAAATTATATCCCGCCACAGCGGAGAACTCTCGAGGATACGATGAATCACTAGCCAGACCGCAAACAATGCCAAATATGATCGTCTAATTGGTGACATAAATGCGAACCTGTCCAAAATTCAATCCTCGTTGAGCGTTCAAGAGAAGGGCAAGTTTCCTGCCCAGGGCCAAAGACCTCCCCAAGGTCAAACTAGTGTTAGCTCCACTTCTACTGATCATCAGGAGCAATGTCAAGCTGTGACCACTCTTCGTAGTGGGAGAGTCGTTGATTTATCACCTCCCCCACACGACACAACAAAAGACAAGGAGATTTCGCCCGGCACGAAAGAGGCCGAAGATGTCCCCTTGAACGAGAGTGATAAGGAAGACACTAGTGAGCCTGAGGTGGTAGTGAAACCACCCTCCGCAGCACCATTTCCTCGAAGGTTGATTCCTTCCCAGAAAGGAAACCTACGTGATGACGTTCTAGAAATACTAAAGCAGGTAAAGCTGAATTTACCATTCATCGATGCCATCAAACAAATTCCAGCTTATGCAAAAGTCATCAAAGATTTGTTGACGGTAAAAAGGAAGATGAAAGTAAAGAAGAATGTCTTCCTAGCACAGAACGTGAGCTCCGTCCTACTCAATGAACTCCCTCCTAAATTCAAAGATCTCGGTGCACCCACCATTTCCTGCATCATTGGAGAGAACAAAATTGAAAAAGCCTTACTTGACTTGGGAGCAAGTGTCAATATCCTCCCTTACTCCATCTATCGGCAACTTGATTTGGGCGACCTCAAGCCCATAAGAATCACTCTCCAATTAGCGGATCGAACTGTGAAGGTCCCACGAGGTGTAGTAGAGGACGTGATCGTTCAAGTTGACACTTTCTACTTCCCGGTATACTTTGTCATTTGGGACACGGAGCCTTCCTTAATCTCGACCAATCATGTTCCCATCATTCTCGGGCGCCCATTTTTAGCGACAGCTAACGCTATTATTAACACAAGGAATGGGTGAATGCAGCTCACTTTTGGGAATATGACATTAGAGACCAACATCTTCAACATAGCCCAACATACGGGAGAGGAAGATGATATTCACGCGGTGAGTCTCATAGATGAGATAGTAGAGGAGTACTTTGAGGAGAATTGTTGTGGCGATGCCTTAGGATCCGGTCTGGTTTCGAGAAATGAGAGTGGGGGGACGTATACTGAGTACGAGAGGGATATTGGGGAGTTAAGAGAGTTAATCGATGAGAGAGCGTCAGACGAGGACGCGAGAAATGTGAATTGGGTTTCTAAATTCGAGGAGTTACCACCACGGGATACACGCGTTGTTCCCTCCGACGAAAAGTTTCCAACTCTTGAATTAAAGAAACTCCCCTCCCATATCAAATATGCATACTTAGGAGAGGATGAGTCATTTCCCGTTGTTATCTCCTCTAGCCTAGATGACGAGTAGGAGGGTAAGTTGTTAAAAATTTTGAGGAAGCACCTAAGTGCTTTTGGTTGGTGTATAGCTGATTTGAAGGGGATAAGTCCTCTGATTTGCACCCACAAGATTCACCTCGAAGAGGATGTCAAGCCCTCTAGAGAAATGCAAAGAAGACTGAACCCCAACATGAAAGAAGTTGTGAGAACCGAGATCATTAAACTATTGGATGCCGGGATTATCTACCCAATCTCGTATAGCAAATGGGTGAGCCCTATTCAAGTCGTCCCGAAGAAGTCGGGTATGACTGTGATTGAGAATGCTAAGGGAGATCTTGTTCCCCAACACACCACCACCGGTTGGCGTGTTTGCATTGATTAAAGGAAACTCAATGCGGGAACAAGAAAAGATCATTTCCCCTTGCCATTCATTGATCAAATGCTTGAGAGAGTTACGGGCCACCCTTATTATTGCTTCCTTGATGGTTATTCCGGATATAACCAGATTGAGGTCGATATACTTGACCAAGAGAAGACGACTTTCACTTGTCCTTTTGGTACGTTTGCCTACAAACGTATGCCATTCGGCTTGTGTAATGCACCCGCGACCTTTCAAAGGTGCATGTTGAGCTTATTTAGTGACATGGTCGAAAGAGGACTTGAGGTGTTCATGGACGATTTTAGCATTTTTGGCACCTCTTTCGATCTTTGTCTAGAAAAATTAGAACAAGTACTTGCTCGGTGTGTGGAGAAGAACTTAGTGCTGAATTGGGAGAAATGTCATTTCATGGTCACTGAAGGAATAGTTCTCGGCCACATAGTATCATCTAAAGGCATAGAGGTTGATAGGGCTAAGATAGATGTCATAGCTTACCTTCCCCCACCGAGATCGCTTAAAGACGTACGCTCATTCTTGGGTCACGTCGGGTTTTATCGAAGGTTCATTAAGGATTTTAGTTCTATCGCAAGACCCTTAAGCAACCTTCTCATGAAGGACAACCCGTTTGAGTGGACCGAGGCATGCCAAAGCTCCTTTGACAAATTAAAGAACATGCTCGTGTCCGCTCCCATCATGCAAGTTCCGGATTGGTCCCTACCATTCGAACTTATGTGTGATGCAAGAGATTACGCGATTGGGGCCGTTTTGGGCCAACGTCAAGATAAACAAGCTCATGTCATCTACTACGCTAGCCGGACCCTTACCGGACCTCAACTCAACTACTCTACCACGGAGAAGGAGTTACTAGCAGTAGTCTTTGCCCTTGATAAGTTCAGATCGTATCTCATTGGTTCTCCTATAATTGTCTTCACCGACCACGCGGCTTTAAAGTATCTACTTGCGAAGAAAGACGCCAAGCCGCGCCTCATAAGGTGGATCCTACTCCTACAAGAGTTCAATCTCTCTATCAAGGATAAGAAAGGAGTAGAAAACGTCGTTACCGACCATTTGTCTCGGCTTTCGTCCGATGTACCTAGTGATCCCATTCCCATAGACGAATACTTTTCGGATGAGCAACTTTTTGCTACCTCTTCTTTACCTTGGTTTGCGGATATAGTAAACTACCTTGTCACGGGAGTCGTACCTCCCGACTGGACACCGCAAGATAAGAAGAGGTTTCTTACTTGGTCGTGCATGTTCTTCTACGATGATCCATTCTTGTTTAAATATTGTGACGACCAAATCATCTGACGATGCGTACCGGATGACGAGATCCCGAAAGTCATCCAGTTTTGTCATTCGGAAGCGTGTGGAGCCCACTTTTCCACGAAAAAGACGACCGCTAAAATTCTGCAATGCGGTCTATATTGGCCCACATTATTCCGGGATGTGAACAATGCTTGCAAATCTTGCAATAGGTGCCAACGGATGGGAGCCATTACTCGACGAGACATGATGCCTCTTACCCCCATACTCATCATTGAAATCTTCGACTGTTGGGGTATTGACTTCATGGGTCCCTTTCCCCCTTCCTTTGGTTTCCTATACATCCTTGTTGCGGTAGATTAGGTTTCTAAATGGGTAGAAGCGATAGCTACCAAAACAAATGACAACAAGGTGGTGATAAAGTTCCTACAGGAACACATACTTTCCCGCTTCGGTGCTCCGAAAGCGATAATTAGTGATAATGGCAAGCACTTTTGCAATTGTCCATTCGGGAAGCTTATGAGAAGGTATGGCGTCGTTCACAAGGTTGGAACGACGTATCACCCACAAACAAATGGGAGGGCCGAACTAGCGAATCGTGAGATCAAGAACTTCTCGAGAAGACCGTCAATCCTAACCGGAAAGATTGGTCAATTAGACTGAACGATTCGCTATGGGCCTATCGCACCGCATACAAAAATCAGCTTGGCATGTCCCCTTTCCACTTCGTGTATGGAAAACCTTGCCATCTCCCCGTGGAGTTAGAACACAAAGCGTATTGGGCAATTAAGGAGCTCAATTATGCCATGGATAAAGCCGGTGAAGCTCGCAAGCTTCAAATAAATGAGTTAGAGGAGATACGCAATGATGCATATGAGAATGCCAAAATTGCCAAAGAAAGGATGAAACTCGCTCACGACAGCATCATTCGACGCAAAGAGTTTCTCCCCGAGAAAAAATTTCTTCTCTATAACTCTCGGCTTCATCTCTTTCCGGGAAAGTTGCGGTCGCGATGGTCTGGCCCGTTTGTTGTCAAGAATGTTTTCCCCCACGGAGCTGTCGAAGTAGAAGATTTAAAAGGGGGAAATACATTCAAAGTGAATGGACAACGCCTAAAGCCATATCTTGAGGCGTGTGGTGAGGAAGTCAACACCGTTTGGTTGTCGGACCCCATTTACGGGGTAGAGTGAACAGTTTCAGTTAGGTCGTCACACCCCCAACGCGTATGGGGTGAGAGTCGTGTGTGTCGTGTGCATTAGTGAGTGTCGTTAGGATTTTGGTACATTCGGGTTTAGCATGTGCATGTTCGGGAATTGGGTCAATTCGAGTGACCGGTGATATTGAGAGGTCCTTAGTCTATATTTGGTGAGGAGCGCGTTTTAAAAGTGCAATATTTCGAGGAAGAGAGGTTGAAATCCAGTTTTGGGGAAATTCCAGCCTAAATCCCCAAGCCGGACCGGTTCCTTTAATTTAAGGCCGGACCGGTCCGCCATCGGACCGGTTCCTTTAATTTTAAGCCGGACCAGTCCGCCTGTCGAATTTTCTGGAAATTAAATACCCGGACCGGTTCTCCCCTGGACCGGACCGGTTCGCCTTCTGCAGATTCGTTGAATCCCTTCCTCCCATTCACCCCCCTTCCCCCCAATTACCATCCTTCCCTCCCATTCGGTTTCCCACATCCCCATACACCCTTTCCCTCCAAATACCTTTCCCTCCAACCACCTTTTCCCTCCAAATCCTTTCCCTCCACTATAAATTCAACCCTATCCCTCCTCTTCTCTTCACACCTCAAACAAAATTTCTCTCCTCTCCCTCTCCAGATTTTTGTGAGTTCCATCCTCTCTGTCTCCATGGCCCCCCGTGCTGCCCCCACCAAATACGCATCCACCGACATCCTACACTCCGGGAGCAACGAGTTCCGCTCCCGCCAAGAGGAGCGATGGTGCACCAACTTCTTCGGGACAAGCCGAAAACTCCATATGGAGCGCGCGGTTCAATGGAACGCGCTGCCCAATTCTGTCACGGCCCTATTCATGGCCCGGGGGTGGTGTCGTTTCCTCAACGAACCGCATGACGTCGTGTGGGCTTCTGAGGTCCGGTTATTCTATGGAACACTCGTAAGGACGGACCAATATGAGGCCCAAGATTACGTCGATGGGATGGTCGTTCCTTTTTCCTTAGCCATCCTCACGGCCAAATTGGCTACCTTTGGTGTTCCGGACCCCCAAGACTTCACATATCCCCGTAACGTTCCTCCGGTCGCTAAGGACGTCATCATGGAGCGCATTGCTCCAAACGTGGCTTGGGCGGGCCAAACCGTCGCTGTTGGACAACTCAATGAAAAGGTGCGCCTCACTTTCCAAATCGTATGGGCCAACATTCTTCAAACGTCTAACGATTCCGCCATGAGGCCTCGGCAAGCCACCTTGACCTACCATCTCTTCGATCCCCATACCTCCATCCATTTGGCCCTAACATTGTATGCCGACATCGTTGCCACTTCTTTGGATGAGAAGGGTACCGCCCCTTTGCCCTATGCCCGTTTGATCACGTCTATCCTCCAAGACGCCGGCATTGAGGCCCCTGTCGACCGCACCCGGATTCCCGATCCCTTTGGACAGGGCACTCTCACTAAGAGTGCCAAACAGCTAGCCATAATCCGGGCACGGTGGGGTCATGATAGAGAGGAAGAGGCTGCCTCGGAAGAGAGCGCGGGGGAGGAGACCGCCGAAGCGGACGTTGAGATGGGTGACGTCGGTGCCGACTACAAGTCGGCAGACGAGGAGGACGACCCTGACTTTGAGTGGGCAGGTACCGACATCTCGACCCGGTTCTCCACCCTTGAGAACCTATTCGAGACCTTTGAGAACCGATTCGAGAACTTTGTGATCGACTACCAACGAGATCAGAATCGGGCGGCTCGAAGGCAAGCGGATATCTACCGCCGCCTAGGGGACCCTAATGAGCCACTACCATCACATTTTCATGATCCCTATGGCCCCGACGCGCCCAGCTCATCCCATTTCCCTCCCCTGTGATGTTTGTTGATTATGGACTGTTTTGATGTATTCCTTCTCATATCCTACATATGCTGTATTCCTGTTTGTACCACAGTCTTATGTTATAAAAAGTTGCATTTTTCTATATTTGTTTGTTTTAATTATTGCACTTATTATTTTGCCTTATTTAGATTTTAGTCCTTTTTGCTTGAGGACAATGCAAAAGTCTAAGTTAGGGGGGGTCACAAGTGCATATTTCTAAAACTTCACAAATTTTCAAAAATGCCCAAAAATTTCTAGAAAAATCATAAAATTTTGAAAAATCCAAAAATATTTTTGTTCAAAATAAATAAAAATTGGAATTCAAATTTTTCAAAAATATCATTAAAAGTCAAATTGGAGTCTCAAAGTGTAAAAAGTCAACATACACAAAGCCGAAATTGACCAAAGATGGAAATTGTGCAAAAAAAAAAAGTGACGACTTAACGAATAAATGTGGAGATTAACAAACCCGGTGAGATTCGAGCCTATCACGTTTTGCGAGATTTTAAATCAATCCGAGTTAATTGTTAACTCAAAGTTCTTTTTAGCGCTTAATAAGTTGTCAAGGATCTTAATTCTTTCATTTTGATCAGTTTTGAAAAAATGTGTGCAATATTGCCTTGAAAAACGTGCCAAATTAGTCTTTAAATTAAATTCACCTCGAAACGCATATGGTAACGCAATTGGCATTTTGGACAATGAAGTAGGCCCTCGTTTGTCACCCAAAAATATTGGCCAGAAAAAGTAGCGAAAAATTACCCTTTGCAACCCAAATTGAGCCGAATAATTTTTCCTTTGAGTCCGAAGAGTGCATAAAAAAGGGGCAAGAAAAAAATAAATAAATGTGCTCAACAAAAATAGAGAAAAAGAAAAAAATAAAAAAAAATGAGCAATAGCCCAGAAAAAGCACCAACGGACATCATAAATAACTTTTCCAATTCCAACCTTCCCTACCATTTTCATTTTACCCAATACACCTTAAACCCCAAAAAAGTCCTAACCGAGTCTAAAGTGTAGAATTGGTTACCGCGTAGAGAGCTAATACATCAAAAGATAATAAAGGAGATTAAGTGCGCGAATAAGAGGCAATATTCCCGTTTTTAAAACCGTAATCCGTTGATGAGATCCTTTCATCATGAAATTTCCGTCTTTCTAAATGTATGCGTGATTTTGCGTCCATTATATTTACTCTTTATATCACTCATACCGAGAGAAAATCCATATTCCGAGTGGTTCGTTTGAGAGAGCTTCCCGTGAAAATTTGAAATCAAAACGAATTTTCGGATAAGTAACGTAATGATTAATCGGTGGAAATCGACGGTTATATTTCTGGCTTCACACACACGCACTACAGTTTGAGACTTGTAAACATGACTTAATGATGATTATTTTCTGGAAAAGTTTGAATTATACAATTTTTGGTTATTTTGAAGTTCCTTGAGTCGAATTTTGTGGGTATATTCTCTGCAAACCCTCACGAGACACAACTCGTCCCACTAGGGTAACCTAGGGGTTTAAAGGCTTGTTGCATACGCCAAATGCAATCGCGTGCCCGCGAAAGAGGTATTTTATCCCAATAAAATGTTTTTCAAGAGTTGAGCCTTGCTAGAATTCTTTTACATTGCTCGGGACGCGCAAAGTTCTAAGTTAGGGGGGTTTGATTAGGCATAAATTCTTCCTAATTTATCCCTTAATTTCGGTACTTTAATCACCTCGAACAACGTAATTGGATTGACTTTATCTCATAATCTTGCTACTGACTTATCCTAACAAGTACACCGAGTTTCTGGTATTTCGTTATGATTTTACAGGTGTCTAATGTCAAGAAATGGAAGAAGGAAACCGGAAGAATAGAGAAAGTCAACAAGAAAAGTCAAAAGGGCAAAAGAGTCATTCCTACCCAGAATACGGATGAGGTACCTAAAGAGAAGCTGAAGGTATCATCCTCACAAGCACCTAGGAAGAAACGGCACCTCAATCGGATACCCGAAGCAAAAGATATGGGCAGTCAAAGTTTGAAGGAAAAGTCAAATAGGCAGACCGGTCCGCCCTCAACCTGGACCGGTCCGCTGTGCAAACTCCAGAGAACTGCAAACCGAAGGCAAACCGAAGAAGGCAAAAATTAAAAGAACCAATCCGCCCCCGGACCGGTCCGCCTGGAAAATAAAAGAATCGATCCGCTTTAGAAGCGGACCGATCCGCCTAAGGGCCAGACCGGTCCGCCCATCGAGATTTTGTTTTCTGATTCTCCTCTAAAGACTCCAACTTATACTCAACTTCTTGTAATTTCATTTAGGGTATAAAAACCCGAATTATTTTTATTGTAGGGTAGGCAAGAACGGAGGGGATTAGTTTAATCTCTCTTATTCTTCCATAAACCCTAGTTGTAGATACAATTTCCAGTTTTATTCAAGGATTGAAGGTTTATTCAAAGTTTGTGTGATTACCAATTTTATTTATTGCTGCGATTGTTCCTTGGGTAATTTTAGTAAGTTGTTTCTTCTTTGTGATTCTATTCTACAGTATTCCATCAATTGTCCTTAGATTAATCATGAACACTTGCATGTTAAACACTGTTTTCATCACTTTCATCATGTTAGGCTAGATTTTCTAAGGCCGGGATACATGAACCCAACCTGATGTGGTAACTACACGTATAAAATTAATCCTATGAATTTAGTGATTAATTGTGACCGTATTGCGTAGTCACACAATAATTGTAGATCTAAATATCTTGTTTGCCCTTGGGTAACCGGGATGATTGAGAATATAATTCGAGTGTCACTATCGCGATACCGATTTACTCATCCTTTGATTAAGTATGACGCGGGCTTGAACCTCGTATACGTAATGCTTGGGAGTACTAAACACTGGGTCAAATTAATTAGATAAATTTACGATTAATATTATAACTGCAGTACACTAGGGTTGGGGGATTGTATTCCCGTCCTATTTTCTTCATCATCTCATTTAAAAGTTCAAATCAAACTTTCATTCACATTTTTAGGTAATTTAGTGTAATTGCACATTTTCATAATTACATAATTGCATTTAGATTAATCATTCCCAAAATCCAAATCAATCTTTTCATTCTTTCTTAGAGTCATTGTTAGGATTCTTCCGTCTTATCCCGTCATCACAACTCCGTTGTCCTTTTTCCCTGAGGATCGATACCCGACTTGTCGGATTATTACTTGAACGACAGGCTTGCACTTGAGCCTAGAGAGTACACACTTTAGAGACACATTATAAGTCGTGTCAGTTGATTGAGCAGATAACTATCACTTTAGCTAGATACTAGATTTTTTTCGCTCTTTAACTCCTTTTTCTGTTTGTGTTTATTTTACATAAACATCCATCATGCGAGATTTCTTATCTAACTTTATTGGTGGACTTGGACATTTGTTTCTCCCTCCATCTTCACAAATATATTTTTCCTCCCCCCTCCCACACGTGTATATATATATACTAGTGTATGCCCGTGCCTGAAGGCACGGCGAAATTTTCCAAAGTACATAATCGCGAAACGGCGACAATTTTTCAAAGTATATAATAGCGAAACGCAAAAAAATTGAAGTGTAATTTTAAAACAATATCAAATAGTCCAATAACATTCAAATAGTGTAGAATCATCAAATAAATTCACATATAATACAAAATGTACAATATTCATCCATAAAATTCACATTGTCTCAAAAAAACAAAGTGTCAAATTGTTTTAAAAAAATTATCACAATCTCGTTGGTTTATGGAACTATTCACCCTACTTAACAAATAACAAATAGTCCAACATCCAAATTGTCTAAATTCTTCAAACAAATTTACTTATAAAATGAAATATACAATATTCATCAATCAAATTAACTGTCTCAAAAAAACAAAGTGTCAATTTTTTTAAACAATTGGGCATAGCCTCCTTTGTTTATTGGACTATCCACCCTATTTAAGGGGTAACAACAAATCCAACAAATGAAAAAAAAAACAAATTCGACAGATTTAGGAAGCGGGCTACAGCGGCGAAAGTTTGAGGCAGATTTATGCAGCGGGCTACATCGACGATGGAAGATTAAGTCCATGTTTGATTGGTCTTGAATTAAAACCTGAAACGAAAAGAAAAAAAAATAGCTTGTTCCTAAAAACATTGTATGTTAGCAATAACTTTCGAGTTCCCAAAAAAATTGTACATTAACCTAACTACCATAGCTGGTACACAATGATCATCTGTGGCATGGAGTTGTAATACCCCATGATTTTTAATGACTTTTAAAATGGGTTATATTTTAAATTAATGGATTGATTGGATTTTATTATTAATTCATTCATTTGGGTTTTATCTGAATTGTGGATATTAAAATGGATGATTCTGAATATTACTTAAAGATATTTAGGTAATATATGAATGTGATGTCATTGATATGACGGTATGATATAAATTCGGTAATTTAAATTTTTAGTCAGACGTGGTATGGGACGTGTCGGGACTAATTTATTAAATTAAAAAGGAAATTTATTTTCTATCGACCTTATAGTCGTTTCGACTGCGTCGTTGCGTCCGGAAGATTCGAAATAGTCAGAAAAGTCTATTTGGATGTTAATTTTGAGTCTCGGGTCATTTGGAAATGAATAGACAACCCAAAAGGGCATTTTGGTCATTTTTCTAGGGGGACGAATAGTGATTTCGGGTTTTGTCTTATTATAAGTATTTGGAGATTAGTTGAATGTGGGTTCATTCATCTCTTCTACACAAAATTTAAAGGTCATCTTCTTAGAGATTGCTTGGAAAGAAAAAGAAGTTTGCTTGGGAAGGAGGAGAACCAAAGGTCAAAGGTCACCACCGCCATCACCACCTGTGTTATTCAACTCCAAAGGATCAGATCTTCATTAGAGGCAAGTGTTTGATATTTGCAATTTAAGTTCGTATATTGTCCATGTTAGGATAGTTATAAAAAAGAGATGATTTTCATGCTTGGAAGATGAAAGGATATAGTTGTTAATGGATTTTGGGAATCTAAAAATATATAAGAATTAAACTCATGTTGTAGGTAGTTAGTAATCCAATAAATATTCATCAATTTGTGAAAGAAATTCGAAAAATAATTTACTTTTCTTGAAGATAATATGTTGATAATTTTCTAGAAAAAGAGGCAAAAACGAGTGGAATGAGAAGAGCCCATTTTGAATGTTTAGATCTTCTTTTTGAGTGCATTTAGATGAGATTTAAGAAAAACTCAAAACACATACCTGACTCAATTTTTCGTGTAGAATCCAAATCTGAAGTCGGATTGATGATTTGAATAATTTTTGGATATGATTTTTCTGAGTATTTAAAATATGAGAATTCATGATGTTGTTTCTTTTTAATGTTGGTTCTTATCCCAAAACTTTTGTAGATCTTAGGTGATTATTAATTGGATATTATGGGACTTAGAGAAGATTAGTAAGCCCTAGTTAAGATTTGAATTAATTTGATTGGGATTAAATTGATTAGAATTATGATAATTAATTAAAGAGATTTCGGTTGCTAGATTCATGTGTTTGATTCTAATCTGTTTGTATGAGGATTAAGGATAGTTTAGGTAGGGGAGATTTAATATAACACCTGGGTAGCCTTAGGGTTACAATTTAAACATCAATGACTGATTTTAAGCTCATTATTGATTTTACAAGGGCTGAGTGTAGTACAAGAGCGTAGTGGTATGGCTCCTGGATAGAGATGGGAGTTTAGAACACATTTGGTTGAAAGAGGGGATGAGGTTATTCCGATCGCATATTTGAAGTTGACGAACCTCCTCGATCGACAAAGTTAAGTAGTAGTGTATTGGAGGGGTTCATTGTTTGGATTTCGCTTTGCGAGACGCTCCGCGCATGAACCTTAACGACGTCGGGAGTGGAGAGATGTTATAGGATGCGAGGATAATTAAATTATGAAGTAAAGATATGATATTTTAAAACGTGGAATTTAAAAGAGATATAATGCTACATATGGGAATTATCTTAGGGTAGTGATATTACCTTATTAATATTATATTATAGGTATGATAATGCCTATTTGATTGATTGATGATTTATGTGTATGACATACCTAGCTTACTTGCTATCGATGGGAGGTTTGCGCGTGAAGGCAGTCATATCCTGATGAATCCATGGGATCTTTGATTTGTCGCTCGAGAACATAGGTCTATGAAAGACTTATCGGGGAGTTGATAAGTCCGCTGGCTATGGGTACGTAGGTATGTGCGTGACCCATGGGTATGAGAACTATGTTCGCCTCTAATGATTGTGTTGTTGTTTGTGGTTCGAGGAATCTTAACGAACCTTAAGTCCCTTATTCGGCGACAAGCGATATTGGGACATGATAGCAGAGTAATGCATTGCAGCG